>CM075439.1:413328-783328 GCA_037832385.1 Rhizophora apiculata | reverse complement strand
CTACAACTCTCTTGTCAAGGTCTTGATCCTCCACAAGTCACTTGCAATTCCCAGCTTATATCTCATCACTTCTTGAAGTTTTTGAATTTTGTGATCCTTGGACACCACAATCCAAATCACATGATTGAAATCATTAGATGCCCTGATAAACTCGCCATTGATTTGCTTCAAAAGGGTAGTTTTGGCAACACCCCTCATGCCATATAGCCCAAAAATCCCCACCTATTTTTCTCCATGGCAGCTCCAAACCTTATTGAATGCAGGTTCTAAACTCACTATTAGCTCATTTGGTCTTTCCTCCATAGGGTTGGCAGGTATTCCTTGGAACATCAGCCTCCAAAACTTAACCTTGCAGCTATCAGTTCATTAGCTTTAGCTATGGCAGATCCCACCCTCGAAAGCCAGCCTTGTACTTGATCCAATTACTTCATATGTTCTTGGTTGTAAACGTTGACCCTCCTTTTCACATCTCAACTCCTTTAGTTCTTCCAATGCCGTGATTAAAGCATCAAGATTTTCTTCAAGCTTACATATGTATTGGGTCTGATCAACAACAGAGTTCCACCACCTAGTGACAATGTTATTACAACTCAACTGGATTGAAAAACAGTTGCCTATCATTACCAAATGATTCAAATCAGGATAATTAACGAAGAAAATGATATAATATGATTCTTCCCTATGTTTATAGAGAGAGTCTAGTAAAAGATGAAGGCTCGTTTACATAGCAGCAGTGAAGAAATAAAATAGGATGCCTTCTGACAAATTGTCCATATCGTCAGCTTCCAAACTTTGACCGACTAGACATAAATAAATAAATAAATGTCAAAAAAATTTAAATTGCCGACATTGGAGGCTTCCCAGCCCTCATGAAACTTGCAAATTCCTCCAACATGGTGCTTTCTACCATAATTAGTTTAATGAAACTCTCGATTAGAGTTATTTTTTAGTTAAACTAGGCAAGTTGTGCATGAAAGATAGATGAACTAAGTTGCAAGAATTCTTTAATTGATGACAACAAAGACCAGTTAAGCATCATTTGCACTTCCAATGAATTTATCTTCATTTGTTGATTCAAGGTTGGAGCCTTCATTAACAGGAGTAATGCCATTCTTCTTGACTTGCTGTCATGGTTAAGTTGTACAAATATATGAAAAGAAAAGGAGGTAGAGTTAGACTAAGAAGCTTTTTATGTTAGTGTTTTTATTTTGTTAAACCAGTTTTGCACTGTATTCATTAAAAAAGATATTTATACAATTTAGTCATAATAGCAAGTAAAGAAAAATATCATTATCTTATTGATAAATGGTTGCAAGAAGCAGAAGCAATTTGTTATGATTTATCATCAATCAGGCATATCAAGATATGTAAAAAGAATTCTTTTACGACTTTATAAATTTTCAATGTTGTTAAATTTTTATATAAATTTTAAATTTTTATAATTTTCTTTAATAAATATTTTTTTAGACAAAAAAATGATCAAATTGATGATTAATTTTCTTTAATTAATGTAAATATCTAACTATTTGATTTTTTTTAGTTAAAAAAGATATTTATTTGAAAATAATTTTAAACATTTATGATTGATATAAAAATTTTAAAAAATTTAAAAGTCAATTACAAAAATTTATAAACATTTAAGGTCATTTTTTTTTTTTTTTTACATCTCTTAGTATATCGTAACACAATTTTTTGAGGTGAAAAGTACCAATAATTCCTCCAAATCTGAATTACCATATTTATCCCTCCAAGGCAAACCATCAGAGCCTTTCACTCTAGGAAAATTTAGAAATTTGAAAAATTTTCCAACATGAAATTGGTCAACTTCCAAGTTCTGTTATTACTTTTGTGAGAAAGCTTTAGCGATGGGGTCAAGCAGTACACACAATTTTGGCAAGGTCCATGCTTCCACTCTGGTGTACATAAAGACAATTATCGTATATATTTATTATCTTTTTAATCTGCTTATTCAGTTGTGACCTAAATAATAAAAATAATTATTTTTATTTTTATAAATTTTATGTTTTTTAAAATTAAAATTTTAAATTTTAAAAATAAAAATTTAAATTTTATATTAATAAAATATTTTTTATATGTAAATTAAAAAAAAAAAAAGTAACTTAACACTTCATTTTAAAAAATATTAGATATACTTAAAACACATATTGTTGTGACTCAAAATTGTCTACCCAACCTCCATTACCAAGCATTTTTTTTTTTTTTAATTTTTCACTTATAAACAACCATATAAGCCAAAAATTTCAAACCAGTAATATATTCTTTAAACTATTTATTTATTTATTTATTTTTAACATAGGTAAAAGAGAGGCATGGTTGGCCTATAGTTCCACGTTTGCATTCAAGGGTATTCTCAATTGTTCAATTGGTCAACTCTCATAAAGACTCACAACCAAACTTGTCATTTAGAGGTGAAATACAATAATTATGATAAATAATGTCGTTGTTTTCAATTCTTAATCATAAATAACTAATTAACATGGTCATAAAACTCAATTTAGATGTTAATCCGAACAAAATATTTAATTATTAGAATATTAATTAAATCATCAAATTAAAAATATTTATTATTTTTAATAATATTTATGTAAATTTTTTTATATTTTTCATAAAATAAATTTTAATAATTTTAAATAAATGTTAATAATTTTTTTATTATAATTATAAGAATAAAATTATTTATATTTATTTAATATTTAAGATAAATTAATCATTTTAATGTAATATTAAAAATATTTATAAAATAAATTAATTATTTTAAGATAAATATTTATTTTTCTCGTTATCAATACATGATGATAACTTAAATACAGTAATTCTAAGATAACAAATTAAAGGAAATCTAAAAATGATACCCCAACACAATGCATTTTAATTATACTTTTTTACGCAAAACGATCCTCAATCCCATTTCCATCCAGGAGATTATAACAAAAGCTTTACCATTTATGTTCCCTTGGACTTCTCTGCCAAGTAAATTGGCTTTACTCGTTTTTTAGTTTAAACTTACATGTTTTTTTTTTTTTCCACATTTGGTTTTTTAAAATGTAATAGGGTCAATTTCTTATCTAGACCAAGGTAAGACCATTTTTTGATATAATAGTTTCACCAACTAACCATTGAATTGACAAATCAAGACGGCCATGATTTGTCATCTAAAATTTGCAACCTATACAAAGAAGAATGACCAATCTTATTGAATTAATACCATGTAACTATAAGAACATTACTTCACTATGTTCCACAATCGGCTTGCTCTTAATGGAGCTATTATTAGAATAATAATAATAATAATAATAATTTCCTTTAACAGTCTAAGAACTTCACCATAACAAATATCTCTAGATAGAGCTCGTACCACTCATGTTTAAGTTACAACACTGGAACAATTCCTCAACTTCATTAGCTTGTCCAGTCCCAAGCCAGGAATGCACTTTGCAACCAGAAATCTGAAAAGCTTGACAACTAAAGGGTGAAGAGAAAGCTAAATATGCAGCTTTAGACTAATTATCAATTGCTCTTACTAGCAGAGATTCTCTTGGAAAGCACAAGCAAAGGTGGAAAACCATATCCAGCATTTTAATCCGATGGCAACATGCCTTCGGTTCAAACAGCAGTGGGAATTTTGGACTGTACTGATCTCAGCACCTCCTCGCCTATTTCCTTGCACCCCACCAATTTCTGCACATCAAGTTTCAATTGCAATAATTATAAAGACCCTAAAGTAGTTTTCACAAAATCTTGTGCAATCAAAGCTAATGAACTTGTTTTCATTATTGATGCTTTGCTTCAGCATCTTTCGATTAAAAGTCTATTATTCTTCAACACTTTAATGCATCATGAGCACTTGTTCTGGAACCTGTGTCAATCTTCATAGCTCATTGAGCATACCAGTGCATCAAGAATAATGATTAATTAAACAATCGCAGATAGTTAGGTGCCCATGTTTATGGTAAATGAAATGCTTCCTCCAACATCACAGAAAAACTGTCACATCTCAAGGATGCATTTTCTGTTCATCCATCTGCTATTGTAACAAAAATGTTTCTCACCATTCTCAATTTATGCAGTTCAGTTACAAACTCTAATTGACAGTTCGTGGTAAGTACACATAAGACTAAGCACAAGCATTTGCTTCTGTCACAGATTCCAGATCAGAGAATGGGACACAACAATGGCCACAAGGAAAAGGTATGGCAAACAAATAACAGCAATGAATTGTTGTCATGCAAATTAAACATTCTGTACCAACAAAACAAGAGAAGAAGAACATGAAGGAAAATCTACCAATCAAAGAATTATGCTAAACTGCAATTCTCAAAATACATTATTAAATCTCAACTGTCAGCCATGAAAAAAGAAACCCAATATCATTCTAGATTCAACAATAAAAGAAAAAGTAGAGTTTAACGGATCACGAAATTGAGAAGGCACTTACATTTCCAGCTGAGTATATGTCACCTGTTCGAAACCCCCTATCCAAGGTATCCAAGACTGCATTTTCAATCCTCTTCGCAGCATTTTCTTCCCCAAGGCCATATTTCAAAAGCATTGCAGCACTAAGCACTGTTGCTAATGGATTGGCCTTGTCCTGTATGATGAACAATAATATATTATATAATTAAAATATGTTCACCAGTCGTGTAAGTGTTGGCATTTGCCTTTTCACTTTTCAAATATCACAAAACATATACTTTTGAAGAGGAGATAATCCAACCTGTCCAGCAATATCAGGAGCAGAACCATGTATTGGTTCAAAAAGTCCAGGTCCCTGTGCCAATGCAGATGAAAAAGATAAGAATACTGTCAGGCAGAAATAGGATGAACTGTTTCTTCTTAAGGAAAGCAACAAGTGCTACAAAACATTTTTCCAAAAGCAGTCACCTAACCAATAGGTGAAGGATTAGTTTAGTAAAGCTTTTAAGTGATTACCGATGATGCACCCAAGCTAGCTGATGGAAGCATCCCTATACTTCCAGTAATCATTGAAGCCTCATCAGAAAGTATGTCGCCAAATATATTGTTTGTCACTATTGTGTCAAACTGCAATATGTCATTGTCAAACACAGTAAGTCTTTCTCGATTCTGCAATTTCACTTCCTGCTCATCTAAGTTTCTCACTGTAATTAAAAAAAGAGATAGAGAGAGAGAGAGAGAAAATATATGCTCATTTTGTTTTTTGGAGAAAAAACCTGTTTTGGATTGCGAACAAGCTGCATGGCTGCATTATCAACATACATGTGTGAGAGCTCAACATTGGGATATTCTGAAGCTATGGCCATTACTCTTTTCCTCCAAAACATTGATGCCTGTAAGATGGTAGAAAATGTGGCATATGGCTATGCTCAAATGGAAGGAAAGATGTGGAAGGATCCCCCACACAACTTTGGCATTCTCTTCATACTCAACTCTTTAGCACACCAACACACAACCACTCCACACATAATGGACACAAATGTTGGATGAAGCTTAGGCAGTATATCCCATATAATGAAAAGAAAACAATAACCCCATAAAGAAAAAAAGAGTATGACTATACATGGAAGTCTTGTGCAGGATATGAGTTCAATATCTGGACCCATGTTCAAGGGATACAAAAGAAATGTAAGAAATGGATGCCAGTATCAAGATATTAGATACCTATGCACAGACATATCCAACTGAAGTAAAAACTATGACATCAACAATGAAGAATATGGATGCTTAGGTAGCATATCCCATTTAATGAGAAGAAAATGATAACCCCATAAAGAAAAAAAGAGTACGACTATATGTCGAAGAGTCTCATGCCGGGATGTGGGCTCAATATCTGGACCCTTGTTCAGGGAACACAGAAGAAATGTAAGAAATGGATGCTGGTATCAAGATATTAGGTACCTATGCACGGGTATATTCAACTGAAGTTAAAACTATGACATCCACAACGAAGAACATGGATGCTTAGGTAGTATATCCCATATAATGAGAAGAAAACCACAACCCCATAAAGCAAAAAAAAAAGTATGGCTATACGTGGAAGAGTCTCGTACAGGGATATGGGTTCAATATCTGGACTCTTGTTCAAGGAACAGAGAAGAAATGTAAGAAATGGATGTTGGCATCAATATATTAGATACCTATGCACAGACATATTCAACTGAAGTAAAAACGATGACTTCCACGGTGAAGAACATGACACTTCGAATTTCAGTACACATATTAATGAAAAGAAAAGAGCAACAACCATACTCCCTAACAATAGTAAGAAAATATACCTCCAAGACATTAGCTTTGTCAACAGAACAGAGCTTTCCACTCCGTTTCCTAGCGGTCTCAAATGCAACACGAGCAATACGATCAACCTGGTCCAATGGTACTGCACATTAACCAATACTCTATCCATTGTTTCAATTAAAGAAAGTCACTGAAAAGAATAAGAATGATGCTTTGCAACTAACACAAATTATGGAGGCAATAATGCATAGCAATGATACTGCCAGATAACGATTCCCTGGGTATGAAAGTCAAAATATTACAAGCTTCTAGCCAAGGGAAGCACTTTTGTAAACAAGCCAAATAGTCCATCCAAAGTATATGCTCTGTGTATCTATCCATATGTTCATATGTCAATGCTTAAACCTGCATAATTTACGCACGCTCATGCCCATTTTCCTGTAATTTTGAATCTATATCCAAGCATGCACCTGTCAGTGCATAAATGATATCCATTGTAGACAATCTACTGTGCACCTTGAAGTTTATTCCTATCTTTCCTTCCTGAAGGCTGGAAAGTAATTGAGTTGCAACATGCAGAAAAGATGTCAGAATAAAGCATGAAAGGAACTGCACACCCCTCCAATGGTGTGATAAGTTAAAATAATATTACAAGAACCATTGTTAAATTAGTTCTTGTCTGTTTTTCACCCTTTCCCATCACTTCCGATCAGCAAGTATAAACTATATTCAAATGTATCGCAGAGGCACCCCGAATTCTGAATTACATTTTCTTTTTCAATGAAGTCTGAATTCCTAATGTTCTTGCTTGAAGTTGAAAAAGTCAGGAAAAAGAATATGGTAAAAAAAACATGACAATAACAGAATGCTGTTGTGTTTGGTTTATGTTTTCCCAAGAGCAAATGCAGGTGTGTGCGAGCATGAGAGAGAGTAAACTGCACATTTGTGATTGAAGCTTAATACTTAGAGAATTCGTGTTAGCAAATCTACCTCAGAGGCAGCATAGACCTCAGTATTGAAGCCAATCTCCTCACCATCATCATTAGTGCCAAAGCCTCTTGGCTTTCCGAAATAGATACCTAGTAACAGAAAATAATTCATGATACATATAACAAAAATATGGAGGAAAATAAAACCTAGTGATAATTTGATGAGAAAATTACCTCCAGTAAGCTCCCTTACCACCATCACATCAACACCTTCAGCAACATCCTTCTTCAAAGTGGAAGCATCCACTAACTGAAAATTTTAAAAAATAATCTCACTATTTTTCTTTTTTTGCCTTAGGATCCCTTCCTAGCTGCAAAACTAATAATTCACACATCTAGCACTAATTGCTTGGCTGGGAATGGTCCAAAAATGACAAAAGTAATTAAATCCTCATGCAAAAGCAAACAAAGTCATCGTATATGATGATCCACCCACACATTTTTCTTTTACTGCTACATCAGGTGTTACTACATTTACTCCTTGATGTAAAACAGAATGTAAATTTGTTTTCTATCTCCTGTTGAATATCTTTTGTGATTTAATAGCAATCTTCTAATAAAAGTGCCAATGTTCCACTGACTGTTATTTAAAAAAAAAAAACAAAAACAAAGAAAAGTTGATTTAGAGGCTTATCCTTGAAAAGTTAAGTCTAACAAAATTTCCGCTTGAAAAGATTAAAATTGGGTTCTAGCATCTTCTCGGACAGTAATCTGAAAGAATTAAGGTTTGAGCTAACAGTTCCACTAATTGTCTAAAAGCATGTGCGTCACAAAACCAAAATAAACAATTGTCACCTGTGGTAAAACAGTTGCAGGCCTCAAATTGGCAAAAACCTTAAGACCTGCTCTAAGCTGAAGCAACCCAGTCTCGGGCTTCAAATGCTTCTCGTTTTTATCCCATTTGTACCTAAGAGTGAAAACTAGGGACCCGTATCAAAGATGAGGAGGGAAAAGATGACAACTGATGAAATTAAGCAAAACATAGGAATCATAAGTACCCTCCAATGGCTCCAAGAAGAACAGCATCAGATTGCTTAGCAGCAGAAAGGGTTTCTTCCGGCAATGGAACTCCTACCAAATCTAAAGCACTTCCACCCATAGGCATCTCTTGAAAGCTAAACGAAATACCTAAGCATTGGCAACCAAAGAAAACCACAAATTAGATTTTTTTTTCTTGAAAAAAAATAAAAAAGGCAATTGCATCATATCAGATTTTCAAGACCTTGTCATCGCATCAGAAAAAGATGCTGATGACAAGAATCAATTTTCTCTTTTTCTTCCTTTTCCATTGTGATTAAAAAGCTCTATAAAAAAAGCCAAATGATAAAAAATCCTTTAAACCATTTTCACTGCTCTTTATTAGCTAAGCAGAGGTAAACTGAAAGAAACCCCATTAACAATGACATCCCAAGAATCCTAGTAGGCAAAAACGAGACCGGAAATTGGGTCCTAAAAATGAAATTAACGGGAGAGGATTAGAGGGAATGGAACCTTCAAGAGAACCCGCGAGCTCAAGGGCATTCTTGGCGACGGAGATGACTTCGGGGCCGATGCCATCACCTGGGAGCAGAGTAATGGAGTAGCGTTTGGATGACGCGGAGCTGCCGCCGGCGGCAGCAGCAGGGGAGGTAAACCGGATTCTGTCGGGCTTCTGGTATCGTTGGCACGTAGGTTTAAGGTTGAAGATGGGTTTGATTGGATCGGTTTTAATTTGGACAGACGAAGCAGCCGCCATTTTGGTAAATACGAGGAGAGAAGACAGCGAGGTTGTCTCTTGAGTAGTAGTCGGAAGGTACCAGCGAGAAAAGCAACAAGTCGGCATTGCATTTCTAAACTTTTTATTTTTATTTTTATTTTAAAATAATATAATTATAATTATTATTATATTTATAAATTAAAATTAAAATTATTAATTATTATTATTTTATTTTTTAAAATTTAATTTAAATATTAATAAATTAAAATTAACATAAAAAATATAATTTTAAAAAATTTAAAATTTTATCATAATTTTTACAAATATTTTAAAATATTTTTTAAGAGTGAATTATATATTAATAATATAAAATTTAATATTATTAAAAAATAAAAATAAAAAATTTAATTAATAAATTCAAAATTTATTAATTATATATTTATAATTATTATATACATTAAAATTTTTAATATTTATATTATAAAATAATAATAAAAATTATAATTTATATTAATTTTAAATTATATTTTTTATTATCTTTAATTTTAATATGATTATAATATTTTTTTTAATTTAAAATAAATAAGGTAATTCAAATTTAAAGATTATATGTATATTTTAATGAAATAAATATTTTATTAATTATATAAATATATTAAGTAATTATAATAATTTTTATAATAATTTTTAAAATAAAAAAATAAATTTATTGTTAATTTATTTAAAAAATAGGTATAATTTAATTATTAAAAAGTTAAAATAATATGTGATATAAAGGTAAAAAAAATTTTTTTATTTATTTAAAAATTTATTAATAATTAATTTTGTTATATGTAGTTAAATTTATTTATATTATGTTATATGAAATTAGTTTAATTATAATTAAAAAACACAAATTTTTTACCCACGTTTTCGGTTGGTACCCAGCTCATTCATTAGTTAACTCATTAGGTATATAATTACTTTACCCACCTATTTTTAAAACCTTTGGTTGCCTATTCCTTCTTCCTCCGTTATTTTTCTTCCTCGGAATAAAACACGTAACCTCAATGTCGGCCAATAACAATCGAACACCCATTTTCAATCCTTACTAGGAAAAATTTTAAATTACAAAGTGCTCAGCAGGCATGCGAGCTCGTCTTCCAACTTTTTCAATGTCTCGCCGACCCAAAAGTGGAAGACGAAATAATAAGATCCGTGTCATTCTAGTGGCTTTAACAGCCCCGTAGGGATAAGATTGCATAGGATGTATCCAATAACTTTCTTGCATAAAAAGGATTTATCGTTAGAAAATAGAGAAAAGTTTATTCGATGATTATGATTATAATTATAATTGTGATTATGCATTTAATAGCTATTAGAATTAAGCTAAATACTTTTAAAAGCATTTGATTGGGTAGCAAATTTAAATATGACCTAACCATGTTGTGGAAATCGCCGCAATTAGAAACCTATTAGTTGGTCAACACAATGTTACGCAGCAGAGAGACTTCCCTTAAAAGTCATTCTCCATCCCCGACCTCTGAGGATCAAACATTTCTCACACGTAAAGCTCAAACCAATATTCTGACCATTGTTTACTACACTTAAAAAATTAAGGAGTAATTTGATCAAAAAGGGTGGCAGTAATTGAACAAAATCATACCAAATCCTACACTTGTAAATGCAAATAATAAAAAAAAAAATATAGAAAATGAGAGATCACAATGTAGTCATAATTAATAGATCACATGTATTATTTATTTTTATCTTGCAAAAACATCCATGAAGATTGTTTTACTTTTAAAATTACACAAAATATGAAAATAAAAATTATTTTAAAAAATTTTAGTTTTAATTATATTTTCTAAACTATATTTATTAATTACAATCACAATTATTTATTATTTTAACTTTAATAAAGAAAAACACTTATTAATAATACTTATATGTCTATCTATCATGTGTCATAATAAATATAATAATACAGTGATATTTTTTAATACATATGTTTTATTAAAATATTTTTATTTTTGAATCATATAATTTAGAATATTTTATTAGATAGTATAAAATTCTTAAAAATAATTTTATTAATAATTTCACTCTAATATTATGATATAAAAATTATGATCTGTGTTAACTTTAAAATCACATTTATTGCCTTTTGTCTTCATCTTTAATATGGTTATAACATTTTTTTTTTTAAATTTGAGACAAATAAGATAATTCAAATATTTTAATAAAATAAATATTTTATTAATTATATAAATATATTAAGTAATTATATAATTTTTAAAATAAAAAAATGAATTTATTGTTAATTTATTTAAATATATATATAATTTAATTATTAAATAATTAAAATAATATATAAAATAAAAGTTTTTTTTTCTCAATTTATTTAAAAATTAAAAAGTTTATTAATAATTAATTATTTTTTTGATATTTAATTGATTTTTTTAAAATTTTATATACGAGTGTATTGTTAGGAACCATATGAGATTAGTTTACTTATATTTGTAAAACACAAATTTTTTATAGGCATAATAAATGTTGTTGGTTAAAAATAAAAAAAGCAATGTGATATAAAACCATTAAATTTTTATGATAGCTAAATCGTTAATAAGAATATTGTTATAATATTGTAACGATAGATGAATTTGTACAATTTAATGGATTAAAAAATTAATTTATATAATTACATTTTTTTTCTAATTTAATTATATTATTATTTTTTAATAGTTATCGGTTCTAACATCAAATCTTTAGATTGAATTATAAAATACTTTTCATTACAGTTAGAAGGCACCGTCAGGTTGGTTTTACATAACTTAAAGTTACAGAATATAAATGAGACATACAAGTCTCTCTCTTTTTAGATAAAATAAATATATAAATAAACAACAAAAGTGTATATATATATATATAATTTATATTATGAGTTACATAAAAAAAAATATAAACTCTTTATTTTTATAAATCTCATATTATTTTTTTAACATATTCTTTTTAAAATTAAAATCTCAAATATTCAAGAAAAAGGTCTACATTTTTTAGCTATTAGTAACAAATACCCTTTTATATATACATGAGAAATGTTGCATGATTTTGTAATATTTTAGTGTAGATTATATATATATTTCTAAAGTTGAAAAAAAAAAATAATAAAGAATATATATGTCATTGATTATTTAATTTTAAAAATAATATAATTATTTGATTTAAGTTTTAATTTAACATTTATTTAATAAGTAATTTGTGATCTTTTTTAATATTTTAATAAAAACAAAATTTTAATATGCATTTGATTAAACTAATTTATCCTATTAGAATATAAGATATATTATAATTTATTTAATTTGTATTAACAAGTTTTTACATATATTTAAATTTGGTGTAATAAAAATATTTATAATTAAGAAAAATAAAAGACAAAAAGGAAAACAAATTTTATATAATGAGAAAAATCCTAAATTCTTTTCTTTATTTTTTAAAATAAAAAATATTTTTAATTTTGTTTTCAATAAAAAACTCATAATTTAATTGTTTTTCTTTTTTTATTTTTTAAAGAAAAATTATTCTCAAATTCATTCTTTACTTTTAAAAGAAAAAACTCATAATTTATTTTTTATTTAAATAAAACAAAAACAAAATTTACTTTTCAATAAATCTTATTTTTATATATCATATATATATATATATATATAAAATACTAGTATATATATTATTGTTAAAATTGAAAGGAAAATTTAGTTGTTCTCTCTATACCATATAGCCATTTTTCTTTAATTTACACATTAATACTGTCACATGGTGATCTCTTTTTAATTTCTTAATTAAGGGAAATAAAAATAAATAAAAGAAAAAAAAAATCTTCCCTCAAATTTTCTATTTTGTTAACTTAATTCTCTTTATATTTTTCCATTTTTTGTAAAGAAAAATTAATTAATAATTTAATTTCATTTTAATTTATTTTTTGTCTTATAAAGGAAAAAAAAATCATACTATTTAATTTTGCTTAGAGCAGAAAAAATTATTTATAATTCAAATATTTATTAATTTTGCACCTTGTAGGAATATTCATAAAAAATTACTTGTAAATTATCCTTTTTCAAAAAAATTAAATAGATGTTTATTTGAATCTCTTTTATTCTCTCTCTCTCTCTCTCTTTTTTTTTTTGTCTCATTCTATCTCTCTATAGCATAATATTAAAAGGAAAGTCTATTGTAGTCTTTAAGTTTTTAACTTGTTTTATAATTTTTTTTCTCTCACTATATTTATATGTGATTATATCTCTAAATTTAAAATTTTTTTATTTTTAAAACTTTATTTTAACTTTTTTCTACTATTCAACAAATCACAACTATAAGTAAATTTTTGTTATTTCTATATATTTTTTAACATTAAATTCTAATATTGTTACAATTATTCTTCCTTTTCATTTAACTTATAAATAATATTATAGAAACTTACTATTAATTTTTACAAAATTTTGTTTGTAAGATTAAATTTTTTTTGTTTACATTGACTCTATTATATTATTCAATATTTATTTAAATATATAGTTCTTTCTTTGTAATAATATAATAATTAAAATTTATCTTATCATAGTTCTTTCTTTATAATAATATAATAATTAAAATTTATCTTACATCTAATATAACTTGTGTTAAAATTTTTTAAAATTTATTTCTTTTATGTTTTTCTCTTTTTATTTTTTTTTTAAAAAATATAATACTCTAAATTCTCTATCTATTCTCATAAAAAGGAGAAAATCAAAAAGAAAAAAAAAATACTCCTTAATTTTTATTTTTATTTTTCTTAAAAAAATAACTAAATTTACTATTTTTTTAAGAAAGAAAAAAAATTATCCCAAATTCTCTCTTTCATTTTCTTAAAGTGAAAAAAATTAAAGATATTTTTAAATTTTACTTTTTATTTTTTTAAAACAAAATATGTATTTTTAATAAAATATATTTTAAAATATATTTTTAACTAATATATTTTTTTTAAATTTACACATAATGCATGTTTAATATTTATACAACTTTAAAATGTTAATATTACTATCATATAAAACTTTTTATCAGTGCTTTAAGTATTGATTGGTGAATAAATAATATCCATTTTTTTGGTATATGGTAATAAAATAATATTCCCAACTTATCTTATTCATGCAACAAACTTAATTTCTAAGTATCACACTAATAATTTGATTGAGATATGAAAATAATAATAAATATATATGTAATAATAATTAAATTAATAATAAAAAAATAATAAATATAAATTAATAAAATAAAAATAAATAATGATAAATTTTTTAATTTATTATACTATTAAAATATATAATTTTAATTTTTAAATAAATAAATTATCCAATCTTTCGCCATCACCACTCCGTATCAGATGGGAAGTCATCTCGAGTACAGTATTATTCATATATATGTCCAATAGAATGGTGACACCTCCACCCTATATATGATGGACAGTCGGGAGGGAAATAACTAACTAATTATAAGGCATCTCGAGTACAGTATTAATCTTTGATGACCAATAGGCTGTTGACAACTCCAGTTTCTCTGACTCCTTTGCGATATCTGTTTTGGATTTGGATTGAAACCATGCATAGGTGATGTTGACGTACAAGCTAGCCATGGCTATGGGATGAGAAGTGATGTACGTTTGACAAATCGGAACCTATCACTTCTAGTGGGGAAAAAAGTCATGACCTGTGGGGGTTTCGAGGGCGTAGCTTATATACTATTAAAGCACATGCAACACTCAAATGTTAGAAATGAAGTTTAGGGAATCGTTGAAAAATGACAATATGCACAAATGTCAAAAAGTAAAATCTGGAAGGTGTCTAGATACAATTGTTTGACTTGTTACGTATTAATAAAGTCTAAAATTGAAAATTATATATTCTATACAAGTGTTGAGTGATCCATATATTCAGTGCACATATTTTTCTCAGCATACAATTGTTGAACTGTTGCACTTCAACTGCAGGCTTGACCTAAGTTATCACACACACACAGGTATATATATATCGGTTAGAAAAGTATTAGCTGTAATGCAAGATAATAGAACGGATTTTCTTCCGAAATCAAAGTGCCAATTTTCGTGAACTCACTCCGAGGGAAGGCAGTTGTTAGTTTTTTTTTATTTTTTTCTTCTTTTTTAAAATTCATTGCAGTCTGAAATTCATACTCAAATTCGCCTTGTAAAAATTCTTTCCTCTCCTAACTCAGATGAGGACCAAAATATACAATCAATAGTCTGACCGTCACAACAGAAAAAAAAAAAAATTACTAATCAATCTTATATTCAATAACATTATCAATATGGAAATATATCTCACCCAAAAGTAATCGAGAAATAGAAACTATATTGAAAGCCCGTTAAAAAGGACGTTCAGTAACAATTGTTGAACTATTAGTGCTAATGTGAAATAGGCTAGAGCAGCCATAGACGGAGCAAAAGGCTTGAGATGACATCAAGAGCAGAAGAAAAATTGTAGCCAGGAACGTGAGACATTGCCAAGAACAAAACACGTAGATCTTCAGGAATCTCCCAATTTTGACCTTCCATCGGCTGTTGTAGTGCTTGTTCACGTCTGCAATCACCTTGTCTAAGAATGGAACTTTGGTGAGTCTAACGGACTTGCTCATGCCGTTCCATAAATTGGCAACTTCCTCGTCCGATTTCATGCGGTTCAAAATAATACCCTTTTGTCTTAGTAACTCTACATCCTCTGCAGTATCGATAATACCATTCATTAATTCTGTGTATCGAGTAAAAATTAACGGTCCAGACGCGCTTGATGCCTCGTATGCTACTAAGTTTCTTAGAACTCCCTCTGTGTTCATGTCTAGACTAATGATGGGTAGATAAAATGTTACTGACTTGACATCAAATGCAATGGTTGAGATGTTACCGTCCGTGGGTGCAAAATGCACCCCGGATTTGGAGAGCTCAGTCACAGAAGGAATGGCGATTTCCTCTATCAATGGTGGCTTCTTACAAGTTTTGTTGTTCGCGCTATCTGAATTGGTTTCTTCATTGTTTTGCGAGAATATGAAGCATAGAAGAAATTTCAGGATCGCAAATCCGGGAAGTTTGGAGATGATTGTCCAAGGCAATTTGATAATGACCCTAATAGGCCTAGAACATATCACTGCCTTGACGAGGCGCAATGGACCTATGTCGAGCTTGGAAATTAGCTTCCAAAACAGACTGCAAAGATCTCTGACATAGCTTGGATCCCCACAACATCCTTCTTTCCCTGAATTGGTGTCATCGGTTTGATCCTCGGCAGCCTCGGTGATCTCCAAAGGAGCTTCCACCTTAGGCACTATTGTGTCGTACAAATAGTCTAGCAGGTGAGCAGATTGAGAAACCTGGATCTGTGGGGTGTCATAGTCCATCTTGAAAGGGGAGATCTCTTTGCTTAGCCCGACCAACATTGAGTTCAGCGTATGGTCTGCTGTATCCAACGACAAAAGTTGGAGTTCTAGTATCTTTCTCAAGACAAACAATGGAATTTGATTCTCAAGCATCACGATGTCTTTCAAGATAGCGTTGTGGGCTGATTTCCTCCCTCCATAATCAATCAAATGTGACATTCTTGAGGGAAGTCTTGTTACTGTCACACCTTTTCTCGTGGCATAGACCTGCAAGAACTCCAGCAAGAATGACCCATCAATTGCCATCATCCAAGCCAAAGTTTCGTTACTTAAATCGAGCAACCTATGGTAGCAAGATCGGATTTTCGGATCAAGATTGATCAATTCATCGACGATGTCTTGGAATTTAAGCCCTTGGCGGAGTTGTTTTTGAGTCCTTTTGGCCATGGCAATCTTGTAACTCTCCATCTCGTATAGCTCCGGACGCCAATGGTGGTAGGGGCCTATTGCAACAAGTTGTGGAGTGTAGGAGTCAGGATCACTATTCATCAAGGTCTTGGGAACATTGAAAATGCAGACAGGGATTTCGGTATCGTTTTCGAGCTCCTCCTCAAGGGTTCGGCGGATGTTAATAATCCACTGGTGCTCGTCGAAATTTGGAAAGAAATTCGAAGGCATTGGGTATTGGAAGGTGTTCACGGTGGATGTGCCCGTCGGGAAAACTTATTAGCAATGACAATTTAGTTGATGACAAGTTTGTGAAGTAATTGGGCTTGACTGTTGAAACTAAAGTTGTTGCGTGAGAAAATGCCCACCGTGCTCTCCTATATATACTTGCAACACAAGAACCTCGTAACCCCTAGCACACTCGTTATTACTTCCACTCTTGATACCACATTTCTCGGAAGGCTTACATTCATTTTTTGTGCACGAGCAACATAAGTTAAATTTGAAACATGAAAGAGCTCAAGCGAAAGGCTCGAAGCCTATGTTTGGTAGCCAAAAGACTTTGCTCCTCATTATTTTTGAATTAAAGATAATTCTTTCAACAGTCGTAGTCAAATTACTCATACGCGTAGTTTGGCTTCTTACCATCAGTCGCGTGTCATCCTAAATGACCGAGCAGTTGCGTGCTCATTAGCGGAACTATTTTTACTGTTGCCCCATAAACACAATTTTATTGTACAATAAAAGTAAACTTATTAACGTACGTACGTATAATTACTTACTAATTATTCTTTATAAGAAAATTTTTAATTTAATTAATTTTAATTGTAAATTAAATTAACTTAATTTTAAATATAAAAAATAAAAAATGATTGTGACGTGAAGCGATTTGAAGATACAATTGGGGATTGTCGGTGCGAATGGCACGCTGCCTTGCCAAATCTATTACTTGGGAGAGAAGAGAGAGGAGGGGAAACTAAGACAAAATAATAATAATAATAATTATGATTGTAATTAGAAAATATTTTGAGGAAAAAATTAGAGGAGAGAAATTTAATTTTTTTTCTTGGCCCACTAAATATATTCTTTTTATTGAGAAAAACTATAAATTCATCCAATTGATTCATAAAATTATTCATTTATTCATATTAACTATTTTTATTAAAACTAATCAAATTTTATTATAAAAATAAAATTAAAATAAAAATTTATTAATAAAAATTTGTTTAAATCATTACATTTATATAAATATAAACGACATTTAAATATAATTTTAAATCTTATTTAACAAATTTAAATAAATTCATACTCAACTTATTTTAATTTGTGAACAATTTTTAAAAATGATTCCGCATTCACTCACATGAACGTTGAAGTGAGGTGAAGAAGATTGGAACAGAGGAGCAAGTGTACTAACAAAAGGCCGAAAATGGAAAAATGCGACTGTGGGTTTTATCGTCATCTTCTAAATCTTGGCTTTTTGATTTGATTCCGTGGGAAAAGGCGCCATGGCCGGTGACGGTGATGCCGCGTTTGCCTTAGATTTGGCCTCTTTATATCTCCGCCCCAATACGAGCGTGTCCGAGTTGTTTGCCCCACTCTCACCGTATATATATAAAGCAGCCGAAAGGACAATTTTCCCACATGGAAAGGCCAAATTTTCCTTCCAAACCCGTATCCTTTCATTTAACTTATGGGTCATGTCTGACTGGAAATTCCAAGCAATTACAGCCATCCGCTCAGGTTTCAGCCCAAGAGTTTTGTATCCGGTTAAGAATTTAATTGTCGGAAGGGCTTCCGGCGCTGACTGTTTTCACGCGAAACAGACACAAGTATCGTAATTATAAATTATATAATTATAATTTTCATTATTTATATAATTATTAAAAATGTGATGTTAAGTGTGAAATAACACTTTTTATAAGATTATAAGATTATAATATTTTTGTAGTCGATGACAACAAAACAATATTAGTTTTATCGATTGATAGCTGAACACCAGCAGTAAGCTAAACTAAAAAGACTCTGACACAATGTGCAATCCGCACATGGAGCTGATATACTACAAAATGCATGAAGGAAAAGAAGTATAGTATTGACAAAAAGAAAAGGAAAAAGAAAAAGAAGCACAGTAAATGGAAACATATTCACAACTAAAATGGATAAATTCTTATGCATATATCAATTTGAGGAGTTTATTGTATATTTACTAAATTTAAACGTTAAATATAAAAAACAAAATTGTAGGTATTGTTTGAAATATTATGCCACGAGCCAACAAATGGAAACCCAAGTCTGTTACAAAAATTTTAATAGGTTAAAAAAATTTTAAAAGTTATATGACAATTAAGTTATAAAATTCTTTAAATTTAATATTTTTTTTAAATTTTATAACTTATAAATAATTTTAAAATATTATATTTTAAAATACTATATGTAAATATTTAAAAATATTCTAAATTTAAAACAAAATATTATAAATATCTCAAATTTTATTCATTTGTATTAATGAACCATAATAATTGAGAGTAATCTAACTTTTCTTCGTATTTTTTTTCAAGTTTTCTTGTTCATTCTCTTTTATTCATTTTTTAAGTTTACTAGCAACCTTCCTACAAAGTTATCTAATGTTACATGGGTTTTGGAGTGTTCACAAACTCATCCCATGACAGTTGATATTAGAGCTTTAGTTGTTATCGTCAAGCACCAAAGATGGCTTCCGATAGTGAGGTTCGTGTAGAGGAGCTAAGCCATAGACGTGAGGAACAACATGCCTATGTCACAAGGCATAGTAAATCTAAAACCGCACTAATGGAGGTTTTGGAGTTCCATGTTACAGAATTGGAGAAGAACTTCTCAATGATAAAACCAACCCTTGAGGAGCACTCTACCCAAATTGACAACCTAGAGACAGAATTTGTAGAAGTCACCAACGTGGTGAAAGCCACTATTTAGGAGCTTAGCCAATCTTTCAAATGTGATCTTGATGACATCCGACGAGAGGTATGTAGTGATCATTCCTTCATTGAAAATGAGTTATGAGACATTTGATATGAGGTAGAGGGTGTCCATGTTGATTGGGATGAGTGCAAACAAACCATTACTAGTGGGTCATGCTGCACTAGCACCATCAACCTTGGCACGGTCTAAGTGCCTAAACTTGCTATCTATAATGGCAATTGTAAAACTGTAGAAGTTGAGAACTTCCTTTTCAGTTTGGAATACTACTTTGAGACCAAGTTTGTTCGGGATGATGCAACAAGGATTAGCATTGCCTTCACGTTCCTACGAGATGCCGTGCAACTATGGTGGCATCGCAAGCATGGCGTCCCAAGTAATGTCGAAAAGAAGGCTTTAAGAGTTCACCACCCTCATCCTTGAAATTAAGGACATGTTTGATAAGGATTCTCTTTTTTACTTCATGGATAGATTAAAAAATTAGGCTAGAGTTGAACTTGAGAGACGTAATGTGCAAAGCTTAGATGAAGCCATTGTTGCTACCGAGTCTCTCATGGAATACAACACCTAATCCAAAGAAAGATGACCTAACCAACATAAAAGTGGGGGAGAAAGAACTGGATGCAAGGAGCAAAGATCCAAGGATAAAGGAAAGGCCAAAGCCACATTGCATGGTGAAAGGCACGATCCAGGTAAGACCGATCCTCCTAAACCAAGGACACCATGCTTTAATTGTAATGGTTCCCATTGGATAAGGGATTGCCCCAAGCGCAAGACCCTCAATGCTATCATAAGCTAGTTTAAAGAATACCTATCAAATCTTGGCATCCATGAAGGGGAAAGCCACACAACCCCATGCCAACCAAAAGGGTTAACTGTACATCCAAATCACCATTAACAGGAAGCAATCTAGAGCCATGTTAGACACTCGAGCTTCCCATAACTTCAATTCTATAGAGGAGGTCAAGCGGCTTGGTCTCAAGCTAACAAGCAAGGGTGGAACCCTTAAAGCAGTGAACTCACCAGTAAAGCCAATCGCTGGCATTACTAGAGATGTTCCCATAACACTTGGTGTATGGAAAGGTAGCATTGACTATTTTATAGTACCCATTGATGATTTTTAAGTGTTATTAAGCATGAAGTTCTTTGATAAGGTATAGGCCTTCTTATTCCCCATTTCTAACTCACTTGGAATATTGGAGGGAGGAAAGGCTTGCAATATCCCTGTTGAATGTACTCGTTAATTGGAGGATTAAGTCTTATCTGCACTACAATTTAAACGAGGTATGAAATCTAACCCAAGCTACCTTGTTACTATTCATGAGCTCAACAATAGGGATGCCAACCCAAAGACTACCTTGCCCACTAAAGTAGTACAAGTCCTTGAAGAGTTCAATGATGTTATGCCACATGAGTTACCAAAGAGGCTTCCACCTATGTGCGAAATGGATCATGAGATTAAGTCGGAGCCAAATGTCAAGCCACTTGTTTTGGCACCATACTGCATGGCACCACCCAAATTGTAGGAGCTACATAAACAGCTTTAAGACTTGTTAGACTCAGGCTATATCCAACCCTCAAAGTCTCCTTATGGTGCCCTTATGCTCTTCTAGAAGAAGAAAGATGAAAGCTTACGTATGTGCATTGATTACCGAGTATTAAACAAGATTACTATAAAAAACAAATATCCAATATGATTGATTTTGGATCTCTTTGACCAACTCGATAATGCATGATGGTTCTTAAAGCTAGATCTATATTCGGGATATTACTAAGTACGCATTGCAGTCGGAGATGAACCTAATACAACATGCATAATAAGGTATGGATCCTTTGAATTCTTGGTTATACCTTTTGGTCATACCAATACACTAGCAACATTTTGTACACTTATGAAGAAGCTATTCCATCCCTTCCTTGACCGATTTATCGTAGTATACCTAGATAACATCATGGTGTATAACAAAACACTAGATGAGCACTTACAGCACTTATGACAAGTCTTCCAAGTACTATATATGAATAAACTCTTTGTCAAAAGAGAAAAATGCTCACTCGCCACACAAGAAGTAAAGTTCCTTGGCCATCACATTTGAGATGGGAAGCTTATGATGGATTCAGCAAGGTAAAGACCATTATAGATTGAGAGCCACCAACCAGAATACCCGAGTTAAGATCTTTCCTTGGTTTAACCAACTACTATCATCAATTTATCAAAGGCTACTCAGATAGGACAACACCCTTGACCAACCTAATGAAGAAGGATCATGCATGGAGATGGATAGAACAATGCCAACATGCTTTTGAGAATTTGAAGAAAATCATCTCCGAGGAGCCTGTCCTTCGCCTTCCCCATTTGAGTAAAGCCTTCAAGGTACACACTAATGCTTCTGACTTTGTCATTGGAGATGTTTTTATGTAAGATAACCATCCCATTGCTTTTAAAAGCTGGAAGTTAAATGATACAGAGTGTCATTACACCATATAGGAGAAGGAGATGATAGCCATTGTCTGCTACCTAAGGACATGACGGCATTATTTACTTGACTCGCATTTCTCCATTTTAACCAACAATGTGATTACAACTTATTTCTAGACTCAAAAGAAGTTGAACCTAAAGCAAACTCGATGGTAAGATTTCCTTGCTGAGTTTGACTACCACTTAAAGTACAAGCCAAGTAAAGCCAATGTGATAGCCGATGTCCTTAGTAGGAAAGCAAAGCTCACTTTGTTAACCATCAGCCAACCCGAGGGCCTTATCATTACCTATATCAAGGAAGACATAGATAAAGATCTTATGATGTAAAACCTTGTCAAACTAGCATGTGAAGGCAAGACCTAATGGTATTGAGAAGATAGTGGGCTACTTTTGACCATCAGTAACTGAATTATGGTCCCAAGGTATGGAAATTTGAGAAAAAAAATCATCAAATAGTGCCATGATTCCCGATGGGTAGGACATCCTGATGTTGCACGTATCCTTAACCTTCTGCAAACCTTTTACTACTAGTCCCAAATGCGAGACAATGTGGAAGTATACGTTCAAACATTCCTTATTTGCCAACAAGACAAGGTTGATCTACACCACCTTGCAGGATTTTTAGAGCCCCTATCAATTGCCAAAAGGCCATGACAAAGTTTATCTATGGACTTCATCATGGCCTTACCAAAGTCCAAAGGTTATGGAAGCATTATGGTGATTGTGGATCGGTTCAACAAGTATGCTACCTTCGTTCTAGTTTCCTGAGACTGTATTGCTGAGGAAGTTGCTCGTGCTTTCCTCAAACATATCATTAAACTTTGGGGAGTACTGCACAACATTGTAAGTGATTGAAACCCTCGCTTCATTGAAAGGTTCTAGACATAACTCTTCAAATTATTAGGAACCGATCTCGACTTCTCTACCAGTTTCCATCCCTAAAGTGATGGTCAAACCAAACGCATTAATGGATTACTAGAACTATATTTAAAGCACTATGTAAGTGCCTACCAGTAGGATTAGGCCAAATTGCTTGATATGACTTAATTTTCCTACAATCTTTAAAGGAGCAAAACCATAGGTAAAAATCCTTTTGAGATTATTATTGGCCTACAACCCATGACACCACCTGTCATCGCCTCATCATACAATGGCAAGAGCCCCATGGCATAACAAATCGCTAAGGAGTGGCATGAGCAAGCTGATATTGCATGGGTTTACCTAGATAAAGTTACTCAAAAGTTGAAGAATAGGCAGATCAAAAGTGGAGACATATTGAGTACCAAGAAGGAGATAAAGTACTCATTAGGCTACCACCATAACAATTCAAGTTCCATCACAAAGTGCACAAAGGATTAATTCGAAGGTACGAAGGGCCCTTTTCGATCATAAAACACATTGAAAAATTCTCCTACCAGGTACAACTGCCACCCAGCCTTAAAATCCATCTTGTCTTCCATGTAAGTTTCCTCAAGTCGTACCATGAAGACATGGAAGACCTTGAGAGAAACAAGCCTAAGTAAGCACCAATAGCTATTACTACTACCTTCAAAGAAGGGGTATGCCAAACTATATCGAGTTCTTATTGAAATGGAGGACACATCCATATGAAAAGGCCAGTTGGGAACACGAGACACATTATGGCAATTCATCAACGAAATCTAGCACTACAAAGATAAAACAGCATTGAGGACGTCACCAAATTAAGTTGGGGAAGACGTCATGAGCCAACAAATCAAAACCCAATCCATCAAAAGAGTCCAAGTCTATTACTAGAGGCCCGATAGGCTAAGAAGGTTCTAAAGGCTCTATGACAATTAAGCCCATGGAATTCTCTATATTAGGAACTCTTTGAAACCCTATGACTTATAGATAATTTTAGAATGTTGTATTCTAGAATACTTCATGTAAATATCAAAGAATATTCTAGATTCAAGGCAAAGGGTTATAAATACCCAAAGCCTTATTCATTTGTATCAATGAACCATAGCTATTGAGATTAATCCAACCTTCCTTCGTATTTTCTCCAAGCCTTCTCTTACATTCACCTTTTCTCATGCTCTAGGCTTATTAGCAACATTCCTATGAAGTTGTCTAGTGTTGCACGGGTTTTGGAGTGTCCACAAACTCATCTCATAACAATTAGCTCACAATCTTTATTAATGTTACAGTCACAAAGACCAGAAAGAGAACTCCTCAAATATATGAAATTATTTTATATGGAATGGCCATATGCCTCTTTTCACAAATGACATACAGAACCAAATCATCATCTTGCAATCTAAAATGATTCCTTGAGGAATCACATTAAATCAAGTCATTCAATTTTTTAAGTCAAACTTTCTTCAAATATGGTTGTGCAACCATAATTCTTTTGTTTTTGTGTTCTATGCCATTATTTCAATGAATTATATGCATGGGATAAATGTGTTGATTGTAAGAATCTATCGTTACTTTATAAGTACCTTTAAGTTTATTTTTCTATGAGTTTAGTGTAGAACCTACCTAATTCATTGTGCACTATCCAATGTAATCTTTTTTATGGCTACCAATTGATGACTCTACTTGGGAAGATAGTATGGCACAAATAACAAGTAAGTAATTAGATTCTAGGAGGTTAGAACAATAGGACATCTCTAACACCTCCAAAAGAGCAAGACGAATGGCTAAGAGTTTGAAGTGTCTTGGGAGAATAAGCACTTGGAATTCCTTTTATAAGTGTGAGAAGCCGCTCCCCCTTATGTTTCCTAGAGACGACATCTTATCCCTTTACATTTCCAGTCCTAACTACAAAATAGAGTAACTCTCTATATTTTCATAAATTTTATGCTTATTTCTTAAAATTAGAACTCAAGATTTTGAAAATAAAAGTTTATTTTATATTTTATATTTTTATAAATTTTATACTCATTTTTAAAAATTAAAACTCAAAATTTTGAAAATAAAAGTTTATTTTTTATTGATTTTAATATAAATTAAGAGTTTATTATGATTGAAATTAGTCTAGTTAAATGTTATTTGATTTTAACTATTTAGGTAGATATCTACAATTATATAAAAATATATTTGCTTATATTATTATGTATGTATTTTTTAACTATTATGTGTAATGTTTTTATTATATTAATAAAATTACAGTATTTTTATAATTTTTTATTAGTGGTATTAGAATTATTATACCTTATAAGTGATATTAAAGCCAATTCAAATTGAAAGCTAGTATAAGAACAAATATTTTTGATTTGGATTGAGAGAAAATGTGTAAGTCTTGTCAGAACAACTACAAAAGTCGCTGGAGCCACCACAGAAGTTGTTGAAGCTACAAAAATTATAGAAATCGCCACTCATCATCATTCCACATTTACTGCCGACTACCACATATCTTGAAAAAACTCTAAATGTTTTAGATCTACAAAATTTTAAAAGTTTGCCACTATTTTTTTACCACTAATTATATTGTCATCACTTGTCATTGTTTCCTTGAACTTGGCAATTCTACTTGATATTTTGCCTCTTCAGCTTACTAGCATGCTATTATCTCATTAGAAAAGCTTGTTTTTCCTTCTTCTGATTTTATCAAAGTTGAGGGATTTGATTAAATAAAACAAAAGTTTAGGGGTTTAATTAGAAATAACAAAAGTTAAGATATCAAACTATAAGTAATAAAAGTTTTGGGATAAATTAAAAATAATAGAAGCTTAAGAGTCAAATTAAAAAAAAAAAAAATCCTGAATTTCAATGTGAATGGCACGATCCTTGTTTCATTTCCCGTTTTAGATGGAAAAAGTTACAAATAATGGTGTGTGTAGATAAAAATTTTGTTTAACAACAACAAATTGTTAGGTATTGTAAAGAATAGAGTTATATAACTCATAACAAATGCTAGAGAAGCATAGAAAACTACACATTGAGAGTCACATAAAAAATGATATAAAGGCGCTTTATTTCATCTATCAAGGGATTAATGATGAAAATTTTAAGAAGATTGTAGGAGTAACCTCATCAAAGCAAGTATGAGATATCTTGATGATGTTTTTCTAAGGTGTAAACAAAGTTAAAACAGTGAAACTCCAATCCTTATGATGTTAATTTGAGTTTTAGTAGATGGAAGCTTTAAAACTAGTTTCAATTTATATAAGTAAAGTTCTTACCCTAACAAATCAAATGAGAATCTATGGAAAGCAATTGAATGATCAAGTGAAAGTTAAAAAGATTTTACATGCTTAAATCAAAATATAAGTATATCATGATTGTTATAGAAAAAGCACATGATTTATCCCTTATATTAGTTGATGTACTAATAGGCACATTGTAAACTCATGAATAGCACATGAATAAAAAGCGCATTGAAAAGTTAGTAAAGCAAACACTTCAAAGTCAGATTTCTACAAAAAGCAATTAAAGTGATAAATCAAATCAAAAATAAAGTTCCTTTCATTGTAGAGGATAAGGATGTGGTAGTAATTACTATAATAATAAAGATCAAAGAGGTCACCATAACAATTATGAAGATGGTGATAAACAATATAATGATCAAAGAAGATTGGACTAGTCATATAGAAGTTGAGGAAGAAGTCATGGTAAAAAAAAGATATGATAAATCCTATGTTAAGTGTTATTCATGTCATAAGTGTAACCATTATGCTAGTAAGTATAAGTCTCAAGAGTATAATTAGATAGATCATTATGCACAAGAGAGAGATTTAGATAATGAAAGTAAAGTACTTATAATGATTACTACAATTGTTGAAACATAAAACTATAATACTTGACATCAATTGTACTAATTATATATGTGGAAAGAAATAACTCTTTGTTGATCTTGATGAGTCAATTTACTTTATAATTATGTTTGTTGACGATAGTAATGTTTTAGTAATGGGAAAGAGGTAAATTCTTATCAAGTTCAAGAATAAGGATCATAATTATATTTCAAATATATTTTATGTAATAAACATAAAGAGTAATCTTTTTAATTTGAGTGAATTATTTGAAAAGAAGTATAACATATAATTATGTAGTAACTATCTTTCAATTCTTAATGGGAGAGGTGTGCTTATTCTTAAATCCCTTTTCATAAAGAATTTAATATTTTGAGTTAATATTACTACTAATATTTATACTTGTCTTAATGCTATTATAAAAAATGAGTCTTGGTTATGGTATCTTCATTTTAGCATCTGAAGTTTTGTAAGTTAAAGTTGCTTGCATAAGAAAACATGGTGATAGCCTTACCTAATATATATCATCCTAATCAAATTTGTAAAACTTGTATTCCTACAAAATAGAGCAGATAACCCTTTGTGACAAGGAATTGGCGTGCAAGACAATTACTCTCTAACTTATCCATTTTGATGTTTATGGCTCAGTAAGTATTTTATCACATGATAACAATAGGTATTTTTTTTACCTTTATTAATGATTTTACAAGAAAGATGTAGACTTATTGTATTTAAAAAAAATTTAAGATGTTTGATTATTTTAATAAGTTTAAGGCTTATGTTGAAAGGCAAAGTTGGTACTATATTAAAATTTCAAGAACTGATGAAAGTGGTGAGTATATTTTTAATGAGTTTAAGAAGTATTATGAGGTACAAGAAATAAAGTATGAAATAATAATTCCTTATACCCTATAATATAATGGAGTTACTAAAAAAAGAATAGATCAATCATGAATATGATGAAAAGCTTGTTAAAGATTAAGGGAGTTTTTAATCCATTTTAGGCAAAAATTATTTTATATTATATTTTGAATAGATCTCTAATAATAAGTATTTAGAATGTCATTCTTGAAGAAGCATTGAGCGATTTTAAGTCTAATGTAAGACATCTCATGGTATTTCATTTTATTGCTCATGCTCATATTTTAGTAAAGATAATGACAAAGTTAGATGATTGAGGAGTGAAGATAATCTTTTTTGGCTATATAAAAGAAGGATATATAAGCTATTTAATTATATAACAAAAAAAAAAGTAATTGTGAGTATAAATGTGACATTTGTTCAAGATAAAATTTAAAACTTTGATGCTGAGGAGTAAAATAATTCTTAGAGACATGCAATTGCTATTTTGGGAGAAGAGAAAACTTAAGTTGCAATCCTCACTATAAATGAGGAAGTCTCACCAATTAGTGCATAGAATCCTATGCTATGAGTTTTACAAGAAAATAAAAGATCAAAGAGAAATCATTAAGAATCAGTTAGATTGTAAAATTAAGAGGTTATCCCTTATAATATTATTGATGATAATGGAGATTTGGTGTATTCTACAATGTTTATAGATTGCGAATTAATGAGGTAATTCAAAATACAAAGTGGGTGAAGTCAAAATTGAAGAAATTAAGGCAATTAAGAAGAATAATACATGAGAGCTTCTTACTGTTTCACCATGTGAGAAAGTTACTGACATGAAATAGGCCTTTAAGATTAAGAAATCTAATGAAGAAGTAAAAAGATATAAAGTAAGATTAGTTGTACAAGGATTTAAACACCGACCTAACCATGATTATCACAAGGTATTCTCTCCTGTTGCTCGAATGAAGGTTATTAGACTTATAATTGCTTTAACAACATAGAATTATTTGTCAAGCAACACTAGATTTTGTGAAGAAAGAAAGTGAGGAGAAGGTGTATAAGTTGGAAAAAAAAAAAAAAAGCATAGTATGGCCTAAAACAAGCCCCTAG
Source organism: Rhizophora apiculata (assembly GCA_037832385.1). Taxonomy (NCBI): domain Eukaryota; kingdom Viridiplantae; phylum Streptophyta; class Magnoliopsida; order Malpighiales; family Rhizophoraceae; genus Rhizophora; species Rhizophora apiculata. The sequence goes on along the minus strand of CM075439.1, from coordinate 754,453 downwards.
AGTATGGAACAATCACATTGATTCCTTTTTCTGTGAAAACAATTTCCAAAAGTGTCCTTCTGAGCATGCCTTATATGAAAAAATCAATAATTTTGGTGATATATTATTGGTGTGTCTATATGTAGATGATTTGATCTTTATAGGTAACAATTTCATAATAATTGAAGACTTTAAGAAATTAATGATGCATGAATTTAAGATGATAAATTTTGGCATAATGTCTTATTTTCTTAGAATTTAAGTGACTCATGTAGATGATGAAATCTTTATCTATTAGAAAAGGTATGTTATTGAGCTAATAAACAAATTTCAAGTGTATAATTGTAATCCTATGAAAACTCATATAAAAATTGGTGCTAAATTGTCTAAAGAAGGAAATAAAACACCTATTGATTCTACACTTTTCAAATAGATTGTTAGGAATTTGAGATATTTGACATACACGAGGCATAATATATCTTATGGAGTTGGTTTAATTAGCAAATTGTTGGTATCTCCCTATTAATCTCATATGTAAGTTACTAAAAGACTTATATGTCATCTAAAAATTATACTTTTATAAGTTATTCTAATAGTAATTGGGGTGAAAATATGGATGATCATAAAAATACTTTTAATACTATTTCAATTTTAAAATTATTACTTGTTCGTGGTCAACTAAAAAATAATTTATTATTATACTTTCAATTTGTAAAGTAGAATATGTAACTATAACTTCAAATATTTGTCAAATTTTTTTGGTTTTGTAAGTTGTTAAGTGAGATCTATGTTCTAATTGAAGTTCTTATAAAAATATTTGTTGATAATATTTGTACAATTAATTTGGTTAAAAATTCAATAATACATGAAAAAGGTAAATACATTGGTACTCAATTTTATTTTTTGAGTGATCAAGTTGATAAAAAAAAGATTAAATGAATTTATTGTAAGTCTAAAATCAACATATTCTCACAAAATTGTTGAAGAATAAAAAATTTGTCAAGTTAAAGCAGATGTTAGAATTGAGGGTATCACTAAATCAAGATTAAGGAGATGTTGATGTTTATTTAAAAATTTATTATAATAAAAATTAATTTAATTGAATTTAATTAAAATTTAATTATTTGGGTAAATTTAAATATTTTTGATTATATAAAGTTATATTATTTATATTATTATATGGATATTTCTGTATACGATATTTTTATTATATTAATAAAATTAAAATATTTTTATAATTTTGGATTGGTAATATCAAAGTTAATGTATTCTATCATTTTTAACCTTATCTTTTATCCAAAGTGTGTAATGTATATTTACGTACACAATCTTTTCTTGAATTAAATTATATATATCTTTTTTTTTTTGTGTTATTATATAATTTAAGAAATTAGTTATATTTCATTCTTATTCTAAAATTCATCCCAATTAATAAAAATAAAAAATAATATTTTGAATCATATTTTTTTCAAAATTTTAATTCTTTTTACTAAAAATTAATAGATATACAACAAATTATAAAAATTTGTATCAAAATAATAAAAATATTTACTTATTATTTTATATTAAGTATTTTATATTATATTTTTAGTTGTATAAAAAAATATAAATGTTATCAAATTTTAATAAAATTTAATAGAAATAATAATAATAAAATTTGAGAAAATAATTTTTTATTTAATGTTAAAAAATTATTTAAATTAAAAATATAAATTATTAAAAAAATTAAAAATAAATTAATATTAAATTTTAATATATTCCCTTGTATAAGTTTATCACCGGAAAAATGTAAACAAATCATCTATCTTTCTTTGAATTTATGGCATAGTAGACTCACACGCTCACACCATTTACCAAAAAAGGACAGCATCTTTGACTGCTAACAATATATTGTGACGTGACATCACGCGATGCTGCTTGAGACAATTTTGGCCTTTCCCACATTTCCCACATTTGAGGAGACTTTTGGGAATTGCACTTTCATTCATTTTTCGGAATATGATTGTGCCGTGACCCGGTTTGAAAATTTGACTGGAGTGACATCTATAGCAAGTTCCGTGAGGCAGCAGAAGCCGCTGAGACTGAAATGGCGGTGGCCGGCGGAGGCCGTAATAGAAGCAGGTCTAAAACGATTACCTTTTTCCATTTCAACTTAAAATTTTAAAATAAATTTATGATTTTTAGTCTATTATCACTCCATTAAACTTTAACGGCTAACAATTGACTTAACCCCCCTCTGGCAACGACATTAGAAATAGAAGTGTTGAAAATTGCACTTTCACTCTTTTTGATTGTGATGTGACCTGGTTTGAAGAGACACTTAGGAATTATCGGTGTGAAGAGCATCGTGCTTCCTGTCAACCTACGATACGTATCAGACATTGTTTTTTTTGAAACCTCTTCCATGTATTTGGAAAAAAGAAAGAGAAGGAGAAAATAAGAAAAAAAAAAAAAAAGAATTATGATTGTATTTAAGAAATATTTTGAGAAAAAAAGTCTAATTTTTTTCTTTGTCTAAACCCTTGCAAGTTAGGAAATGTAATGCAATATAACAGAACGGATTTTTTTCCTAAATCAAAGTGCCATTTTTTACGAACTCACTCCGAGGGGAAGGCAGTTGTTAGTTCTTTGTTTTTATTTTTAAATTTTTATGTTTTAAAATTCACTGCAGTCTGGAATTCATACTCAAACTCGCATTATAAAAATTCATTCCTCTTCTAACTCAGATGAGGATAAAAAGATATAATCAATAGTCTGACTGTCACAATAAAAAAAAAAAAATTACAAATCAATCTTATATTCAAGAACTATATTGAAACCCATTAAAAAGGAGATTCATTCACAACTGTTGAACTATTAGTGCTAATGCGAAATACGCTAGAGCAGCTATAGACGGAGCAAAAGGCTTGAAATGACATCAAGAGCAGAAGGAAAACTGCAGCCAGGAACGTGAGACATTGCCACGAACAAAACACGTAGATCTTCAGGAATCTCCCAATTTTGACCTTCCATCGGCTGTTGTAGTGCTTGTTCACGTCTTCGATCACCCTGTCTAAGAATGTAACTTTGGTGAGTCTAATGGACTTGCTCATGCCATTCCATAGGTTGGCAACTTCCTCGTCTGATTTCATACGGTTCAAAATGATACCCTCTTGTCTTAGTAACTCTACATCCTTCGCAGTGTCGATGATACCATTCATTAATTCTATGTATCGAGTAAAAATTAATGGTCCAGATCCTCTTGATGCCTCGTATGCTACTAAGTTCCTTAGAACCCCCTCTGTGTTCATGTCTAGATTAATGATGGGTAGGTAAAATGTTACTGACTTGACATCAAATGCAATGGTTGAGATGTTACCGTTCGTGGGTGCAAAATGCACCCCGGATTTGGAGAGCTCAGTGACAGAAGGAATGGCGATTTCCTCTATCAACGGCGGCTTGTTACAAGTTTTGTCGTTTGCATTATCCAATTCAATTTCTTCTTTGTTTTGTGAGAATATGAAGCATAGAAGATATGTCAGGACTGCAAATCCGGGAAGTTTGGAGATGATTGTCCAAGGCAATTTGATAATGACTCTAATTGGCATAGAACATAGCAAGGCCTTAACGAAGCGCACGGGACCAATGTTCAGCTTGGAAATTAGCTTCCAAATCACCCTGCAAGAATCTCGGACATAGCTTGGATCCCCACAACATCCTTTTTTTCCTGAATTGCTGTCATCGATTTGATCCTCTGCAGCCACCACGATCTCCAATGGAGCTTCCACCTTGGGCACAATTGTGTCATACAAATAGTCTAGCAGGTGAGCACATTGAAATACCTGGATCTGTGGGGTGTCTTGCTCCATCTTGAAAGGGGAGATCTCTCTGCTTAGCCCAACCAGCATTGAGTTCAGCATATGATCTGCTGTATCCAACGACGAAAATTGAAGTTCCAGCATCTTTCTCAAGACAAACAATGGAATTTGATTCTCAAGCATCACAATGTCTTTCAAGATAGCGTTGTGGGCTGATTTCCTCCCTGCGTAATCAATCAAATGTGACATCCTTGAGGGAAGTCTTGTTATTGACCTGCCTTTTCTCGCGGCATAGATTTGCAAGAACTCCAGCAAGAACGACCCATCAATTGCCATCATCCAAGCCAAAGTTTCATTGCTTAATTCGAGCAACCTGTGGTAGCAAGATCGGATTTTCGGATCAAGATTGATCAATTCATCGACAATATCATGGAATTTAAGCCCTTGGCGGAGTTGTTTTTGAGTCCTTTTGGCCGTGGCAATCTTGTAACTCTCCATCTCGTATAGCTCCGGACGCCAATGGTGGTAGGGACCTATTGCAACAAGTTGTGGAGTGTAGGCGTCAGGATCACTTTTCATCAAGGTCTTGGGAACATTGAAAATGCAGACGGGGATTTCAGTATCGTTTTCGAGCTCCTCCTCAAGGGTTCGGCTGATGTTAGTAATCCACCGGTTCTCGTCGAAGTTTGGAAATGAATTCGAAGGCATTGCATATTGGAAGGTGTACATGATGGATGTGGCGTAGGGAAAACCTATTGGCAATGACAGTTTTTTGTGCATTAAATGTTGAAACTGAAGTTGTTGTGGTGAGTGAATGCCTAACGTGTGCTTCTATTTATATTTGCAACGGATGAACCTCGAACCCCTGGTACACTCGTTATTGCTTCCACTCTCAAACCAATTTAATAATGTTCATGCGGAAACATTAGATAAATGACGTTTAGTATTCAAAAATAATTTAATTTGAAAATTTAAATCATTGAGAAAATTTAAGAACGGATTACACATTAGATTCTCCCGTAAACCTAAATTAACGTGAATGAATGACGTATCTCACTTAGAATAATCAAAATTCAATGTGTCAGACGTAGCAATTTTGCCTATGACGTTGGAAGGTTGATATCGCATTTCGCGGAAGGCTTACAGTCATTTTTTGTGCACGTGCAACATAAGTTAAATTTGAAACATGAAAGAGCTCAAGCGAAAGGCACATTGTATTTAAAGGACAGCATCTTTGAATTTATCGCATAGTAGACTCACACGCTCACACCATTTACCCAAAAAGGACAGCATCTTTGACTGCTAACAATATATTGTGACACGCTGCTTGAGACAATTTTTTCCATTCCCACGTTTTCCAGATTTTGGGAATTGCACTTTCACTCTTTCTTTAGAATATGATTGAGACATGACCCGGTTTTGAATATTTGACAGGAGTGACATCTGTAAGAAGTTCCGTGAAGCAGCAGAAGCCGCTGAGGTTGAAATGGCGGCGGCCGGTTTGAAAATTGCACTTCCACACCTTTTCGGAACATGCTTGTGACGTGACCTAGTTTGAAGAGACACTTGGTAATTATCGGGGTGAACAGCATGCTGCTTTCTGTCAACCAACGATACATGTCAGACGCTGTATTGTTGAGACCCCTAACCTTGTCTTTGGTGGAGAAAAAAGAGATGGGAAAAATAAGAAAAAAAAAACAACATAACAGTTGTATTTAAGAAAGATTTGAGGAAAGAAGATTTATGTTTTTTACTTCTTTTTATTTTGTCTAACATGTTATTAATTGCAAACAATCAATCACTAACTATCCATTAGATCACACAAGTTGTTGCTCGATAGTCTAAGCTATCAGTATCAAAACTTATATATATATATCTTATGGCCTAAAACGATTTTGGATGGAATCATATAAAATCAAGTCATTCAATTTTTCAATGGCTGACGTTTTGTTAAACTTTCTTCAATTATGGTCATGCAACCAAAATTCTTCTATTTTTGTGTTCTATGCCATTATGTTAATGAATTATATGCATGAGATAAATGTGTTATCATAGAGTTTGCTTTTCTGTAGCTTTAATACAGTAGTCTAATTTATCGTATACTGCCATTAGTACAATCTTCTCTTATGAATTTATAGAGTGTCACACCTATTTTTTTCATTTTTGTAACAAAAAGAAAAAATAAAATCTGTCATTACTTTCACTTAACTCAAACTAATGTGTTTTTTTTTTTTGAAGATATGAGTATTGTGTGGCTTATTGGCTTTGTGGAAAAATGTTAGCCTTGTTTCATATTGAGTAAAAATGTTTACTTACTATCTTTCATGAGAAATTTTGTGTTAATCCAAATTAACTAATTTTAATATTTATCTTGTGTACATTCATATGTGTTAATGAGTGACTATTATTGTGTTTGTGTTTCTTTGCCTTCTTAAAAAAAAAAAGAAAAAAAAAAGGCATTAATGTATTAAGATACACATTATAAAGTTAAAAATTATGAAAATTATAATAGTTTAGGATTTCATGAATATGTATCTAGAATTTCATAATTCTATTATGCAATGACAAATACTAAAAAAGTTACACTAAAAGTTTAGTCATGATTAAATTTACTCTTACTAGATTTTATTTTATATCCTATTTGCTGATCTATCAAAAGACATGCAAAAGACTAACACTTTTACCCTCTTTATTAAGCCAAAATTCTAGGAATTAACCAAACATTTCTATACAAAATTTGATCATTTTCTCTTTATATAAATTTAGCATAAAATGTTTGTAAGGATAGTTTATATGATCCAAAAACTAAAAAAATCGATACATTTTTTCCTTTCTTACAAAATGAATTGACATGCAAGTTAAAACTAAAAAAACCAATATGTTTCTTCCTCTTTTGGAAAATGAATTGATATGCAATTAAAACTTTTTCCCCACTTTATAGGGCAATGTATTTATGTTTCTTTTAGAGATTTATAATGATATTTTTGTAATTTTTAATAATTTTTTTAAATGGATTCTTGACAATAAATGTTAATTGAGAGAAGAAACATAAATCATTATATTTTTTATTACATAAAAAAATAAGATATGTGCAAAATAAAGTATATTAATTATAAATATCCTAAGTTTAATATTTGCCAAATATTGTTAAAATTATTGTTTGGTTGGATGTTAATGGTCATAGACTAGTAGTGTCTAGAGTATCTTCAATTTTTTTTTTCTTTTGTACATATTGAAAGTATTTTCTTTAATCTTTGTTATGTGATTTACATATATTCAGACCATCTTAAGGCCTATAACTTCAAAAAAAGCCAAAATTTTCTATTATAATCAATGTAGGGAATACCAAAAACTTGGACTTAGAAAAAGAAAAAACGAGAAGTAAGGTTTTTGATTAGGAAAAAAAAAATCATTGCACGTGATGAAGAAGTTTTGTGAATAGCATAGCCCCAATAGGGTAATTCCCCTACTTGCCCATACCAAATATAAACTTTTTCATATAAAATTTTAAACCTTTTAAAAATTTTCATTTTATCCCCATTAAAACTTCTTTACCGTACTCAGTATCTAAAATTGTTTGACTAATAGATTTAAAAGACTTTAACCCATATAAATTAGTAGATTTATCATTGTTTTTTCTTACTTGTTTCAATAAATTTCTTTATTACTCCTTTCAAGTGACACTAGATTATTGCTCAAATTAATTGCAAAATCATTTTCAATAAACATGTATTTGAGGATAATATATTGTTGTTCCCACAGCCTTGTATAGGTTGTAATTGTTGTCAACTAGGTTTACGTGTGTAAGAAAGTAAACCCACATGGAAGGGCAAAAAGGTAAAACCATACGGAAGGGTAAGAACGTAAAATCGCCGCGTAAACCCTATTAGGGTTTCATGGAGTAGAGTATATAATGGTCTTGGAAGACAAAAAACAGGGGGAGTCGGCAATGTTGAACATTCAGCAAAACCTAAACAACCGACTAATCAAAGAGAATACCAAACCCTACACGCAAGAACACCACCGGCAAGGATGAAAAGAGTAAACAGTGCAGCCGACGGACGAATCGAGTGAACAGTAGCCGTCGTGAACAGTAAGCTTGACAGAAAAAGAAGAGAAACCCGACGGGAGAGAAAACCGATTACGGCTAGACGGGGCTGGACAGCAGGACGAAGAAAAGCAGACCGGCGGAAGAAGAAATCAGACGGCCATAGAAGAGAGAGATACCGACGGCAACAAAGAACAACCGTCGAGAGAGAAAGAGGAGACAACCGGAACAGAGGAGATCCGGCGACAGCAGAAGGAGATCCGGCTGGGACAGAGGAGATCCGGCGACAGCAGAAGGAGATCCGGCTGGGACAGAGGAGATCCGGCGATGGCGTGAGAGAGAGCCGGCTGGGACGGTGAGAGATCCGGCAGAAGGAGATCCAGTCGACGGTGAGAGATCCGGCAGAACTGGGATCCGGTCGACGGTGACAAATCTGGCAGACGGTGAGACAAATACGGCATGAAGAGAGAGAAATCCGGCAAGAAGAGAGAGAAATCCGTCGAGAAGAGAGAGAAATCCGACTAGACAGCAAGAGAGAGAGAAACGGACAGGCGAGCCGTGAGACAGTGAGATTGTGGGGCAAGGAGACGGGTGAGACCGTGAAACGGTAAAAGCAGGAGTTGTGTGATATAACGTAGAGAAGGAATTCGGCGAAGCATTGAACTCAACGTATTTCCAGACTTCTTCAAGAGAGGTTAAAAAGCGTTGTGGTGAACTTTTAAGTAGCAGTGGAGCAGCCTTTCAATTCAACAGAGGCAAGACAAGTTAGAAGAAGGGTAGACACAGTAAGTGACACTCTTTGTATTATACTTACTTAGTAATTGCAATAGTGAAAGGAACAGAGAATCAAAGACATCCATTGTAACCTGAATTCTCAAGTATAGTGAATAGTCTCGGTAAGGGAGAGTTCCTACCACCGTGGATGTACGTCACGTTGACGGAACCACGTAAATCTCGCGTGTCCTTAATTTGCTTTACATTATGTGTTTTGAATTGACTTGTGAATGCAGCTGAAGTATCAGCCAACTCATAACCTAACGAAGACCTAAATAAGAACATCCGTATTGTCTGCTAGGCAAGGTGTCTGAAAGGTGACTTTGGGGACTATTGTGATTAGTAGGTAGCAATAGATTTACCTTAGTCGAGTCTGAGAAAGAGTTTGCTTTTAAGAAGAGGTTAAAGTTGTTCACTTACCTGCGAATTGCGAATTGTGGTGATACTGATTCACCCCCTCTCTCAGTATCAGGAACTAGTAGATCCTAGGGAGAAGTCGGGAACTTCATATATATAAGTAAAAAACTAAAAAAATCAACATTTCTTCCTCTCTTACAAAATGAATTGATATGCAAATTAAAATTGAAAAACTAATATATTTCTTCCTCTCTTGCAAGATGAATTGATATGCATATTAAAATTTTTTTCCCCTCTTTTAGGGCAACATATTTTTGTCTCATTTAGATATTTATTAGGATATTTTTGTAATTTTCAATAATTTTTTAAATGGATAGTTGACAATGAACATTAATTGTTATAAGAAATATATATATATATATATATTACATATGACAATAGGATGTGTGACTCATAACATAGTGCAAAATAAACTATGTAAAATATAAATGTCTTAAGTTTAATATTTGTAAAATATTGGTAAAATTCTAGATTAGTTGGATGCCAATGGTCATAGACTTGTAGTGTTTGTAGTATCTTCATTTTTTTTTTCTTTTTTGGTATCTCTTGAAAGTATTTTCCTTATTTGTTATTATGTGATTTGCCCTAAACCAACTTGGGGCCTATAACTTCAAAATATGCCAAAATTTTCTATTATAATTAATGTAGGGAGATGCCAAAAGTTTGGATTTAAAGGAAACAAAAAAACAAAAAAACTAGGAGTAAAATTTTTGACTAGAAAAAAAATTAATGCATAAGATGATGAAGTTTTATGAATGGGACTACTTTAATAGGGCAATGTTCCCACTTGCCACTACCAATATAAACTTTTCGTATAAAATTTTAGTGTTTTCAAAATTTTCATTTTATTCCCATTTAAAATTCTTTACCTTACTCAAAATTTAAAATTGTCTCATTAATAAACTTAAAAGACTTCGACTTGTATAAATTGTTAGATTTATCCTTGATTTTTTATATCCCTCCAATAAATTGCTTTATTACATCCATTAGATGTAAAATAAATATATAAATTAATTAATTTAATTATTTATAACTAAATCTAATTTGAATTATACATAATTTAAATAAATTTATTCCTAATTTTCTTTTTAAAACATTGAACTTGTTAATATTTATCGTATTAAAAATTTTTAATAATTATTTGAATGGTTATTAGATGATTATATATATATATAGAAACATTTAAATAAAATATTCATTTTTAGTTAATATATAGTTTTGTAAGTATTAAACAATTATACAAATATTTATAATTTTATTAATATGATAAAACACAGTATAATGATAACAAAAAAACATTATTTATTTAAAACCATACATCTAATTTTACCTAAATAGTAAAATCATATTAAGTTGAATTAAACTAATTTGACTTTTTCTATAATTTTAATTAACTATTAATTTGGATTAACTCAACATTCTCTTAATCTTGATTTAGTGATACTCTTAATTTCAATTTTTCTTTAGACTTGCAATACACTAATTCAATCTCCTTGATTTTTCAGAAGATGAAAATGAATATCAATAAATTAATTTTAATATATTTGCTCCTTTAATGTGACACTAGATTAGTGCTTAAATTAATTGTAGAAACATTTATCAATAAATATCCTCATAAGACCTTCAACTGGCACATAATTTTTAAATAAAGAATAAAGTACTGGCTCTAATGGCTTTGGTGATGCTGAGTTGTGCTTGTAACAACTTTTGTGGCTTTAGGGACTTTTGTAGTTACTTCAGTGACCTTTATGATTACTTCAATGAGACTTTTACACTTTCTCTCTATTTACGTCAAAAATAGTTACTATGATATTATTGTTAAATAATTATACATGTACTAATTATTTTATTAATAAAGTAAAATGTTATACAATAATATAGACATTACATTTTAAAATAATAATAGACATTTAATTTTACTTAAACAATGAAATTGTATTAAATAGGAATCAACTAATTGGACTTCTACTAATTTTCACAAAGCAAATATTTTTATTAGAGATGAAAAATATGTACATAAATTTGTTCTCAATTAATTATATGACTTTTACTTAAAGTCTTTATGAATATTCTAGCAAAAAAATTTACATAAAAATAATGTTAAACATTTTTTATATTATTTTATTTTTAATATTATTTTATCAATTATATATAACTTTTTCCTAATTAACAAAAATTCTTGGATATGCTATTAAATTCAGGACATGTACCCTCACTATTGATGTTTCTAATCTCCACTATGTTTTCCTCTCTCTCTTTAAACTTTTCTTCAAGTCCTCATCGCCCTCTACGCTCACCAATCTTTCAACTTCAGTCTTTTAACATTACCAAATGGATGGTATGGAAGCATGAGTTATTAGGAAATATCAAATAATTTTTCTTATTATTTTTTTTTTTTGAAAAAGGTAGTTGTTTATGGATAATAGCAACAATAAATAGCAAATAACAAAAAGAAAACTATGAAAAGTAAAAGAAAAAATAACAAAAAATAACCAACAATGTAAATAAACACATTCAAAATTTTCTTTTCATAACTATGAAGTCTAATTATGATTATTTTTCTTACTTGCAAAACTAGTTACATAGGATTTAATATATTATTGGATACCCGCATAAAAACTTGATATTACTAAAAGGGGAAAGATACATGAACGTAGATGCTCATGCAAGTTAATATGATGAAGATGCATAATAAGGTATGAAGAAATGTTAGATAGACACAAATTTTTTGATACAAGACATTATTTGTTGTACTTTTTTTTTTTTTTTTCACTAGGATGTATTTAGTTGACCAATAGTTGCACCTTTTATTTTTAATTATTTTTTCCAAAAAGAAATATACATATAGGTATATATATTCTTCGTGGACATAATAAGTATATTTATGATCATTATAATTAATTACACAATAAGTGTTTATAGCTTATTATTATTATAATGTTTGTATATATTTATAGTATTTTGATACAAGTAGTACTACTTTGTTTTAAAATACTCATATGTATTTATTTAATAAAAAATTACACATTTTATATTTAATTATTTACTTATTTCCACTTTTTAGTTTGTAATCTCCATTTTGTTTACCTTAAAACGTGCATAAAGACATGTATTTTTTATTGGCTTAATTATATTTATGATAGTTATTATTAATTATACATTTTATCAAGTGTTTTAAATGTATTGTTTGTATAATACTTATTGCACATTTATAATAATTATTAATATCACATAAACATCTTCATCTATTGAAGAAAAATCTAGCTTTTATTTTATTTTATTTTTTTATGAACAGGTTTATCGCATTATGAGATATAGCATGGAAATGATTCTCCCTATTGTTATAAATTTCATATCCCTTTTCAAGATTAAAACCCAAGACTTCTAAGATAAAAGCCTATGTATGTACTTAATGGCTGAAATGTCTCTTAATGACAATTTGATTTTTGTTTTGGTTTTGAAGACATATTGAGCTAAAGATTATGGTTTTAACCAAGGTTTTGAAAATTGGACTAGATTGACTAGTTGGACCAATAAAATTGGAAACCAAATCGTGGTCTAGTCTAACTCACTTTAAAAACCATTAATTTTGAAAATCGGTGACCAAACCAATGAATTAGTTGGTTGGATTGTAAACTGATGAACTGGTCACGTTTTTTTGGTGAGGCATTTAATAGAAGCTGAGTAATTTGCTCATGAAGACCATGATTATTTAGTGTTTTCTTTTTTGTATTCTATTTACTTGTTGGGTACTTATAGCCATAGGATAAGGTTGGGTGTTTATAGTTAAGTATAAGCTATTGATTGGGTGCCTAATAAGTTGAGATAGATACAATAATTGATTAGTCATGCTTTTAATGCTCATTTGTTTTAACCCTAAAATTCAATAAATAATTAAGAAAAAGTGTTTTCACACATTTTTTAGTGTAGCTTTTGCCAATTTAATTTTTCCCTTAGAAATGTCACAATGCACTTTTCAATGTAAATTTTTTCCAGTTTTATGATAAAACTATCGGCTTAAAAAATACTTATGATGAATTAAATTAGGTTGACAAATGACATGTGCCTATAATGTGTGAAGTGTAAAAAATAAAATGATTGCAAAGAATAAAAATCTAAAATGGTATGCAATTGAATTAATGTAATTACAATAACATTAATTTTGACTAGAGATAAGAAAATAAATGAAGAAAATTTAATTCGTAAGACTAGCAACTAACTCACATAAGAAAAATAAAATAATTAAAATGTGTTATAGTAAAAAGCTTACTAAGTATGTGAGTTTGTAAAATAAAATTATAAGAGTATGGAGAGTAAGACATGATAATTTTGAGAGGTTTAAACTCCTATTCCTAAGCCTTTTCCTTAAGCTTCCTAGGAGAGAGGTGACCAAATAAAGCAATAACATGATTCTGGGTCACAATCACACAAACGTTTTACAACTTTATTACAACACACTTATACAAATGTGTTTTTCAAACTCTTAATCTCACAATTTTACAACATCAAAATACTAAAAAATTTTCTTTAAAGTTTTACTTGCTCCTAACAAATTTTCTCTCTTATGCACTCTTAAATTTTTAAACAAAATCAACACAATACAAGCTTCATGTTAAGGGTGTATATGGCTACTATATGGTGTGGTATAAAATAGTCAAGAACTAATTTAGAAAAGAAAAACTAGCCATTAAAGAGACAATTCTTAAGCTTTAATTCCTTTCCTTTTAGAGCTTTCTAGCTCTGAGAACTTGACTTTCTTTCCTCATTGAGCTATGAAGGAGAACGATGCATAGCTCCAAAAAAATTTCAGTAATGAGATATTAAGTTTCTTGCCAAAAAGGCTCTATATATATATATATATTAAGTTGGGAAGGCCTTGCTCTAGTTTATCTTTGCCTACTGTAATCTCTGATTTAGACTAACAAATTATTTCCTTACGATGCCTTTTAAGAGAATGAATTTTTCTTTAATCTTCTAGTACATGTGTATCACATTGTAAATTATGAAATAAAATTAAAGTTTTGCAAGCACAAATTCATTTTTCCAAATTAAATTTCACTTATAATAACTTAATTTCACAAAAATTTATTACATCACATAATCTCCAATATTTTTTATATTCATAGGCAAGCACTTGATTTCATATGGTAATAACACTACCAAATAAATGAGTTATGATAATGGTTCTTATGCAATGATTATAAACCGTTGCATAAAACCCCTAAGGTAGCATTCATAACTATGGCATAAATATATTATAGCAATAGTTGACTTTAGGTAGCGGTTTAAAACCACTGCATTATGTTAGGAAAAGACAGTGGTTATCTTTTTTTATAAATATTACATCACATAATCTCCAATATTTTTTATATTCATAGGCAAGCACTTGATTTCATATGGTAATAACACTACCAAATAAATGAGTTATGATAATGGTTCTTATGCAATGATTATAAACCGTTGCATAAAACCCCTAAGGTAGCATTCATAACTATGGCATAAATATATTATAGCAATAGTTGACTTTAGGTAGCGGTTTAAAACCACTGCATTATGTTAGGAAAAGACAGTGGTTATAAATATTTGAGTTATGGTCTAGTATTGTAACCTATCTTTTTTTTTTTTAAGAAGGAATAATGTAGCGTTTTGGAATTATTGCATAATAATTTTTTTGAAAAAAAATAAAGGGCTAAGGAAATGCTCCTAATGTTTTTTTTTTATTAAAAGGAACTGCTGCTTATTCTTTTTGAAAATAAAGGGAACTAGGTTGCAGTCTAGAATCATTGCCTATTTTTTTTGAAAATAAATAGAAATAGGTAGTAGTTTAGATTCACTATTGAATTTTTTTTCTCTAAAATAGGAATAAGATAGCGGTTTAGATTCACTGCCTTTTTTTTTTAAAAAAAAAATAATGGGATAAGACTATCGTATTTTGAAAATAAGGTGATAAGGTGGTAGTCTTAAACTACTACCTAATTTTTTTTTCAAAAAAAAAAAGGAATAAGGTAACAATCTATAATTGCTAACTTATCTTAATTTTCTTTTTTTTTTTTTAAATAAGGGAATAAAGGTATAAGGTAGTAGTCTAGAACCATTACCTAATCCCTTTATTTAAAAAAAAAAAAAAGAATTGAATTTAAAGGGGAAGGAACTATGGCTAGAGAGATATTGGAAGAAGACCCACAGAGGGAGAATGAAGATTGTAATTTTGGGAACTAAGGTTGATTTCCCTTCTTTCAATTTTGCTATCTTTAAGATTCTTTCTCTTACTTCACCAACACTACAATTTTGGGAAGAATGAAGCTATCATAACCCCCAACTCATTTTCTCCTTATCCTCATGACTTATTTTCTCAAACAAATCCCCAAGTCCAAGGATCATCTCTATTCGCTCTCATAACCATCTTGTCTCTTATTTGCGACCCATGAAATCTGATTCTACCATCAAAACGTCATTAGCTTCCTTTGCTTCTTCAGCGATTGATTTCCTTACATTGTGCCATCAATTAATGGTACCATGGTGTCAAAGATTGTTTTTAATTTCCTTTTTCTAAAATGTTTTTGGCTTGTGCTCTATTTGGCTCCCAAGAATAGATTGTGAGGAAAATTCTCCAACTTTTTCTTGCTTACCAAATGGGTTTTAGTTTTCTTTTTTTTATTTATTGCAGAGTAGTTGATGTTGGTGTTTTAATTCTTTATTTTTGCTTCCATTGTTGTCTCAATAAGGTTTGAAGGAGTGCTTGTTTGTGTCCAAGAAGTGAAAAAAATTGTTTTATTTTTGGTACCTCTTTTCATAAAGGTATTTTCTTTTTCTTACTCTATTCACATAATTTTGGGTTTTTTGTTTTAACATACATTCTTCTAAAATACAGAGATTAGGAACCTACCAAATTGCATATTTGAACATGTAGTCTGAAGTTTAATATGATAAATCCTTGGCATTTTAAGAATTTTATGATAAATTCATGATTGCTATTTATAATTTTCACCTTAATTCGATCTTAAATATGAGTAGTAATGGGTATTTCATTTGCCATAACATTGTTTCTTCTAATCTACCTAAGTGATCCACTCTTTAAATAAATAAACTTGCACCCAATTGTTGGAATGAATCACCAATATTTGATGCATTGTGCTATCTTTGTGAACCATAAGTATTGGGAAAATAATACGTGCTATGTGTGCTTAATACTTCTGATTAAAATGTTGACATATCAATTTTTTATGATAAGATGAAAGTAATGTGTTTGGCTCCATATGGTTATCACATTATTCAAATGGCTAAATTTGGAATGAGTCCTCTTACTTATTTTTCGCTTATTTAATGGCTTTGGGATATTTTGGAGTGTTTCCATTATGATGCCATGTGTCTAAGCATGCTTATATTTATAGATGCAGAAAATAAATTTCACAAATTCACATTCTACACACAAACGTTAGGAATAGATAAGTTAGATCATACCTTAAGTGCAAGCTTCTTTAGTTTGTTCATTGCTCTAAATAGCTTTAACCTAATTAAAACAACACTCTCAATTGGTTATTAGATGCTTCACCATCCACCTTCATCCATGGATGTTCTGGTTTAGATTAATAATGTGAATGATGTTAGCATATGAACTATGGTGTGTACAGAGTACCATAAACTCCTATTTAATAAAATAAGACATATAAGGCTTTCCCATTAGAAAAATAATAACTTAACTACTAAAGTACTACTCTTTGTGTGCTATTTTGTTATTTTTTTTTTATGAATAATATTATGTTAGTGATGGTGACAGATGTACAAATTATAGTCATTAGTGGTCATAATTATTGTCATCAAGGTGAAATATGTCTACATACTTTCTTAACTTTTTTTCTTGTTCTATTTTTTTATTCTTTTCCCTACTTTCACTTTCTTCTATTGCTTTGTTTGATTGAAGATTGCTTAATCAGTATGAAAAATAGAAGATGAATGGATTTTGATAAATTAAGTAATGAATACTTAACTGAGGTAAAAAAATTTCTTAAATAAGATTTTTGCTACATCTGTTGAAGGAGGTGAAATATTTTGCCCATGTAGAAATGTTGTTGTCGATATTGGTACCCTAGAGTTGTGGTTTATAAGTATTTAGTTGTTCATGGGTTTATGCAGGATTATAAGATATGGATTTTCCACGATGAGGGACCACAATCAAGTATGGTGATTAATGATGCTAAAATTGAAGTTGATAAAATTGATGATATTTATGGGCTTTTAATTGACACCTCTAAGGATGTGAGAGAACTAGCAAATTTTGAAAATTTTAAGGAGAGTCCTAATGAGCAAGCTAAAAAGTTTTCTAAGTTAGTTGAGGAAGGGCAACAAGAATTATACCTTGGTTGTAAGACTTTCTTGAGGCTATATCATCTTTAGTGTTTCCATTATCTTAGTAATACAACATTTGGAGATATGTTAGAATTAATCAAAGAGGCATTCCTTGATGTTAAGGTTCTTAGTTCATTTAATGAAGTTAAAACTATGGTGAAATCAAGGAGACATCTTGCTAATGGTGAAGTTTGGAAATATTTTGATAGTTGCATCCATCTTTTGCAAAGGAATCTCAAAATGTAAGATTAAGTTTAGCTAGCTATGGATTTAATCCATTTTGAACCAAGGGCATTGCACATAACACATGGCTAGTTGTGCTCATTAATTACAATCCAGTACTATGGCTTTGTATGAAACCATAATATATGGTGCTTGATATGATTATTCTTAGCCCAAACTCACTTAGGAGAGAGAGTAATGTGTTTTTACAACCATCAATTGAAGAATTGAAGGAGTTGTAGGAGTATAATTTGCAAACATATTATGCATGTAATAAGCAATCTTTTCAAATACATGTAGTGTTGTTATGGACTATTAGTGATTTTCTAGCATATGCAATATTGTTCAGGTGGAGTACAAAGGAAAAGCTAACATATCCTACATGTAATTATGATATTTCTTCTAAGTATTTGTATTATAGTAGGAAAACATGTTATATGGACCATTGTAGGTTTTTAAATGCTAAACACCCTTGGAGAAGAGATAAAAAAAAAATCTTTCAATGGTAAGATAGAGTTGAGAGATGCTCTAAGACCTTTATTGGGGTCAAAAATTGTAGTAGAGTTGTCCAACTTTGATAATTAGTTTGGTAAGAAGCAAAAGGCAACCTTTGATAGTCCATGGAAGAAAATGTCCATATTTTTTTATTTTCCATATTGGGAAAGTAACAAATGTCGACACAATTTAGATGTGATGCATATAGAAAAGAACATTTGTGACAACATTCTTAGGACTATCCTTAACATTTATCTATCCAAAGCATGCTATTCAATAATGCTATAGGGGAAAACCATTTTTTGTACCATTATAAAAGGTGTCAAACTTCCTTAGGGTTATTCATCCAATATTTCCAAATGTGTGAATGAAAAAGAGAAGAAAGTTGCAGGGTATAAGAGTCATGATGTGCACTTACTAATATATTACCTTCTTCTAATTGTAATTAGGAAGATGATACCAAAGCATGTTGCTATGACCTTGACAAGATCAGAATTGTTTTTTAAATCAATATGAAGTAAAGGCGTGAAGTTAGAGGACTTAGGTCATTTACAAGATGAAATTAGAGAAACATTATGTTACCTAAAGATGATTTTTCCTCCAAGTTTCATTGATATCATGATGCACTTATTAATACACTTAGTTGATGAAATTTGGCTTGGTAGGCCCGTTCATCATTGTTGGATGTTTGGGATTGAGAGATACTTGTGCAAACTAAAACGTATGTGCCTAATAGAAGTCAACTTGAAGGTTCCATCACAGAGAGGCATTTGGCTAAAGAGTATTTGGTGTTTTGCTCAAGATATATGTATGATGGGGTAAAGACTCCTTTTACTAGATCTCATCAGCAATCTAATACAGTAATAAAGGAACAAACAAGTCTATTTCCAAATAAAGGTCATGCAATTAGGGGTAAAGGGTGAAGGAAAGGTAAGGCCATTACTTTGGATGTTGTTTCTCTGAACAAGCACACAGATATGCATTATTTAATTGCAAAGATGAAGAAGTTAAGAGAAATATCAAGTAAGCTAAACCAAATTTTTAATTGTCATTTAATATTGTCTCCTTAAAATACCATTCTTTTTATTATTCATTGTTGGCTATATTGTAGAAAGTATAGGCAATTGATGAGTGGATGACAAAGAAAGAGATGGGCTAGAGTACAAAATCATAGTCAAGATTTTCCTACTTGTTTTCAACACTAAGTTGCAACTAAGGAGTTTCCTTCCTATATTTAATGGTTATCTATTGGTCCTAATATTGTGGCAAAGTGTTATAGTGGTTATGTTATTAATAGCTACAAATTCCATACAAGGGAATGAGATGCAAGGTGTAAGAGATAGAACTGTCGTGTTATACTAACAATATTAACATATAGTTTTGTTAATTCAAAAGACCAAAACCCAATGAAGGAAGAAGTTAATTATTATGGGGTAATTGTAGAAATTGTTGAATTATACTATTAGAGTCAATTTGATGTTATTTTGTTTAAATGTGATTAGTTTAAGTTTGAGAATGATAACTATAGACTTGTACAAATTAACTCCAACAAATTGTGCTATTAGAATGATCCTTTCATACAAGCATCTCAAGTTCACCAAGTTTTCTTTATGGAGGATCCAATTGAGAATGCTTTGTAGAAGTTTATGTAAGTAATGCATATTAAAAATTTTCTTCCTTATCTCTATAGAAATGTATTCATTAGAATCAACATTTTGCACATTTTAATTGATTATAGGATAATTATATGGTTCCCAATGAAGGCAGAAAGTGAGTGATGACTACATTAGAGCAAGTTAAAGGGCCTATAAGTGTAAGTTAAAGAGATAGTACTATAAGAAGTACAAGATTGATGGAGAGAGACTAAGAAACTATCTACCTCATATACCTTTGGATCAATTGAGACAATTGTTGCAATGTTAGAATTCTAAAGAAGCAATGGTTTAATATTATCTTATTCTTCCTTATTTTTCAAATATTTTCTTTATGTTTTATATTAATATATTTTGACTTCTTCTTATTTCTTACTAAGGATTATAGGCAATGACAAAAACCAACATTAATAATCACTGAAAACAAATAGAAATGCATACTAGAGGCAGAAAGAATTTTGCTTGGATTTAAGAACAATTGGTTTGTAAATCACAAAAATAGCATTAATATATTCATATTTTATATGTGCTGTATTAATCTTATGGTCTATATTTAACCATGATTTGGTACATTCTTATAATGTGGTACAAATATTTAATTTTAATTTACTTTATGTAAATTTGTTTTGTTGCATTTCATTGTTTACATTTGTATCAAAAAGCTGAAAATCCTAATAAAACCACCTCATTCCAACTTGAAATATTTTAGGCTACTTGCAAAAGAAGATCTAACCAAGAATATAAGCTATCAAATCAAACATCTGAGCAAATTGTAAGTGATTCCTTTTGTTTTCCCTTTTTTCTTTTTTGTATGACTTGAGGTTCTGTTATATTTTTTCACTTGTAACTTGACATGTTTTGGGTCCAAAATCAAATCAAGGAGCTTTAAACTCAAGGAAGGAACAAGTAACCAAAGTCATGTAGATGCTTTTACTACAATTATGAGGGAGGAGCATTATGGGAGGGTGAGGCTATATGGGAGAGGTGTGAACCATACTAATTTAAAAGATAAATCAATTGTTGGAGATGCTATCAAAATTCCAAAAACTTAATGTAGTCTATTAAGGAGAATGTAGAAGCTGAGATGCAAAAGAAACTTGAAGCATAGGCATAATAGTTGCAAAAAAGGACGGAATTGCAAACTATAGTAATAATCCAACATTTTTATATAATATTCCAAAAATTGCAACAAAAAAATCTAAAACTAAACATTAATTTTGACATACCTCCTTTAAACACAATAATAGCTCCTTCTCCAAATGATGCTTTTAGTGCTTTCGAATAAGATTTACAGCAAAGATCTCATTTATTCTCAAAAGGCATATTTAGTCAACACATTTAGGTATTACTATTGTTTTCTTCTTAATCTTAATCTTTGCCTATTTTAATCTTTTTTAGTATGTAATTTATTTCTCCTTTTTATTTATTTTTAGTTTGTTACTTTATTTTAAATGTTTCTAAATTTAGATTCAAAACTATGTTTATCTTTTATACGATGATACTCCCCTTTAAAGCTGAGGACTTTGTAGGATGTGACTACAACCTTTGAGACTTCAGTTGCATATTGCAGATTTTAAAGAACTGATAGTGAGATTTCCTTAGAGGGTTTAAAAATGGCAAGGGAAAAAAAGGGAGGATATTAGGAAATATTTTAAAAAATAAAAATTTCCACCAAATGCTCACCAATGTTACTTATATGGAAATGATGAAGCATTTGACTTTGCTTGCATTTTCCTTATACTCAATTGTTATATTGGTGGTACCCAGTTAATATTTATATGTACCCTAAATGTCTACATACTAGTTAGATGCTATGTCATCCCCAATGATCTTGTTCTCATATTTGATACTGACATGAATGTTAAAGATCATGTTCAAATTTAAAGTGCTTGATGACTCTTGGTTTTGTGACTGTACAACCCAAATAAAGTAAGCTGTACTTAATGGTGTTGCTCTTGAAGATGACGTAAGAGACTAGTTTAACAAAATTGAACGGGTGCATTTATAGCTATAAGAGTTCTGGAAGAATCTGTTTTTGTCAACCTTTCACACACAATGCCGAAGTTTTGTGTTTATAGGTTTAGAATAACTCTTATGCTGGAGTTTGTGGTTGTCTACTCTTCCTGCTTGTCATTGATATGCATACTCATGTACTTTTGTTGTTGGAAAATACTAGCTGTTAAATCATCAATATCTATTTAATCTTGTTTTTCCACTCTTCTTTGCTGCTTATTTATGAGTTAAATTGTAGAAACTAGAAAGGCTATCTCAAAAATTTGGGGAAAATGTATTGGATGCCACAAAGAACTTTGAGAAACTCACAATTGACAAGAAAGAAATAGAAGGCTTGCCTGCTACATCACTTGGTTTAGCTGTATAGACAGCAATTTCCAAGGTATTGTATGTCAAGAGCTGTAAGTACACTTTTGTCTCTTGTATCTATTTTAGCTTCATTATTCAATTCTAGAACTAATGCTTTGAATTCATACATAAAATGCCAGGGGCATAAAGATGCAACTGCTGCGAATGGTCCATGGATAATCACATTGGATGCACCAAGTTTAATTGTTGTCATGCAACTTGCTCAAAATTGTGATTTACATGAAGAAATCTATCGTGCTCCTGTAACTTAAGCTTCAAGTGGTGATTTAGATAATACTCCAATTATTGACCAAATACTGAAACTACTTAAATTATTTATAATTTAAGTATATATTAGTTTTCACCTTTTTATGATTAACAATTTATTTAATCATCTTTTAATAATTGAAGATAATAAAGTAGTTATTTACAAATTATCTATTTTTTGAAAAATTAAATAAAAGGCAATTGAAATTTCTTTTAATCTATCTCTTTATTATTATCTATCTTTTTTCAATATAATAGAAAAAACAAAAAGGTTAAAATGTAAGTATTTTATTATTTCTAATTTTTTAAAATTTTTTTCATAAATTCTTTCTTGTAAGCATTTTACTATCTCTAAATTTTTAATTTTCATAAATTCTTTCTTTCTTTCTCTTTTTATCTCTCTATGTGATTTTACCTCTACATTTAAGTTTTCACTATTTTTAAACTTTAATTTTAAGTTCTTTCTACTACTTAACAAGTCACAACCATAAATAAGTTTTTATTATCTCCAAACTTTTAACTTGTTTTTAACATTCAATTCAAAATTGTTGTATTTGTTCCTTTTTATTAGCTTTCAAACAACATGAAAGTGTTTATATTAATTTTTGCATGATTATATTTGTAAGATTGATCTTCTTTACTTACAATAACTTTATTATATTATTTAACATCTATTTGAATATGTAGTTTTGTTTTTACAATAATATATTAATTAAAATTTATCTTAACATCTAATATAATTCATGTTAGTACTTTTTAAAATTAATTTCCTTCATATTTGTTCCTTTCTATTTTTTTTTTTTAAATATACTATCCCAAGTTTTTACTTTCCTCTTAAAAAAATAAAGAAAATTACTCCTTAATTTTTATTTTTCTTAAAGAGTGAAAAATCAATTAAATTCACTTTTTTTTCTTTATTTACTTATTTTTAATAAAACATAAAAAGTAAAAAAAAAAAAATTAAAAACACTACTCCTAAATTTAACCTTCCTTTTCTTAAAAAAAAAATATAAAAGCTTATAACTTATTTTTTATATATTTTCCTTTTAAATAAAATAAAATTAAAAACATAATTTTTAACTAATATTATAAATTTATATATCATAAAAATCTGATATTAATATTTTTAAAATACCAATGTCATATCATACAAATAATTCTACTTATTAAGCCAACATAAAGAAAACAAAAATCACTGGTCTCTACGCATAATGTGTCACATTAGCGAAGATGAATAATAATTTTTTCTTTTGGGTCAAAGTGAAAGTACAAAGCTTATAGAGGATTGAAGGGATCTCTACATAGCCACCGACTGTGGCCAAGAGACACCAATCAGATCCTGTTGCGTCTGCGGAAGCACATCCTGTGGTGGCTTGTGGAAGACATGCAAGCCCCACTCCAATTTGAGACTGTGGTTAGCCAAGCCATCTACAACACAGTTGGCTTTTTTAATACCCTGCACAAGTGAACAAGATTGACTAGCGGGTACCCCTGTATGAATGCAATTCTAGGCTACCTTGGAGTCAAGCAACAACCACACATTTTTGAAGCTATAATTCCTTGCTAGATCAAGTCCTGAATAAATTCCCTACATCTCCGTTGTAAGAGAAGTGCAAGGCTTATGTTTTGTGCAAAGCTTGCTAACCGTTTTCCTGTAAGATCCCGAATTCCTCTCCATGCGCAAGCTGGACCTGGGTTCCCCCTAGCCGTCTATGTTGAGTTGAACGCGATCTCCAATTGGAGCCTGCCAGCCCACCAACTGAATGCCTCTACCGTGAATATGCTTACTGTCCAAGAAGGGGTGTCCTGCCATAATGCACTCATGATAAAGTGAAAGAATAGGCTGTGTAGAGTAACCAGTAAAATTACAGTGTTAAAACACTTGTTCATTCCTCCAGCACTAAAATTTTTAGCATGATATTGCAAAAACCAATGACCAATTCTCAAAACTTAAATTCGGAGTATCATAGATAATTCCTATGGATTGTTTATGGGCCTCTAGTTCAGCCCAATCATACTTGGGATACCTCCATCAGGCGTGGTTTGGGGGAACGCTTCCCTTTTTTGAGTAAATATGTCATTCCTTGAGTTCCATACATACACCTCATCAAATTTATCCTCTAACTATACAAGCCTTTAAACTTGGGTATAAATACACTATTGACATCACTCTTCGAGTACTTATTAATTATTTCATGACTGTTAGTTCGTACGTAATTACACATTATACTAATTTCAACATCGGAGTGTTAATGACAGGTTGGGACTCAGATACCTCTTGCCTTACAAATTGTAGATTTGTGTAGGCCTAGATATCTAGACCATAGCCCTCTTTAACTCGACTTAGGATTCGACCCCTGAGCCCTCGTAATTCAGTTCCACAAAGATTCAGCCCAATCATACACCAATTTTATGTCTCTCATGAAAGCTTTTCTTTTTTTATTTTACTTGGGATTTGTAGGCATCTTTGCAGAGTATATCTACCATTGAGATGCGAGGGTAATGGCACAAACACTACTAATTAAATTAACAATGAAGCATGACCAAGAGTAATTAATAAAATAAAGGATTTAAGTAATGGAAAATTTTTAGGCCTAGCATACAATTAAGATGGGTAGTTTTAATTGTTAAATTTTAAATAAATTATGCATTGTTTGGTTATCACTACTCTATATATAATGAGAAGTCATGTGAGAAATAAATAAGTATAAGGTATTTGGAGCATATCATTATTCTTTGATGACCACTAAAGTGTTGACATCTCTAATTTCTCAAGTAAGATTGAAAAATAATTTGATTTAATTCATTTTAAAAACTATTAGTTTTAAAAAATAGTAATTAAATCGATAAATGGTTAGTTGGATTATAAATTGGTGAACTAGTTATAATTATTATAATTTAATTAATTTAAAAAATTTATAAAAAATTAAAAAAATAATTTTTTTATATTTTAATTTTTTTAAAATAAAAATTATATTATCAAGGCACGAGGGGGAAAAAAGTCATGAGGACGTAGCTTATGCTATTAAGGCACATATAACACTCAATTGTTAGAAAAATATGCACATATGTCAAAAAGTATAATCTTTGAAAGGTTTTCAATATTGTAGTATTTTGTTTGTCTTGTAAAGCCCAGCAAAACATCAAAAGTAGGAATTTGGTCTGGAAGGGGTCTATATCTAGCCGACCCTACTCACAATTGTTTGTCTTGTAACATATCGATAATGTCTAAAATTGAAATTTATATATTCTGTACAAGTGTTGAGTGATCCATATATTCAGCATGGTGGCTCCATGCTATTGCAAGAATAGATTGTCTGCATATTTCATCACAGGCCCCCAATCGGTCAGTAGGTGGCCATATTTCTCCTAGCATACAATTGTTGAACAGTTGCACTTCAAGTGCAGGCTCGACCCAAGCTGTCAAATGACACACAGATACACACTTTTTTTTCGGTTAGAAGGGTATTAGCTGGATTCTTTTGGGCGGAAAACCTTGCAAGCTAGGAAATGTAATGCAATATAACAGAACGGATTCCGAAATCAAAGTGCCAATTTTCATGAACTCACACCTAGTGAAGGCACTTGTTAGTTCTTTTTTTTTTTTTTTTTTTTTTTTTCTTCCTTTTTGAAAATTCATTGCAATCTGGGATTCATACTCAAACTTGCCTTATAAAAATTCATTCCTCTCCTAACTCAGATGAGAAACAAAAGATACATTCAATAATCTGACTGTCACAAAAGCCAAAAATAGAAAAAAAAAAATTACAAATCAATCATATATTCAAGAACAAACATGATCAATATGAGATATATCTCACCCAAAAATAGTTGAGAAATAGAAGCTATATTGAAACCCATTAAAAAGAGGTTCAGTAACAATTGCTGAACTAATAGTGCTAGTGCGAAATAGGCGAGAGCAGCTATATACGGAGCAAAAGGCTTGAAATGACATAAGAGCAGAAGGAAAATTGCAGCCAGGAACGTGAGACATTGGCAAGACCAAAACACGTAGATCTTCGGGAATCTCCCAATCTCCCAATTTTGACCTTCCATCGGCTGTTGTAGTGCTTATTCACGTCTTCAATCACTTTGTCTAAGAATGGAACCTTGGTGAGTCTAATGGACTTGCTCATGCCATTCCATAGGTTGGCAACTTCTTGTCCGATTTCATGCGGTTCAAAATGATACCCTGTTGTCTTAGTAACTCTACATCCTCCGCAGTCTCGATGATACCATTCATTAATTCTGTGTATCGAGTAAAAATTAACGGTCCAGATGCATCTGATGCCTCGTATGCTGCCAAGTTCCTTAGAAGCCCCTATGTGTTCATATCTAGACTAATGATGGGTAGGTAAAATTTTACTGACTTGACATCAAATGCAATGGTGGAAGGAATGGCGATTTCCTCTATCAATGCTGGCTTCTCACAAGTTTTGTTGTTCACATTATTTGATTCAGTTTGTTCATTTTTTTGTGAGAGGATGAAGCATCGAAGATATTTCAGGATTGCAAATCCGGGAAGTTTGGAGATGATTGTCCAAGGCAATTTGATAATGATCCTAATTGGCCTGGAACATAGCAAGGCCTTGACGAAGCGCACTGGACCTATGTTCAGCTTGGAAATCAACTTCCAAATCACCCTGCAAAGATCTCGGACATAGCTTGGATCCCCACAACATCCGTCTTTTCCTGAATTGGTGTCATCGGTTTGATCCTCTGCACATTGAGAAACGTGGATCTGTGGGGTGTCATGCTCCATCTTGAAAGGGGAGATCTCTTTGCTTAGCCCTACCAACAGTGAGTCCAGTGTATGATCTGCTGTATCCAACGACAAAAATTGAAGTTCTAGCATCTTTCTCAAGACAAACAATGGAATTTGATTCTCAAGCATCACAATGTCTTTCATGATAGCATCGTGGCCTGATTTCCTCCCTGCATAATCAATCAAATGTGACATTCTTGAGGGAAGTCTACGTATTGTGACACCTTTCCTCGTGGCATAGATTTGCAAGAACTCCAGCAAGAACGACCCATCAATTGCCATCATCCAAGCCAAAGTTTCGTTACCTAAATTGAGCAGCCTATGATAGCAAGATTGGATTTTTGGATCGAGATCGATCAATTCATCGACAATGTCTTGGAATTTAAGCCATTGGCAGAGTTGTTTGTGAGTCCTCTTGGCCGTGGCAATCTTATAACTCTCCATCTAGTACAGCTCCAGACGCCAATGGTGGTAGGGACCTATTGCAACAAGTTGTGGAGTGGAGGAGTCAGGATCACTATTCATCAAGGTCTTGGGAACATTGAAAATGCAGACCGGGATTTCAGTATCGTTTTGGAGCTTCTCCCCAAGGGTTCGGCGGATGTTGATAATCCACCGGTGCTCGTCGAAGTTTGGAAATGAATTCGAAGGCATTGCATATTGGAAGGTGTACATGGATGCGGCGTAGGGAAAACTTATTGGCAACGACAGGTTTTTTCTTATTAATTGGGCTTGAATGTTGAAACTAAAGTTGTTGTGTGAGAAAATGCCTACCGTGCTCTTCTATATATACTTGCAACATAAGAACCTCGTAACCCTAGCACACTCGTTATTAGTTCCACTCTCAAACCAATTTAATAATGTTCATACGGAACCATAATTGGATTGAATATAATAGATAGATGGAGGAAAAGAAGTAGAGTATTGACAAACAAAAAAAGAAAAAGAAAAAGAAAAAGAAAAAGAATTATAGTAAATGAAAACATATCCATAACTAAAATGGAAAATTCTTCCCGGATATGCAAATATCAATTTGGTGAGTTTATTATAGATTTCCTAAATTTAAATGTTAAATATAAAAGACAAAAGTGCACATATTGTTTGAAATATTAGCTCACAATCTCAATTAATGTTACAGCCGCAAAGAGCAGAAAGAGAACCCCTCAGATATATGAAATTATTTTATATGGAATGGCCATGCGTCTCTTTTCGTGGACGGCATACAGAACCAGATCATCATCTTGCGGTCTAAAATGATTCTGCAAAGAATCACGTTAAATCAAGTCGTTCAATTTTTCAAAGGCTGATGTTTAGTAAAACTTTCTTCAAATATGGCTGTGCAACCAAAATTCATCTGTTTTTGTGTTCTATGCCATTATTCCAATGAATTATATGTATGGGATAAATGTGTTGATTATAAGAATCTATCATTACTTTATGAGTACCATAAAGTTTATTTTTCTATGAGTTTAGTGTAGTGCCTAATTCATTGTGCACTGTCCAATGCAATCTCTTTTATGGCTACTAATCGACGACTCTGCCTGGGAAGATTGAATGGCACGAACAGCAAGTAAGCAATCGGACTCCAGGAGGATGGAAGACCGGAACATCTCCAACGCCTCCTGAAAGGCAAGACGAATGGCCAGGAGTTCTAAGTGTCTCGGGAGAATAAGCACCTGGCATTCCTTTTGTGAGTGTGAGAAGCTGCTCCCCTTCACGGTTCCTAGAGACGACATCTAATCCCCTTACATTTTCACTCCTAACTGCAAAATAGAATAACTCTCTATATTTTCATAAATTTTATACTTATTTCTCAAAATTAGAATTCAAGATTTCAAGAATAAAAGTTTATTTTTTATTAATATTAATTCAAATTAAAAATTTATTATAATAGAAGTTAGTTTGGTTAAATGTAATTTGACTTTAATGGTTTAGGTAGATTTAGTTATCTGTGATTATATAAAGATACATTTGTCTATATTATTATGTGTGTGCTTTTTAACTATTGTGTAATGTTTTCATTATATTAATAAAATTATAATATTTTTTATAATTTTTAATCAACGGTATTAGAGTTATTATACCTTATTAGAGGTATTAGAGCCAATTCAATTGAAAACCAGTATCAAAACAAATATTTTTGATTTGGATTGAGAGCAAACTTATAAGACTTACCAAAACTACTACAGAAGTCACTGGAGCCACCACAGAAGTTGCCGAAGTTACAAAAGTCATAGAAACTACCGCTCGATATCATTAGAGATTTACCATCAACCATCACGCGTCTTGGAGAAACTCTAAATGTTGTAGATCTACAAAATTTTAAAAATTTGTCACTATTTTTTTACCATTAATTATATCATCATCGCTTCTCATTGTTGCCCCGAACCTAATGATTTTTACTCACTACTCTACCTCTTTAGCTCACTAGAATGCTATTATCTTGTCAGAAAAGCTTGCTTTTCCTTCTTATCATTTTGTTAAAGTTGAGGGTTTTCATTAAATAAAACAAAAGTTTAGGAGTTAAATTAGAAATAACAAAAAGTTAAGGTGTCAAATTATAAATAACAAAAGTTTCGGACTCAAATTGAAAAAAATAATGAATTTCAATATAAATGGCATGATCCTTGTTTCATTTTCCATTTTGGATAGAAAAAATTACAACTAATGGTGTGTGCAAATAAAAATTTTGTTTGACTACAACAAATTGTTAAGTATTGTGGAGAATGAAGTTATATAACTTAAAACAGATGTCATAGAAGCATAAAGAGCTACTCATTAAAAGTTAAAAAAAAAAAAAAAAGGATAAAAGGGTGCTTTATTTTATCTGTGAAAAGGTGAATGATGAAATTTTTAAAAAGATTGTAGGAGCAACCTCATCAAAGCAAGCATCATATATCTTAATGATGTTTGTCAAAGGTGCAAACAAAGTTAAAATGGTGAAACTCTAAATCCTTACGATGTTAATTTGAGTTTTTGTAGATGGAAGTTTCAAAATCAATTTCAATTTATGTGAGTTCTTACCCTGATGAATCAAATGAAAATTTATGGAGAGCAATTGAATGATCAAGTGAAAGTTGAAAAGATTTTGCATACACTCACATCATAGTACAAGCATATCATGGTTGCTATAAAAGAAGCACGCAATTTATCCCATATATTAGTTGATGTACTAACTGGTACATTACAAGCTCATGAATAACATATGAATGAAAAGTACACTGAAAAGCTAGTAAAGCAAGCACTTCAAAGTCAAACGTTTACCAAAAGCAATCAAAATGATAAATCAAACTAGAAATAAGGTTCTTCTTATAGTAGAGGATAAGGACGTGGTAATAATTATTACAATAATAAAAATCAAGGAGGTTACTATAATAACTGTAAAGATGGTGATA
The DNA here is from genome assembly GCA_037832385.1 of Rhizophora apiculata. Taxonomy (NCBI): domain Eukaryota; kingdom Viridiplantae; phylum Streptophyta; class Magnoliopsida; order Malpighiales; family Rhizophoraceae; genus Rhizophora; species Rhizophora apiculata. The sequence continues at coordinate 723,935 of CM075439.1, read as the reverse complement.
ATCAATAAAATGACTAAATAAGATCAGACTAATAATATAGAGGTTGAGGCCAAAGAAGTCGTGGTAAATGAAGATATGATAAATCTCATGTTGAGTGTTACTCATGTCACAAGTGTGGTCATTATATTAGTAAGTGCAAATCTAAGGAGTATAATTAGATAGCTCATTGTGCACAAGAGGGAGATTTAGATAATGAAAATAAAGCACTTATGATGGTTACTATAGCTGATGAAACACAAAACCACAATACTTAACATCAATTGTACAAATTATATATGCCAAAAGAAATAGTTTTTTGTTGATCTTGATGTGTCAATTTGCTCCATAATCAAATTTGTTGATGATAATAGTATTCCAATAATGGGAAAGGGGTAAATTCTCATTAAATTGAAGAATAAGAATTATAATTATATCTCAAATATATTTTATATATTGGATATAAAGAGTAACTTTCTCAATTTGGGTCAATTACTTGAAAAGAAATATAACATATAATTACATAATAATTATTTCTTAATTCTTAATAGGAGAGATGCACTCATTCTTAAATCCCCTTTAATAAAGAAATGAATATTTTGAATTAATATTACCACTAATGCTTATACTAGTTTTGATGATATTGTCAAAGAAGAGTTTTGGTTGTGGCATCTTCATTTTAGCATCTTAATTTTTGCAAGTTAAAGTTGCTTGCACAAGAAATTATGGTGATAGGCTTACCTAGCATATATCATCCTAACCAAATTTGTGAAGAATGTATTCTTATAAAATAGAGTAGACAACTCTTTGTGACAAGGAATTGGTGTGCAAGACAACCACTCTTTAGTTTATCCATTTTAATGTTTATGACTCGGTAAGTACTTCATCACATGGTAACAATACGTATTTTCTTACCTTTAATGATGATTTTACAAGAAAGGTATGGATTTATTGCATGCAAAGAAATTTTTAAGTGTTTGATTATTTTAAGAAGTTTAAAACTTATGTGGAAAAATAAAGTTGGTATTATATTAAAATTCTAAAAATTAATGGATGTGGTGAGTATATTTCTAATGAGTTCAAAGAGTATTATAAAGTATAAGGAATAAAACATGAAGTCATAATTCCTTATATCTTATAAGATAATGGAGTTACTAAAAAAAAAACAACGTAATCATGAACATGACGAGAAGCTTGTTAAAGGCCAAGGGACTTCCTAATCCATAAGGTAAGAAAGCTATTAATGTGAAATGAGTCTTCAAGATTAAGAAGAAGTCCAATGGAGAAGTAAAGAGATATAAAGTAAGATTAGTTGTAAAAGGATTTAAACAACAACTTGACCATGATTATCACAAAGTATTCTCTCATGTTGCTCGAATGAAGGCTAGTAGACTTATAATTACTTTAGCAACACAAAATTGTTTGTCAATTAACCACTAGATGTTGTGAAGAAAGAAAGTGAAAAAAAGGTGTATAAGTTGTAAAAAAGAAAAAGGCACAATATGGCTTAAAACAAGCTGTTAAAGCATGAAACAAATGTGTTGATTCCTTCTTCCAAGAAATTAATTTCCAAAAGTGTCCTTCTAAGCATGCCTTATATGTAAAAATCAATGATTCTAGTGATATGTTATTAGTGTATCTATATATGGATGATTTGATCTTTATAGGCAACAATTTTTAAATGATTGAAGATTTTAAGAAGTTAATGATACATGAATTTGAAATGACAGATTTTGGCATAATGTCTTATTTTCTTGGAATTAAAGTGACTCGTGGAGATGACATGCACAAGACATAATATATCTTATGGAGTTGGTTTAATCAACAAATTGTTAGTGTCTCTTTACTAATCTCATATGTAAGTTGCTAAGAGAATTATACATTGTATAAAAGGAACTTATAATCGTGTCTTATTTTATTCTTCATCTAAAAATTGTACTTTTATAAGTTATTTTGATAGTCATTAGGGTGAAGATATAAATAATTGTAGAAGTACTTCTGAATATTGTTTCAACTGTAAAACTATTACTTATTCGTAGTCAACTAAGAAACAATTTTTGTTGTACTTTCAACTTATGAAATAGAGTATGTAGCTATAAGTTTAAGTGATCGTCAAGTTATTTGGTTTTGTAAGTTGCTAAGTGAAATATATGTTCTAGTTGAAGTTTTACAAAAATATTTGTTGATAATACTTTTACAATTAATTTGGTTAAAAAATCAGTAATACATGATAAGAGTAAATACATTAATACACATTTTTGTTTTTTGAGTGATTAAGTTAATATAAAAGAAATTAAATTGGTTTATGGTAAGTCTGAAAATCAGGTGATTGATATTCTTACAAAATTGTGGAAAAATGAAAATTTTGTCAAGTTAAAGCAGATGTTAGGATTGAGAATATCACCAAATTAAAATTAAGGGGATGTTGATATTTATCCAAGTTAGGAGTTTTTTATGATAGAAGTTAGTCTAATTGAGTCCAATTAGAATTTGATTATTTAGGTAAATTTATGTGTTTTTGATTATATAAAGTCATGTTTATATTATTATGTGTGTATTTCTTAATTATTGTGTGTGACATATTTATTAGATTAATGAAATTAGAATATTCTTACAATTTTGTATTAGTGGTATCAAAATTACTATGCTCTATCATTTTTAACCTTGTCTTTTGTTTAAAGTGTATAATGTATATTTACATACATAATCTTTTCTTGATACAAATTACATAATTTTTCTTCTTTTTTTTGGGGGGGGTGCTATCATATAGTCTAAGAAATGAGTAATATTTCATTCTTATTCTAATCTTATTTCAATTAATAAAAATAAAAATTAATATTTTGAAACATATTTTTTTAAAATTTTAAATTTTTTTACTAAAAATTAATAGATATATAACCAATTATAAAAATTTAGATTAAAATAATAAAAATATTTACTATTTTATATTAAATATTTTATATTATATTTTTAGGTGTATTAAAAAACATGTAAATATTAACAAATTTTAGTAAAATTTGACAAAAATAATAATAAAAAAATTTGAGAAAATAAGTTTTATTTGATGTTAAAAAATTATTTAAATTTAAAATATAAATTATTAAAAAAAACTTTAAATATAAATTAATATTAAATTTTAATATATTTACTTATATAAATCTATTACAGAGAAAATTTAAACAAATCAGGTATCTTTCTTTGAATTATCGCATAGTAGACTCATACGCACACACCATTTACGAAAAAAAAAACAGCCTCTTTGACTGCTAACTATATTGTGACGTGAGGTGACGCGGTTTGAGACAAGTTTGGCCTTTTCCACGTGTCCCACATTTGAGGAGACTTTTGCGAATTGCACTTTTAGTCATTTCTCAGAATATGATTGTGACGTGACCCGGTTTGAAGAGACTTGGGAATTATGGGTGTGAAGAGCATTTGCTTCCTGTCAACCTACGATACGTATCAGACATTGTATTGTTTGAAACCCCTTCCATGTATTGGGAAAAAAGAAAGAGAAGGGGAAAATAAGAAAAAAAGAATTATGGTTGTATTTAAGAAATATTTTGAGAAAAAAAATCTAATTTTTTTCTTTGTCTACCAAATCAATTCCTTTTATTGAAGGAGATTATTGATCTACCAATTGCATGGTGATTTCATGCTATTGCAAGAATAGGTTGTCTGCATATTTCATCACATGCCCCCAATCGGTCCGTAGGTGGCCATATTATGGATGTGTAGGTGGCGCGTAACTTGCAAGAGAAGTGCGCATATACATTTTGTTTTTGGTTAGAAAAGTATTAGCTGTATTCCTTTGGGGGGAAACCCTTGCAAGCTAGGAAAGGTAATGCAATATAACAAAACGAATTTTCTTCCGAAATTAAAGCTAGGAAAGCTTTATTTTAACTTTTTTCTACTATTCAATAAATCACAACTACAAGTAAATTTTTGTTATTTCTATGTTTTTTTTTAACATTAGATTCTAATATTGTTACAATTATTCTTCCTTTTCATTTAATTTGTAAATGATATGAAAGAAACTTACTATTAACTTGATGGAAGTCATATTGTACCAGCTTAAATCAACAAGGGAGTTGATACTTTGCAAAACCTTGGAGAACTAATGACAAGGGCAAGGTCAAAGAAAATGAAGGAAGCTCTTAACAACTTGTTGTGCGACATTTACCATTATGAAGTTGCTAAGTACGAGTTAAGGATGATAGAGACTTCACCAGAGCTTGTAAATGTATCATCTGTGGAGGAATTTGAGAACCATGGCCTTGAGAAGAATGTTGGATTTGGGAGCCCATGTTTGGGCATTTAAATGGATTATTTTCATATGACTTTATTGTTATTTAGTGGGTTGAACGAATTTCCTTAATAAGCCTATCTTATTAGTTAGAGTTTTGGGGGTACGAATTTCCTTAATAAGCCCATCTTATTAGCTAGGGTTTTAGGGGTACGAATTTCCTTAATAAACTCATCTTATTAACTAGGGTTTTGGGGGGATAGCATATAAAAAGGGTAGAAAGGGTGGCTGGAGGCAGAACCCATCTTTATGAATGTATAAGCTATTTTCTCTGGTTCCTTGAGAACTAATTCTAAACTTTCAGTACTTGAGTGTGTTGGTTCAATAGACTTATCTTCTTCAACATTGTTGTTGTTAGAAGTGGCGTCTAAATCTTATAGTTCTGGTTCTTGTTGTTTATAATCATTGGGTTAGAACTCCAAATCCCTTAACCTTTGTTAGAACGATCCTATACCAACATTGGTGTTGGGTTCCGTTTACATATAATCGGAGTTCGTATCATTTGGTATTAGAGCCTTGGCTCTAACTCAGGTTAGTTGTACCTTTGTTATCATCTATTTCATATATTCTTCATTGTTGGTTGAATAATCAAAAAAAAAAAAAACAAAAGAAAAACAAAAGAAAAGAAGAAAAATAAACACAATAAAAAAAATAAAATCGTGTATTTCTTGGGTTTCCTTTCTAATATTTGTTTCTTCTATAAAAATACCCATTAGTTAACCAAAAGAAAAAAAAACTGGCTTCATTGCTCAATTGGTCATTTACTTAATTATATTCTTTGACATTCTGTTTGCTTTATTGCCCATCTTCTTAATCGTGTCACTTCTCTAAAGAGGTAGGTCTAGGATTGATATATTCAAGTTTTATTTGTTCTGAATTTAGTTTGTTTGGAACTATTGAAAGAGCTCTTAGAGTCTTACAATTCATTGTGTGAAACACGAGAGTTAAGAACTATTATAGTTGAATGGAGAGCAAACACGCAAGGGAGTGAGTTGTATGAGGTATATTCTTTATTTACTAATAATCTTGCATATCTAATGTCTAATGCTAAAGAAGGCAATTTCCCACATGGAGAAGAGGAAGTAGTTGTTCCAGATTTCAAATTGCTTATGAAATCCTTAGAGCATAAGTTTGAAAGGATTGACCAAATGTTTTGGGAAGTTCGAGACAGGATGGATAAAATAGAAGGGGAATTGAGTTTCAATCCTAAGAGGCCAGTTGGGAGGGTCATGAAGGAGCAATTTGAACATGACTTTGGTGAAGATGGTGATGATTATTATGATGACGGTGATAATGCTAGTAGAAACTTCAGAGGTGGATTTAAAGGAGGACGTGGTAATAGGAATAGTAGAGGAGTAAGAGGCAATGGAAATGTTTATGATAGGTACAATGGAGGTTAGGATAATAGAAATAGAGTGAAGGAATGAGTAGACAAAAATCTTAATAGTATTAAAATGAAAATACCTTCTTTCCAAGGGAAAGCTGACCCTAATGTCTATTTGGATTGGGAACGAAGGGTAGAATTAATATATGAGTGTCACAACTTCTCTGAGGAGAAGAAAGTGAAGTTAGCTGTGGCAGAGTTCACTGATTATGCTGTAGTATGGTGGGACCAGCAAGTTACCACTAGGAGAAGAAATTTGGAGAGAACTGTAGAAATTTGGAATGAGTTGAAGACTGTGATGAGAAAGAGATTTGTTCCCAGCTCATATTATAGGGATTTGTATAACAAGTTGTAGAGCCTTACGTAAGGTTCCAAGAGTGTGGAAGAGCACCATAAGGAGATGGAAATTACTATGGTTAGGGCAAATGAAATGGAGGATAAGGAGGCAACCATGGCTAGGTTCCTCTAAGGGTTGAATAGAAGTATAGTTGATGTGGTAGAACTGCAACATTATGTAGAACATGAAGATATGGTACACATTGCCATGAAAGTTGAGAGGCAACTTAAGGGAAGGAGTACTTTTAAAAATAATCAGAACTTAAGTTCATCTTTTTGGAAGTCAAACTGGGGGAAGAAGGAAGAGAAGATGACTTCTAAGCTTAAAACCAATTCACATAGACCCAAGACCAGTGGGGGTAACCTGGAAAGGGGCAAATTTGAAGAAAAACTTGAGGGCACCCAAGGAAAAACTAGAGACATTAAATGCTTTAGATGTCTGGGTAGGGCTCATGTGGCTTCACAATGTCCTAACAAGAGAACTATGTACCTTAAGGAGAATGGTGACTATGTGTCTAGCAGCGATGCTAGTGATGAAGACCAAATGTCGCCACTAGAGGATGCTAGTGATGTTGATGAAGGGATAGAGTATCCAGAGCATGGTGGAAGGCTTTTAATAGCAAGGAGAGCCCTTAGTGTGCAGGTTAAGAAGGAGGATGATGTTGAGATGCAGCGGGAAAATATTTTCCATACTTGATGTTTGGTTCAAGATAGACTCTATTACTTGATCATCAATGGAGGTAGTTGCACTGATGTAGCAAGTACAAAGTTGGTGGAAACATTGAACTTGCCTACAACTAAACATTTTAGGTTATATAATTTGCAATGGTTAAATGACAGTGGAGTGGTGAAAGTGACTAAACAAGTTGTGGTTCCATTTTCCATTGGTAGATATAAGGACGAGTTGTTTTGTGATGTTGTACCTATGCAAGCTGGGCATTTGTTATTGGGCCGTCCTTGGCAATTTGATAGAAAAGTTTTGCATGATGGTTACAAGAACCGATATTCTTTCACCATGGATGGAAAACCATTTACACTTGTTCCATTGACTTCAAAACAGATGTATGAAGACCAAGTGAGACTTTATGAAAGTGAGCCAAAGAGGAGTGAAAAGAAAGAGAGAGTCAAGAGAAAAGAAAGTGAAGGAGAGAAAAACAAGGTAAACACATTTGAGAGTGCTAAGTACAAGAGTGGTCAGGTTCACGAGAGTGAAGATGAAAAAAAACAAGTGAGTGTATTTGCAAAAGGAGTAGATGTTAAGGTTGCCTTCCAAGCTAGGCAACAAATGATCTTGATCCTTTACAAGGATTCTTATTTCTCTAACACTAACCTTGATTCATGTTTACCTAATGCTATTTCATCTTTGTTGCAGGATTATAATGATGTATTCCCTAAAGAGATCCCAAATGGTTTACCACCAAGGAGAGGGATTGAACATCACATTGATCTTATTCTTGGAGCTCCCATTCCCAATAAGCCAGCGTATAGAAGTAATCCTGAGGAGACAAAGGAGCTTCAGAGGCAAGTTAATGAGTTGATTAGGAAGGGACATGTAAGGGAGAGCATGAGTCCATGTGCAGTGCCAGTGTTGCTTATGCCAAAGAAAGATAGATCTTGGAAGATGTGTGTCGATTGTAGAGTTATCAACAATATAAAGTTGAGTATCAACATCCTATAGCTAGGCTTGATGATATGTTAGATGAATTACATGGTGTTTGTTACTTCTTTAAAATTGACCTTAAGAGTGGGTATCATCAAATTAAGATGAGGGAAGGAGATGAATGGAAAACTACATTCAAGAGCAAGCATGGTTTGTATGAATGGTCAGTTATGCCCTTCGATTTAACTAATGCACCTAGTACTTTTATGAGATTAATGAATCATGTCTTGAGACCTTTCTTAGGAAAGTTTGTTGTGACTTATTTTGATGACATATTAGTATACAACAGGAGTTTAGAAGAGCATGTTGAACATTTGCATTGTGTGCTTGATGTTTTGAGGAAAGAGAAATTGTATGTCAATTTGAAGAAATGCAATTTTTGTAAGGATCATGTCATTTTCTTGGGTTATGTTGTGTCTGCTCATAGCATAGAGGTTGATAAAGAGAAGATTAAGGCAATTCAAGAATGGCCTACACCTAAGAGTGTGAGTGATGTGAGGAGTTTCCATGGTTTGGCTAGTTTTTATAGGAGGTTCATTAAGGATTTTAGTACCATAGCTGCACCATTGATTGAGGTGATTAAAAAGAGTGTGAGTTTCAAGTGGGATAAGGAACAACAAGATGCCTTTGATTCGCTTAAGTCTAAGTTATGTAATGTACCACTTCTTGCTTTGCTTGATTTTTCTAAGATCTTTGAAATTGAATGTGATGCATCAGGCATTGGGATTAGGGGAGTTCTCATGCAAGAGAAATGACCTATTGCATTCTTTAGTGAGAAGTTGAGTGGGACAACATTGAATTATCCAACTTATGATAAAGAAATGTATGCACTTGTTAGGACTTTAGAAACATGGCAGCATTACCTTTGGCCCGAGGAGTTTGTAATTCATACTGATCATGAGTGTTTAAAATACTTGAAGGGGTAAGGTAAGTTGAATAGGAGATATGCAAAATGGGTTAAGTTTATTGAAACTTTTCCTTATGTAATTCAATACAAATCAGGTAAGGAAAATGTTGTTGCCGACGCATTGTCACGTAGATATACATTGATTAGCACTTTGAGCATTAAGTTGCTAGGGTTTGAGCACATTATTGGTTTGTATGCTAATGATGTTGACTTTAGTAACGTATATGCTGCATGTGAGAAAGTTGCCTTTGGTAAGTTCTATAGACATGAGGGGTATTTGTTTAGAGTAAATAAGTTTTGTATTCCTCAAGGGTCTATGAGAGCATTACTTGTGAGAGAAGCTCATGGGGGTGGTTTAATGGGACACTTTGGCATTCAAAAGACTTTTGGCCACATATGAAAAGGAATGTTAAAAGAGTCTGTACGAAGTGTATTACCTGTAGACAAGCTAAATCTACGATTTTGCCCTATGATAAGTATATACCTTTAGAAATTCCTTGTGAACCTTAGACCAATATTTCTATGGATTTTATTCTTGGGTTACCTAGGTCCAAGAAGAGCCGAGACTGTATTCTTGTTGTAGTTGACAGGTTTTCAAAGATGGTGCATTTCATTGCGTGCACCAAAACGGATGATGCCACACACATTGCAGACTTATTTTTTAGAGAGATTATTCGCCTACATGGAGTACCGAAGAGTATTGTATTAGATCGTGATACAAAATTTTTTAACCATTTTTGGAAAACATTGTGGGGTAAGCTTGGAATAAGGTTGTTGTTTTCTACAACTTGCCATCCATAAACCGATAGATAGACTGAGGTAGTAAATCGTACTCTTGGTATATTGTTGCGCGCTGTTATTGGTAAAAACTCTAGAACCTAGGAAAAATGTTTGCCTTTTGTGGAATTTGCCTATAATTGTGTTGTTCATAATGCTACAGGTTATTCTCCTTTTGAGCTTGTTTATGATTTTAATCCATTATCTCCTTTGGATTTAGCACCATTGCCTATACAGGACAGGGTTAATTTGGATGGGAAAAAGAAGGCAGAAATGGTTAGGCAACTTTATGAGAAAACTAGGCTTAACATTGAGAGAAAAACCAAACAATATGAAACACAAGCCAACAAAGGTCGTAGGCATATCACTTTTGAACTTGGTGATTGGGTTTTGGGTACATTTGCAGAAGGATAGATTTCCTATGCAAAGAAAATCAAAGTTGCAACTAAGGGGAGATGGTCCTTTTCAAGTGGTGGCAAGAGTCAATGATAATGCATATAAACTTGACTTGTCAGGTGAGTATAATGTGAGTGCAACATTTAATGTTTTTGACCTTTCTCCTTTTCTCTTTGATGATGTAGGTGCTGATTTAAGGACAGATCATTTTGAGGAGAGTAGGAATGATGGAAGCCATATTGTACCAGCTCAAATCAACAAGGGAGTTGATGCTTTGCAAAACCTTGGAGGACCAATGACAGGGGCAAGGTCAAAGAAAATAAAGGAAGCTCTCAATAATTTGTTGTGTGACATTTACCATCAGGAAGTTGCTAGGTATGAGTTAAGGATGATGGAGGCTTCACCAGGGCTTGCAAATGTGTCATCTATGGAGGAATTTGAGAACCATGGCCTTGGGAAGGATGTTGGATTTGGGAGCCCATATTTGGGCATTTAAATGGATTATTTTCATAGGGCTATATTGTTATGTAGTGGGTTGAACAAATTTCCTTAATAAGCCCATCTTATTAGTTAGGGTTTTTGGGGTACGAATTTCCTTAATACGTCCATCTTATTAGTTAGGGTTTTGGGGGTACGAATTTTCTTAATAAACTCATATTATTAGCTAGGGTTTTTGGGAATAGCATATAAAAAGGGCAGAAAAAGTGACTGGAGGCAGAACCCATCTTTATGAATGTATGAGTTATTTTCTCTAGTTCCTTGAGAACTAATTTTGAACTTTCAGTACTTAAGTGTGTTAGTTCAATAGACTTATCTTCTTCAACATTGTTGTTGTTAGGAGTGACGTCTGAATCTTATAGTTCTGGTTCTTAATTGTTTATAATCATTGGGTCAGAACTCCAAATCCCTTAACCTTTATTAGAATGATCTTATGCCAACATTGGTATTGGGTTCTGTTTACATATAATCGGAGTTCGTATCATTAACTTTTACAAACTTTTGTTTATTATCATTAACTTCTACTATATTATTCAATATTTATTTAAATATATAATTTTTTTCTTTATAATAATATAATAATTAAAATTTATCTTATCATTTAATATAATTTATATTAAAATTTTTTTAAAATTTTTTTTTTATGTTTTTCTCTTTTTATTTTTTTAAAAGAAATATACTATTTTAAATTTTCTATCTATTCTCATAAAAAGGAGAAAAGCAAAAAGAAAAGAAAATATTCCTTAATTTTAATTTTTATTTTTCTTAGAAAAATAACTAAATTTACTATTTTTTTTAAGAAAGAAAAAAAAATTATCCCAAATTCTCTCTTTCATTTTCTTAAAGTGAAAAAAATTAAAGATATTTTTAAATTTTACTTTTTATTTTTTTAAAACAAAATATGTATTTTTAATAAAATATATTTTAAAATATATTTTTAACTAATATATTTTTTTTAAATTTACACATAATGCATGTTTAATATTTATACAACTTTAAAATGTTAATGTTACTATCATATAAAGCTTTTTATCAGTGCTTTAAGTATTGATTGGTGAATAAATAATATCCATTTTTTTGGTATATGGTAATAAAATAATATTCCCAACTTATCTTATTCATACAACAAACTTAATTTTTAAGTATCACACTAATAATTTGATTGAGATATGAAAATAATAATAAATATATATGTAATAATAATTAAATTAATAATAAAAAAATAATAAATATAAATTAATAAAATAAAAATAAATAATAATAAATTTTTTAATTTATTATACTATTAAAATATATAATTTTAATTTTTAAATAAATAAATTATCCAATCTTTTGCCATCACCACTCCGTATCAGATGGGAAGTCATCTCGAGTACAGTATTATTCATATATATGTCCAATAGAATGGTGACACCTCCACCCTATATATGATGGACAGTCGGGAGGGAAATAACTAACTAATTATAAGGCATCTCGAGTACAGTATTAATCTTTGATGACCAATAGGCTGTTGACAACTCCAGTTTCTCTGACTCCTTTGCGATATCTGTTTTGGATTTGGATTGAAACCATGCATAGGTGATGTTGACGTACAAGCTAGCCATGGCTATGGGATGAGAAGTGATGTACGTTTGACAAATCGGAACCTATCACTTCTAGTGGGGAAAAAAGTCATGACCTGTGGGGGTTTCGAGGGCGTAGCTTATATACTATTAAAGCACATGCAACACTCAAATGTTAGAAATGAAGTTTAGGGAATCGTTGAAAAATGACAATATGCACAAATGTCAAAAAGTAAAATCTGGAAGGTGTCTAGATACAATTGTTTGACTTGTTACGTATTAATAAAGTCTAAAATTGAAAATTATATATTCTATACAAGTGTTGAGTGATCCATATATTCAGTGCACATATTTTTCTCAGCATACAATTGTTGAACTGTTGCACTTCAACTGCAGGCTTGACCTAAGTTATCACACACACACAGGTATATATATATCGGTTAGAAAAGTATTAGCTGTAATGCAAGATAATAGAACGGATTTTCTTCCGAAATCAAAGTGCCAATTTTCGTGAACTCACTCCGAGGGAAGGCAGTTGTTAGTTTTTTTTATTTTTTTCTTCTTTTTTAAAATTCATTGCAGTCTGAAATTCATACTCAAATTCGCCTTGTAAAAATTCTTTCCTCTCCTAACTCAGATGAGGACCAAAATATACAATCAATAGTCTGACCGTCACAACAGAAAAAAAAAAAAATTACTAATCAATCTTATATTCAATAACATTATCAATATGGAAATATATCTCACCCAAAAGTAATCGAGAAATAGAAACTATATTGAAAGCCCGTTAAAAAGGACGTTCAGTAACAATTGTTGAACTATTAGTGCTAATGTGAAATAGGCTAGAGCAGCCATAGACGGAGCAAAAGGCTTGAGATGACATCAAGAGCAGAAGAAAAATTGTAGCCAGGAACGTGAGACATTGCCAAGAACAAAACACGTAGATCTTCAGGAATCTCCCAATTTTGACCTTCCATCGGCTGTTGTAGTGCTTGTTCACGTCTGCAATCACCTTGTCTAAGAATGGAACTTTGGTGAGTCTAACGGACTTGCTCATGCCGTTCCATAAATTGGCAACTTCCTCGTCCGATTTCATGCGGTTCAAAATAATACCCTTTTGTCTTAGTAACTCTACATCCTCTGCAGTATCGATAATACCATTCATTAATTCTGTGTATCGAGTAAAAATTAACGGTCCAGACGCGCTTGATGCCTCGTATGCTACTAAGTTTCTTAGAACTCCCTCTGTGTTCATGTCTAGACTAATGATGGGTAGATAAAATGTTACTGACTTGACATCAAATGCAATGGTTGAGATGTTACCGTCCGTGGGTGCAAAATGCACCCCGGATTTGGAGAGCTCAGTCACAGAAGGAATGGCGATTTCCTCTATCAATGGTGGCTTCTTACAAGTTTTGTTGTTCGCGCTATCTGAATTGGTTTCTTCATTGTTTTGCGAGAATATGAAGCATAGAAGAAATTTCAGGATCGCAAATCCGGGAAGTTTGGAGATGATTGTCCAAGGCAATTTGATAATGACCCTAATAGGCCTAGAACATATCACTGCCTTGACGAGGCGCAATGGACCTATGTCGAGCTTGGAAATTAGCTTCCAAAACAGACTGCAAAGATCTCTGACATAGCTTGGATCCCCACAACATCCTTCTTTCCCTGAATTGGTGTCATCGGTTTGATCCTCGGCAGCCTCGGTGATCTCCAAAGGAGCTTCCACCTTAGGCACTATTGTGTCGTACAAATAGTCTAGCAGGTGAGCAGATTGAGAAACCTGGATCTGTGGGGTGTCATAGTCCATCTTGAAAGGGGAGATCTCTTTGCTTAGCCCGACCAACATTGAGTTCAGCGTATGGTCTGCTGTATCCAACGACAAAAGTTGGAGTTCTAGTATCTTTCTCAAGACAAACAATGGAATTTGATTCTCAAGCATCACGATGTCTTTCAAGATAGCGTTGTGGGCTGATTTCCTCCCTCCATAATCAATCAAATGTGACATTCTTGAGGGAAGTCTTGTTACTGTCACACCTTTTCTCGTGGCATAGACCTGCAAGAACTCCAGCAAGAATGACCCATCAATTGCCATCATCCAAGCCAAAGTTTCGTTACTTAAATCGAGCAACCTATGGTAGCAAGATCGGATTTTCGGATCAAGATTGATCAATTCATCGACGATGTCTTGGAATTTAAGCCCTTGGCGGAGTTGTTTTTGAGTCCTTTTGGCCATGGCAATCTTGTAACTCTCCATCTCGTATAGCTCCGGACGCCAATGGTGGTAGGGGCCTATTGCAACAAGTTGTGGAGTGTAGGAGTCAGGATCACTATTCATCAAGGTCTTGGGAACATTGAAAATGCAGACAGGGATTTCGGTATCGTTTTCGAGCTCCTCCTCAAGGGTTCGGCGGATGTTAATAATCCACTGGTGCTCGTCGAAATTTGGAAAGAAATTCGAAGGCATTGGGTGTTGGAAGGTGTTCACGGTGGATGTGCCCGTCGGGAAAACTTATTAGCAATGACAATTTAGTTGATGACAAGTTTGTGAAGTAATTGGGCTTGAATGTTGAAACTAAAGTTGTTGTGTGAGAAAATGCCTACCGTGCTCTCCTATATATACTTGCAACATAAGAACCTCGTACCCCCTAGCACACTCGTTATTACTTCCACTCTCAAAACCAATTTAATAATATTCATACGGAATCATACTTGCGTACAATGTTGGAAGGTTGATACCACATTTCCCGGAAGGCTGACATTCACATTCATTTTTTGTGCACGAGCAACATAAGTTAAATTTGAAACATGAAAGAGCTCGAGCGAAAGGCTCGAAGCCTATGTTTGGTAGCCAAAACACTTTGCTCCTCGTTATTTTTGAATTAAAAATAATTCTTTCAACAGTCGTAGTCAAATTACTCATACTCATACGCGTAGTTTGGCTTCTTGCCACCAGTCGCGTGTCATCCTAAATGACCGAGCAGTTGCGTGCTCATTAGCGGAACTGATACATATCCTCATGCGTCTCCCATCGTGGACGGCAAATAGAGCCAGATCATCATCTCGCGTTCCACAATGGTACGATGTAGCCATTTCTTTAAATTTAAATTAGAAAAATTTGTATACAATTCTTGAAAGTAGAAACAAAGAAAAAAAAAAAAGCATGGGAAAACCGAAAATAGAAATTTTTACTGTTGCCCCATAAACACAATTTTATTGTACAATAAAAGTAAACTTATTAACGTACGTATAATTACGTACTAACTATTTTTTATAAGAAAATTTTTAATTTAATTAATTTAAATTGTAAATTAAATTAACTTAATTTTAAATATAAAAAATAAAAAAATGATTGTGACGTGAAGCGATTTGAAGATACAATTGGGGATTGTCGGTGCGAATGGCACGCTGCCTTGCCAAATCTATTACCTGGGAGAGAAGAGAGAGGAGGGGAAACTAAGACAAAATAATAATAATAATAATAATGATTGTAATTAGAAAATATTTTGAGGAAAAAATTAGAGGAGAGAAAATTTAATTTTTTTTCTTGGTCCACTAAATATATTCTTTTTATTGAGAAAAACTATAAATTCATCCAATTGATTCATAAAATTATTAATTTATTCATATTAACTATTTTTATTAAAACTAATCAAATTTTATTATAAAAATAAAATTAAAATAAAAATTTATTATAAAATATTGAAACAATTTTATTTTTCTTAAATAAAAGTAACTCATATAAATAAAAATTTTTTTAAATCATTACATTTATCTAGATATAAACAACATTTAAATATAATTTTAAATCTTATTTAACAAATTTAAATAAATTCATACTCAACTTATTTTAACTTGTGAACAATTTTTAAAAATGATTCCGCATTCACTCACATGAAAGTTGAAGTGAGGGGAAGAAGATTGGAACAGAGGAGCAAGTGTACTAACAAAAGGGAAAAATGCGACAATGGGTTTTATCGTCATCTTCTAAATCTTGGCTTTTTGATTTGATTCTGTGGGAAAAGGCGCCATGGCTGGTCATTGTGATGCCGCGTTTGCCTTAGATTTGGCCTCTTTTTATCTCCGCCCCAGTATGAGCGTGTCCGAGTTGTTTGCCCCACTCTTACCATATATATATAAAGCAGCCGAAAGGACAATTTTCCCACATGGAAAGGCCGAATTTTCCTTCCAAGCCCGTATCCTTTCATTTAACTTATGGGTCATGTCTGACTGGAAATTCCAAGCAATTACAGCCATCCGCTCAGGTTTCAGCCCAAGAGTTTTGTATCCCGTTAAGAATTTAATTGTCGGAAGGGCTTCCGGCGCTGACTGTTTTCACGCGAAACAGACACAAGCATCGTAATTATAAATTATATAATTATAATTTTCATTATTTTATATAATTATTAAAAATGTGATGTTAAGTGTGAAATAACACTTTTTATAAGATTATAAGATTATAATATTTTTGTAGTCGATGACAACAAAACAATATTAGTTTTATCGATTGATAGCTGAACACCAGCAGTAAGCTAAACTAAAAAGACTCTGACACAATGTGCAATCCGCACATAGAGCTGATAAACTACAAAATGCATGAAGGAAAAGAAGTATAGTATTGACAAAAAGAAAAAGAAAAAGAAGCACAGTAAATGGAAACATACTCACAACTAAAATGGAAAAATTCTTGTGCATATATCAATTTGGGGAGTTTATTATATATTTACTAAATTTAAATGTTAAATATAAAAAAACAAAATTATAGGTATTATTTGAAGTATTATGTTACGAATCAAAATATAAGGGTTTAAATTATTACTAAAGACTCTATAAGTTAAAAAAATTTTATAAATTGTATGACAATTAAGTTATCTTTAAATTTGATATTTTATAAAATTTTATAATTTATAAATAATTTTAAAATATTATATTTCAGAATACTGTATATAAATATTTAAAAATATTTTAAATTTAAAATAAAAAATTATAAATATTTTAAATTTTATTTATTTGTATCAATGAATTATAACAATTAAGAATAATCTAACTTTTCTTTATATTTTTTTCAAGCTTTCTCATTCATTCTCCTTCGTTCATTCTTCTTTGTTCATTCTTTAAGCCTACTAGCAACATTCCTAGAAAGTTATCTAATGTTACATGGGTTTTAGAGTGTTCACAAACTCATCTCATGACAGTTGATATTAGAGCCTTGGTTGTTATCGTCAAGCACCAAAGATGGCTTCCAATAATGAGGTTCGTGTGGAGGAGCTAAGCCATGGATGTGAGGAACAACACGCCTATGTCACAAGGCGTGGTAAATCCAAGACTGCACTAATGAAAGTTTTGGAGTTCCGTGTTATAGGATTGGAGAAGAATTTCTCAAGGATAGAACCAACCCTTGAGGAGCACTTTAGCCGAATTGACAACCTAGAGACAAAATTTGGAGAAGTCACCAACGTAGTGAAAGCCACTATTTAGGAGCTTAGCCAATCTTTCAAATGTGATCTCAATGACATTCGACGAAAGGTATGTGGTGATCATTCCTTCATTGAAAATGAGTTATGAGACATTTGATGTGAGGTAAAGGGTGTCCATGTTGATTGGGATGAGTGCAAACAAACCATTACTAGTGGGTCATGCTCTACCAGCACTATTAACCTTGGCACGATCCAAGTGCCTAAACTTGCTATCTATAATGGAATTGCAAAGCTATAGAAGTTGAGAACTTCCTTTTCAGTTTGGAATAATACTTTGAGACCAAGTTTGTTCGAGATGATGCAACAAGGATTAGCATTGCCCTCATGTTCCTACGAGATACTGCGCAACTATGGTGGCGTCGCAAGCATGACAAGGTTGGCAAAGGTATTTGCTCAATTGACATTTGGGAAAACTTCAAGAGAGAGCTAAAGAAGCACTTTTGCCCAAGTAATGTCAAAAAGGAGGCTCTAAGAGTTCACCACCCTCTTCCTTGAAATTAAGGACATGTTCGACAAGGATTCTCTCTTTTATTTCATAGATAAATTAAAAGATTGGGCTAGAGTTGAACTTGAGAGATGTAATGTGCAAAGCTTAGACGGAGCCATTACTACTACCGAGTCTCTCGTGGAATACAACACCTAATCCAAAGAAAGATGACCCAACCAACGTAAAAGTGGGGGAGAAAGAACTGGATGCAAGGAGCAAAGATCCAAGGATAAAGGAAAGGCTAAAGCCGTATTGCATGGTGAAAGGCACGATCGAGGTAAGATTGATCCTCCTAAACCAAGGACACCTTGCTTTAATTGTAATGGTTCCCATTGGATGAGGGATTGCCCCAAGTGCAAGACCCTTAATGCTATTATAAGCTAGTTTAAAGAAGACTTATCAAATCTTGGCATTTGTGAAGGGGAAAGCCACATAACCCCATGCCAACCAAAAGGGTTAACTATACATCCAAATCACCATTAACAGGAAGCAATCTAGAGCCATGCTAGACACTAGAGCTTCCCATAACTTCATTTCCGTAGAGGAGGTCAAGCGGCTTGGTCTCAAGCTAACAAGCAAGGGTAGAACCCTTAAAGCAGTGAACTCACCAGTAAAGCCAATTGCTGGCATTACTAGAGATGTTCCCACAACACTTGGTGTATGGAAAGGTAGCATCGACTATTCTATAGTACCATTGATGATTTTCAAGTGGTATTAGACATGAAGTTCTTTGATAAGGTATAGACCTTCTTATTCCCCGCTTCCAACTCACTTGGAATATTAAAGGGAGGAAAGGCTTGCACTATCCTTGTTGAACGTACTCGCTAATTAGAGGATCAAGCCTTATCTACACTACAATTTAAGTAAGGTATGAAATCTAACCCAAGCTACCTTGCACTTATTCATGAGCTCAATAATAGGGATGCCAACCCAAAGACTACCTTGCCTACTAAAGTAGCACAAGTCCTTAAAGAGTTTAATGATGTTATGCCACATGAGTTACCAAAGAGGCTTCCACCTAGGTGCGAAATGGATCATGAGATCAAGTTGGAGCCAAATGTCAAGCCACCTACTTTGGCACCATACCGCATGGCACCACCCAAATTGTAGGAGCTACGTAAACAACTTTAAGACTTGTTAGACTTAGGCTATATCCAACCCTCAAAGTCTCCTTATGGTGCCCCTATGCTCTGCTAAAAGAAGAAAGATGAAAGCTTACGTATATGCATTGATTACCGAGTATTGAAAAAGGTCACTATAAAGAACAAATATCCAATACCATTGATTTTGGATCTCTTTGACCAACTCGGTAATGCATGATGGTTCTTAAAGTTAGATCTGCATTCGGGATATTACCAAGTACGCATTGTAGCCAGAGATGAACCCAAGATAGCATGCATAACAAGGTATAGATCCTTTGAATTCTTGGTTATGCCTTTTGGTCATACCAATACACTAGCAACATTTTGTACACTTATGAATAAGTTATTCCATCTCTTCCTTAACCGATTTATGGTAGTATACCTAGATGACATCTTGGTGTATAGCAAGACATTCAATGATCACTTGCAACACTTACGACAAATCTTCCAAGTACTACGCGTGAATAAACTTTATGTCAAAAGAGAAAAATGCTCACTCGCCACACAAGAAGTAAAGTTCCTTGGCCATCACATTTGAGATGGGAAGCTTATGATGGATCCAGCAAGGTAAAGACCATCATAGATTGGGAGCCACCAACTTGAATACCCGAGTTAAGATCTTTCCTTGGTCTAACTAACTACCATCATTGATTTATCAAAGGCTACTCAGATAGGACAACACCCTTGACTGACCCATTGAAAAAGATCATGCATGGAGATGGATAAAACAATGCCGACATGCTTTTGAGGATTTGAAGAAAATCATCTCCGAGGAGCCTGTCCTTTGCCTTCCCCATCTGAGTAAAGCCTTCAAGGTACACACTAATGCTTCTAACTTTGCCATTGGAGGTGTTCTTATATAAGATAACCATTCCATTGCTTTTGAAAGCTGGAAGTTAAATGATACAGAGTGTTGTTACACCATATAGGAGAAGGAGATGATAGCCATTATCTGCTACCTAAGGATATGGTGGCATTATTTACTTGGCTCGCATTTCTCCATTCTAACCAACAATGTGATTACAACTTATTTCTAGACTCAAAAGAAATTGAACCTGAAGCAAACTCAGTGGTAAGATTTCCTTGCTGAGTTTGACTACCACAGTCAAGTAAAGCCAATGTGATAGCCGACACCTTTAGTAGGAAAGCAAAACTCACTTTGTTAACCATTAGCCAACTCGAGGGCCTTATCATCACCTATATCAAGGAAGGCATAGATAAAGATCCTATGATGTAAAACCTTGTCAAGCTAGCTTGTGAAGGCAAGACCCAATGGTTTTGAGAAGATAGTGGGTTACTTTTGACCATCGGTAATCAACTTATGGTCCCAAGGTATGGAAATTTGAGAAGAAAAATCATCAAATAGTTCTATGATTCCTGATAGGTAGGACATCCTGATGTTGCATGCACCCTTGACCTTCTACAAACCTTTTATTACTGGCCGCAAATGCGAGACAATGTGGAAGCATATGTTCAAACATTCCTTATTTGCCAACAAGACAAGGTTGATCTACACCACCCTGCAGGTTTTTTAGAGCCCTTATCAATCATCAAAAGACCATGGCAAAGTTTATCCATGGACTTCATCATGGCCTTACCAAAGTCCGAAGGTTATGGAAGCATTATGGTGATTGTGGATCGGTTTAACAAGTATGTTACCTTCGTTCTAGTTTCCTGAGACTGTATTGTTGAGAAAGTTGCTCGTACTTTCTTCAAACATATCATCAAACTTTGGGGAGTCCCCAACATTGTAAGTGATTAAGACCCTCGCTTCATTGAAAGGTTCTAGAGAGAACTCTTTAAATTATTAGGGACCGATCTCAACTTCTCTACCAGTTTCCATCCTTAAAGTGATGGTCAAACCAAATGCATTAATGGATTACTAGAACTATATTTAAGGCACTATGTAAGTACCTACCAGTAGGATTAGGCCAAATTGCTTGAAATGACTCAATTTTCCTATAATCTTTAAAGGAGCAAAGCCATAAGTAAAAATCCTTTTGAGATTATTATTGGCTTACAACCCATGACACCACATGTCATCGCCTTATCATACAATGGCAAGAGTCCCATGGCATAACAAATCGCTAAGGAGTGGCATGAGCAAGCTAATATTGCTTGGTCTTAACTAAATAAAGCTGCTTAAAAGTTGAAGAATAGGTAAATCAAAAGTGGAGACATATTGAGTACTAAGAAGGAGACAAAGTACTCATTAGGCTACCACCACAACAATTCAAATCCCATCATAAAGTGCATAAAGGATTAATCTGAAGGTACGAAAGGCCCTTTTCGATCATAAAACACATTGAAAAAGTCTCCTACTAGGTACAACTGCCACCTAACCTTAAAATCCATCTTGTCTTCCATGTAAGTTTCCTCAAGTCGTACCATGAAGACATGGAAGACCCCAAGAGAAACAAGCCTAAGTAAGCACCAATAGCTATTACTACTACCTTCAAAGAAGAAGTGTGCCAAATTATATCGAGTTCTTATTGAAATGGAGGACAAATCCATATGAAGAGGCCAGTTGGGAACACGAGACACATTATGGCAATTCACCTACGAAATCTAGCACTATAAAGATAAAGCAACATTGAGGACGTCACCAAATTAAGTGGGGCAGGATGTCACGAGCCAACAAATCAAAACCCAATCCATCAAAAGGGTCTAAGTCCGTTACCAAAGGCCTAATGGGCTAAGAAGGTTCTAAAGGCTCTATGACAATTAAGCCTATGGAATTCTCTATATTAGGAACTCTTTAAAACCCTATGACTTGTAGATAATTCTAGAATGTTGTATTCTAGAATACTTCATGTAAATATCAAGGAATATTCTAGATTCAAGGCAAAGGGTTATAAATATGCAAAGCTTTATTCATTTGTATCAATGAATCATAGCTATTGAGATCAATCCAACCTTCCTTCATATTTTCTCCAAGCCTTCTCTTACATTCACCTTTTCTCATGCTCTAAGCTTATTAGCAACATTCCCACGAAATTATCTAGTGCTGTACAGGTTTTGGAGTGTCCACAAACTCATCCCATGATAATTAGCTCATAATCTTTATTAATGTTATAGTCGCAAAGACTAAAAAGAGGACTCCTTAAATATATGAAATTATTTTATATGGAATGGCCATATGCCTCTTTTCACAAATGTCATACAGAACCAAATCATCATCTTGCAATCTAAAATGATTCCCCGGGGAATCACGTTAAATCAAGTCGTTCAATTTTTTAAGTCAAACCTTCTTCAAATATGGTTGTGCAACCATAATTCTTTTGTTTTTGTATTCTATGCCATTATTTCAATGAATTATATGCATGGGATAAATGCGTTGATTATAAGAATCTATCGTTACTTTATGAGTACCTTTAAGTTTATTTTTCTATGAGTTTAGTGTAGAACCTACCTAATTCATTGTACACTATCCAATGTAATATTTTTTATGGCTACTAATTGATGACTCTACTTAGGAAGATTGTATGGCACGAATAACAAGTAATCAGATTCTAGGAGGTTGGAACAACAGGACATCTTTAATAGCTCCAAAAGAGCAAGACAAATGGCTAGGAGTTTGAAGTGTCTTAGGAGAATAGGCACGTGGAATTCCTTTTACGAGTGTGAGAAGTTGCTCCCCATTATGTTTCCTAGAGATGACATCTTATCCCCCTACATTTCCACTCCTAACTGCAAAATAGAGTAACTCTCTATATTTTCATAAATTTTATACTTATTTCTCAAAATTAGAACTAAGATTTTGAAAATAAAAGTTTATTTTTTATTCTATATTTTTATAAATTTTATACTCATTTTTTAAAATTAGAACTCAAAATTTTGAAAATAAAAGTTTATTTTTTTATTGATATTAATATAAATTAAGAGTTTATTATGATTGAAATTAGTCTAGTTAAATGTAATTTGATTGTAACTATTTAGATAGATATCTACAATTATATAAAAATACATTTGCTTATATTATTATGTATGTATTTTTTAATTATTGTGTGTGATGTTTTTATTATATTAATAAATCACAGTATTTTTATAATTTTTTATTAGTGGTATTAGAATTATTATACCCTATAAGTGATATTAAAGTCAATTCAAATTGAAAGCTAGTATAAGAATTGAAGTTCCCGACTTCTCCCTAGGATCTATTAGTTTGTGATACTGAGAGGGAGGTGAATTAGTATCACCACAATTCGCAATTCGTAGGTAAGTGAACAATTTCAACCTCTTCTTAAAAGTGAACTCTTTTTCAAACTCAACTAAGGTAGATCTATTACTACCTATTAATTACAATAATCCCCAAAGTCACCTTTCAGACACCTTACCTAATAAACAATTCGAATGTTCTTATTTAGGCCTTCGTTAGGTTATGGGTTGTTTGGTACTTTAACTGCGTTCACAACTCAATTTAAAACATAGAACGTAAAGCAAATTAAGGACACACGAGATTTACGTGATTCTATCAACGTGACGTACATCTACGGTGGTAGGGACTCTCTTTTACCGAGACTATCCACTATACTTGAGAATTCCAATTACAATGGATGTCTTAATCCTCTGGCTCCTTTCACTATTGCAAATACTAAGCAAGTACAATACAAAGAGTGTCACTTACTGTGTCTACCCTTCTTCTAGCTTGTCTTGCCTTTGTTGAATTGAAAGGCTGCTCCACTGCCACTTAGAAGTCCATCGCAACGCTCTCTAACCTCTCTTGAAGAAATTTGGAAATATGTTGAGTTCTTTCTGATGCTTCGCCAAATTCCTTCTCTAGGTTGTTTCATACAGCTCCTACTTTCACTGTCTCACGGTCTCACCCGTCTCCTTGTCTCACGGCTTGCCTCACGTTTCTGTTTTTTCGTCCAGCCCCTGTTCCGCCGGATCTCTTATCGTCGACCGGATCTCTCTCACCGTTGGTTTCTGTTTTTCCATCTAGCCCCTATTCTGCCGGATCTCTCACTGTCGACCAGATATCTTTCTGCCAGACCTCTCACTGTCGACTAGATCTCTTTCTGCCGGACCTCTCACTATCGACCAGATCTCTTTCTGTCGGACCTCTCATTGTCAACTAGATCTCTTTCTGCCAGACCTCTCACCGTCGACAAGATTTCTTTCTGTTGGATCTCTCACCGTTGACCGGATCTCTTTCTGTCGGACCTCTCACCGTTGACCGGATCTCTTTTTGCCGGACCTCTCACCATCGACAGGATCTCTTTCTGCCAGATCTCTCACCGTCGACCGGATCTCTTTCTGCCAGACTTCTCATCGTCGACCGGATCTCTTTCTGCCAGACTTCTCACCGTCGACCGAATCTCTACCGGACCTCTCACCGTCGACCGGATCTCTTTCTGTCGAATCTCTTTTGGTTAGCCAAATCAGGTTTCTGCCCTGTTCTAGTCTCATGCCGTCCAGCCCCTGTTTTGCTCTCATGCTGTCTAGCCCCTATTCTAGTCTCACCTCGTCCAGCCCCTATTCTGGTCTCACGCCGTCCAGCCCCTATTTTGGTCTCACGCCGTCCAGCCCCTATTTTGGTCTCACGCCGTCCAGCCCCTGTTCTGGTCTTACGCCGTCCAACCAGATCTCTCACCGTCTAGCACCTGTTCTGCCGTGTTGTCTCCTCCCTGACCAGTGGTGTGCTGGCGGTGTCTGTTCCTTACGGGTTTCTCTCTCTCTTGTCGGAAGTGTGCTGTTCCTCACCGGTTTCTCTCTCTTACCGGTGGTGTCAGTTTTTTGTCCAGCCAAATTGTGTCCTCACTGACCGGTATTCAGCCGGATTGTCTCCTTGCCGACCGCTGTTCTGCTTAAATTGCCAATTGTGTACCGTTCTGCTCAAATTGCCGACTGTGTGCCATTCTACTCGAATTACTGACTATGTACCGTTTTGCTCAAATTGCCGACTGTGTGCCATTTTGCTCGAATTACTGACTATGTACCGTTCTGCTCAAATTGCCGACTGTGTGCCATTCTGCTCAGATTGCCTATCCATCTCTTTTTGTTGTCTTCTAATGGCCTCTATATATTCCTCCATCAAACCCTAATAGGGCTTATTTGCGGTGAATCTATTGTCTTGCCCTTCCATGTGGCTTTTACGTTCTTGCCCCTCCATATGGCTTTTACCTTCTTGCCCTTCCATGTGGCTTTACTTTCTTGCACACTTAAACCTAGTTGACAACAATTATAACCCATACAAGACTGTGGGAATAACAATCTCCCCTTTTGTAATTATTGGCAACACTCATGACAAAAGCCATTATGCAGCAGTTTCAACTCCCCTTAAATATGCATTCCCCTTTTCTTAACAGCTCCCCCTGCACTGTTGCTTCCCTCCCCCTTTGCCAACCAATTACAAATCTGAAAAACTCGCAAAGTGGAGATGGAGGATTCACCTGAACTTCAGGCTTGAGGAGTCATTTGCACAGATAGACTTAATTTGTGTTTTTCAAACAGCTCTGTGGACAGAGATTTAGTTAGAATATCTGAAATTTGATCTTTAGTGCCAACATACTCCAATTGAATTGTACCCTATTCCACTTGATCTTTGATGAAATGATACCGGATGTTAATATGCTTGCTCCTCGAATGTTGAACCAGATTCTTGCTGAGATCAATAACACTTTGATTATCACAAAGTACACTCACTAGTAACTTCACTTTAACACCCAAGTCTACCAATTGTCTTAGCATCCATATCACCTGTGTACATGCTGAACAAGCAGCCATATACTTAGCCTCAGCTGTGCTCAAAGCAACACTGTTTTACTTTCTACTTAACCATGCAACACACTTTGAACCCAAGTAGAAGCTATAGCCGTTGGTTGATTTTCTATCATTTATACTTCCTGCCCAGTCTGCATCAATGTATGCTTGTAGTTTAACAGAATCCATGGCTGGATACCACAAGCCCATTTCCAGTGTTCCTTTAAGGTACCTTAAGATTCTTTTCATTGCCAACACATGAGACTCCTTAGGATCAGCTTGGAATCTGCTGGCAATGCACACAGCTTGCATAAGATCAAGCCTTGATGCCGTAAGGTACAGAAGGCTCCCTATCATCTTCCTGTACTCTGTAGGGCTTGTACTCCTTCCCTCCTGATCTTTTGTTAACTTGCGGTCCACTGTCATAGGGGTACTGACAAATCTACTATCCTTCATGCCAAACCTTTTCAACATCTCTTTGGCATATTTCGTCTGAGAAATAAAGATATCTTCTTCACATTGCTTTATCTGTAATCCAAGAAAATACGTCATTTCTCCAATCAATGACATCTCAAATTCCTCACTCATCTTTTGTGTAAAATCTTGGCATAGTTCAGAGTGATCCCCTCCAAAGATGATGTCATCTACATATACTATGGTTATCAACTAGCCTTTCTCTGTGTTGAATACATACAGGTTATTATCAATCGTTCCTCTTCTGAAGTTCAACCTTCTCAAGTATGCATCCAGCCTACTGTACCATGCTCTTGGAGCTTGCTTAAGACCATACAAGGCTTTCTTTAGCTTGCACACATGTGTCTCATCCTCACTGATTTGTACTCCATCGGGTTATTTAATATACACTTCTTTTTTCAGGAGCCCATTCAGAAAGACAAATTTCACATCCATCTGATAGACTTTATACCTCTTGTGTGCTGCTAAAGCTAAGAACATTTTGATAGTTTCTAACCTTGCTACTGGTGCAAAAGTTTCATCAACATCTACCCCTTCTATCTGAGTGTAACTTTTGCAATCTAGCCTGGCCTTGTTCCTCACCACCTTGTCATCTTCATTGTATTTATTCATAAACACCCACTTTGTTCCTATGACATTCTTATTAGTGGGTCTTGGAACCAGCTCCCATGTATTATTCTTTTCAATTTGATCCAGCTCCTCATTGATAGCTTTGACCCAAGCTTTGTCTTGAATAGTCTCTTCAATAGATTTAGGTTCAACTTATGAGAGTAAAGTAGTAGCTCCCACAATTCTTCTTCAATAATGACATTTGAGGCCTTCCCATTTATCTCAAACTTCCCAGCCGGATCTGTCACCCTCCAGCCAGATCAAGCCGTCGCACGTTCTGGTCTCCTTGCCGTCCAGCCGGATCTCTCACCGTCTAGCCAGATCAAGCCGTCGCACGTTCTAGTCTCACGCTGTCCAGCCGGATCTCTCTCACCATCCAGCCACATGTTTTGCTGTGTTGTCTCCTCACCGACTGCTGGTGTGCCGTTCCTCACGGGTTTCTCTCTCTTGCTGGTGGTGTCTGTTTTTCCATCCAGCCCTTGTTCTGCCCTGTTGTCTCCTCGCCGACCGCTGGTGTGCCGTTCCTCACGAGTTTCTCTCTCTTGCCGATGATGTCTGTTTTTCCGTCTAACCCCTGTTCTACCATGGTGTCTCCTCGCTGACTGCTGGTGTGCCGTTCCTCATGGGTTTCTTTCTCTTGCCGGTGGTATCTGTTTTTCCGTCCAGCCCCTGTTCTACCATGTATAATTTTTCTCCCTCTTCCAATGGCTTCTCTCTTTGGTCGGCTGGTTGTCTAGGTTTTTTTTTCTATTTTGCTCAATTGCCCAACCTTTTTTGTTGTCTTCCAATGACCTTTATATACTCCTTCATGACACCCTGATAGGGTTTACTTGCGGCAAATTTACTGTCTTGCCCTTTCATGTGGCTTTTACGTTCTTGCCCCTTTATATGGCTTTTACCTTCTTGCCCTTCCATGTGGCTTTACTTTCTTGCACACTTAAACCTAGTTGACAACAATTACAACCCATACAAGGTTGTGGGAAAAACAATCTCTCCCTTTGTAATTGTTGGCAACACTCATAACAAAAGCCACTATACAGCAGTTTCAACTCCCCCTAAATATGCACTCCCCCTTTCTTAACAGCTCCCCCTGCACTGTTGTTTCTCTCCCCCTTTGCTAACCAATTACAAATCTGAAAAACTCGCAAAATGGAGATGGAGGATTCACCTGAACTTCAGATAGACTCAATCTGTGCTTTTCAAACAGCTCTGTGAACAAAGGTTTACTTAGAATATCTGAAATTTGATCTTTAGTGTCAACATACTCCAACTGAATTGTACCCTGTTCCACTTGATCTTTGATGAAATGATACCAGATGTCAATATACTTGCTCCTTGAATATTGAATTAGATTCTTGCTGAGATCAATAGCACTTTGATTATCATAAAGTATACTCACTGGTAACTTCACTTCAACACCCAAGTCTGCCAATTGTCTTAACATCCATATCACCTGTGTACATGCTATACAAGCAGCCATATACTCAGCCTCAGCTGTGCTCAAAGTAACACTGTTTTGCTTTCTACTTCACCATGCAACACACTTTGAACCCAAGTAGAAGCTATAGCCGCTGGTTGATTTTCTATCATCTATACTTCTTACCTAGTCTGCATCAGTGTATGCTTGTAGTTTAACAGAATCCATGGTTGGATACCACAAGCTCATTTCCAATGTTCCTTTGAGGTACCTTAGGATTCTTTTCACTACCAACACATGAGACTCCTTAGGATCAGCTTGGAATCTGCTGGCAGCGAACATAGCTTACATAAGATCAGGCCTCGATGCCGTAAGGTACAAAAGGCTCCCTATCATCTTCCTGTACTCTGTAGAGCTTATACCCATTCCCTCCTGATCTTTTGTTAACTTGCGGCCCACTATCATAGGGGTACTGACAGATCTGCTATCCTCCATGCTAAACCTTTTCAGCATCTCTTTGGAATATTTTGTCTGAGAAATAAAGATACCTTTTTTACACTGCTTTATCTATAATCCAAGAAAGTACGTCATTTCTCCAATCAATGACATCTCAAATTCCTCACTCATCTTCTGTGCAAAATCTTAGCATAGCTCAGAGTGATCCCCTCCAAAGATGATGTCATCTACATATACTATGGTTATCAGCTGGTCTTTTCTGAGTTGAACACATACAGGTTATTATCAACCATTCCTCTTCTGAAGTTCAACCTTCTCAAGTACACATCCAGCCTACTGTACCATGCTCTTGGAGCTTGCTTAAGACCATACAAGGCTTTCTTCAGCTTGCACACATGTGTCTCATCCTCATTGATTTGTATTCTATCGGGTTGTTCAATATACACTTCTTCTTTCAGGAGCCCATTCAGAAAGGCGGATTTCACATCTATCTGATAAACTTTAAACCTCTTGTGTGTTGCCAAAGCTAAGAACATTCTGATAGTTTCTAACCTTGCTACTGGTGCAAAAGTTTCATCAACATCTACCCCTTCTATATGAGTGTAGCCTTTGCAAACCAGCCTAGTCTTGTTCCTCACCACCTTGCCATCTTCATTGTGTTTATTCCTAAACACCCACTTTGTTCCTATGACATTCTTATTAGTGGGTCTTGGAACCAGCTCTCATGTATCATTCTTCTCAATTTGATCCAGCTCCTCATTGATAGCTTTGACCCAGGCTTTGCCTTAAATAGCTTCTTTAACAGATTTAGGTTCAACTTATAAGAGTAGAGTAGTAGCTCCCACAATTCTTCTTCTTGTTGTAACTCCTATTGATGGGTCGCCTATGATCCAATCTCCTTGATGAGCACTGGTCCATGTTTTCATTGTCCTTCTTCCCTACACCGTCTTAGTTGCAAGAGGATCTCTTTCTTCATCTTTAAACTCACTCTTCTCTGAATCTGAACTTACTTCTTGTTCCTTTTCTTCAGGTTGGTCTGATTCTTCATCTACATTGAAGTCATCTTCTTCATTGCCCTGAGCTTCTCCATTCTGCATTGTTTTTCAGTTCTCATCTATTCTCACATCACTGGAAGTGATCACTTTTCCCAGCTTATGCAGGAAAACTCTGTAACCTTTTGTCTTTGCTGAGTATCCCACAAAGATGCCTTCATCAAACCTAGCGTTGAATTTTCCCAAGTTTTGCTCCTTGTTCTTCACAAAACATGGGTTGCCAAAGACTTTGAGATACTTGGCTATTGTCTTATTCCCACTCCATAGCTTATATGGAGTCTTATCAGTATTGGGCCTTAGTAGAACTCTGTTTAGTAGGTGCACGGCTGTAAATGTTGCTTCTGTCCAAAATCTTATGTGAAACTTGGATTCTAGTAGTAGAGTTCTTACCATTACAACCACAGCTCTATTCTTCCTCTCTACCACCTCGTTTTGTTGAGGTGTTCTTGCGTTTGCCATCTGATAGTGAATTCCATGCTTCTCAAGGTAATCTTCAAAAGCTCCATTTGTGAATTCAGTGCTTTGATCTAACCTCAATACTTTGATCTTCTTTCCACTCTCATTTTTAGCCAATCTTCTGTATCTCTTGAAGCATTTCCAAACTTCTGACTTGTGTTCAAGGTGCATGATGCAGGTCCATCTGAAATAATCATCAACAAACAAGATGAAGTACCTTTCACCATTCAACCCTTTTGTTCTCATCGGCCCACACAAATCAGTATGTACAATGTCAAGCACTACTTCAGAACTGAACTCTTTGGTCTTATACTGCTTTTCGACATGTTTTCCTTCAGAGCATGCAGAGCAAACATACTCCCTCTCTCTCTTGAGGTCTGGAATGTCTCTGATTGCATGAGTTGTGATCAGCTTCTTCATGTTCTTCTATGTTAAGTGTCCCAGCCTCTTATGCTAGAGATGATTTTCTTCTTCTCTTGTAAGTAAATAGCTGCTTGTCTTGTCCTCATCAATTACATATAAATTTCTAGCTGTTCTCTTCCCGGCTGCAACAGTATTGCCTTCTTTACTCTTTACCTGGCAACTTGTTTTTGTAAATATTACCTTATGGTCTTCGTTGCATAGCTAACTAACAGATGCTAAATTATATCTGAGTCCTTCAACATGCAGAACATCTTTCAGCTTTCCTCTTCCAATCTTTACTGACCCCTGACTATTGATGTTGAGTGAATCATCATTGCTAAACTTGACTCTGCCTTCTCTTGATTTGTTTAGATTTGATAATTTACTCTTGTCTCCCATCATGTGCGAAGTGCATCCACTATCAAGGATCCACTGCTTATCCTTGCAGTCAGCTTTAAGGGCAATTTTAATTATATTAGCCACCTCCCTTTTAGCTTTATATTCCTTCTTTTGAACTGGTTAGACGATAGTTTTCTCCTTTTTCTCAGCTTTGACTGCACCGCTTGTTTCCACTATGCCATTGAGTGCCTTCTCTTGCTCAGGGAGAAGTGTCATGCATCTCTTGGCATTATGGCCATCCTACCTGCACCTTTCACATTGTTCCAAATTTGCCAATATAGCAAACTTGTTCTTTGAAACCACTGGTTTGGGCTTCCACCAACAATCCTTGTCAGTGTGTCCTTACCTTTTACAGTATGTGCAAGAACTCACGACAGGTGTTCTCTTCTGAATTCTGTATTGTCTTCCCCTGTATGCAACATCGTATCTTCTCAAGTTGGAGACATATACTAGCCTTCTCCACCAGTAATTACTCGCCTTATGACCCCAAACTCCACAATAAAGGCAATGACCTTGAAACTGCCTTTTCTTGGGTCTTATCACAGCTTGTCTTCTCCGGTTCATCACTTGCTGTGTAGGCAAAGTAGCTGGCTTCTTTACTTGTGTGACTTTCATTTTAGTCACCTTCTTCTCCTTCTTCTGTTCAGCCGTAGCCCTCTGCTGGCTGACTTTCCTTTCTTCCTTCTTGTTTGCCACCCTAGGTTACTTCTTCAGATCTTCTTCATTCTCAGCTATCTTCTTCTGAGTCACAACCTTCTCTTTCAACTTCTGCGGCATTTCTTATTTTCTTTAGCCAATGCAGCCTCAGATTGCTGCACTTTCTCTACATTCTTTTTTCCTTGTTCAAAACTTATTTCTCCTATCATTTCAAGCTTCTACAAGTTCTTTTTGCTACTTTTGAGTTGTTACTGAAGTCTCAGCAACTCTTTCTCCATTTCCTCGATTTTTGAAGCCCTTGAGCCAAGCTCTACTATAAAGTCTTCACATATTTTGATTTATTCCTCAAATTTTCTCTTCAAGACAATATGTTCAGTCCTTATTTCATCCTTTTGACTTTCAGCTTCCTCAGACTTTGCTTCACCTTGTTTTATATGGGCCTCCAACCTTCTTATGGTTCTGCCCCTTCTGATTATCTCCTTTGAAGCTGCTTCCAGTTCAGCTTCAAGATCTGGCTCTTTTTCATCAACTTCCTCTTCCTCTTCAGAGGTTTAGCTCCTACCTTGTGCTGATACCATAAAGACATACTCATCTGATGAGTCTTCATCTTCCTTCTTATCAGCTTCTTTTGTCTGACTCATATAACTCTTGAATGAGCCTCTCGTCTTCCTCTGTGGGTTGGCAATCTTCTTACTAGACTTCTTTGATTTGAATGATGATCTTCTCCATCTTGAATTCTACTCATCATCACCATCCTCATCTTCATCATCAAGTTTCACTTTGCACTGAGAAGCAAAGTGTCCAGTCTGCCCACAATGATAACATTTCAAGGACAACTGTCCTTTTCCCTTCTTAGACCCATTTTTGAATTTTCTTGTGAAGTAAGCCAATACTTCACCTTCACTTTCTTCCTCCTCATCATCATCATCATCCTTACTGGATGATTCTTCCTCTTTCTTTAACTTCAAGTGTTTCATAACTTTGAAAGCTCCCTCCTTCGATACCTTTGACGTTGAGGAGCTCTTAGTTAACTTTATTCTTATCTCATATGCAATGAGATTACAATAAAGATCATGCAGAGACATAAAATTGAGATCTCTACTCTCATCTATGGCTGCCACCTTTGAGGCAAACCTCTCAGGCAAAATTCTCAGAATTTTCTTCACAATCGATGAGTCCTTCTTGTTCTTCCCATGACTTCTCAGGTCGTTTACAGTGTCAATAACCTTGGTGAAAAACTCTTGAACTGTCTCATTCTTTTGCATTATGAGAGATTCATATCTCTCCTTAAACATTTGAAGCTTAGCCTCCTTCATTCTGCCATCACCTTCATAGACTTTCTGCAATCTGTCCCATATCTCCTTGGTAGATTTGCAATCCATAACTTTAGCATACTCAGCATCTATCAATGCTGAAATGATGACATTTGAGGCCTTCCCATTTATCTCAAACTGCCTTAACTCCTCTGGGGTTGGGTCTTTACCTTCTTCCAGAGCCACAAAACCCTCCTGTACGCATTCCACCACGTTCATGCCCATGGTTGCAAATACCACTTGCATTGTTGCTCTCCACATATGATAGTTGGTTTCGTTGAAGATTGGAACCTTCTTACTGTAAGTGGTGTTAGTGCTGGTACCGGCTTCCATTTCTCAGTATGCTAAATAAGTCAAACTTCTAGATCCCTTCAAACTAGTACACCAAGCTGTTAAACTTCAAACTGGTGAACCTGTGCTCTGATACCAATTGAAGTTCCTGACTTCTCCCTAGGATCTACTAGTTTGTGATACTGAGAGGAGGGGTGAATTAGTATCACCACAATTCGCAATTTGCAGGTAAGTGAACAACTTCAACCTCTTCTTAAAATCAAACTCTTTCTTAGACTCGACTAAGGTAGATCTATTGCTACCTACTAATCACAATAGTCCCCAAAGTCACCTTTTAGATACCTTGGCTAATAGACAGTTTGGATGTTCTTGTTTACGCTTTCGTTAGGTTATAAGTTGGCTAATACTTTAGCTACGTTCACAACTTAATTCAAAACATAGAACATAAAACAAATTTAGGACACACGAGATTTACGTGGTTCCGTCAATGTGACGTACATCCACGGTGGTAGGGACTCTCCCTTACCAAGACTATCCACTATACTTGAGAATTCCAGTTACAATGGATGTCTTAATCCTCTACTCCTTTCACTATTGCAAATACTAAGTAAGTGCAATACAAAGAGTGTCATTTACTGTGTTTACCCTTCTTCTAACTTGTCTTGTCTCTATTGAATTGAAAGGTTGCTCCACTACCGCTTAGAAGTTCACCGCAACACTTTATAACCTCTCTTGAAGAAATATGGAAATACGTTAAATTCTTTTCGATACTTTGCCGAATTTCTTCTCTATGTTGTCTTACACAGCTCCTGCTTTTACCGTCTCACGGTCTCACTCTTTTCCTTGTCTCACGACTCACCTCACGTTTCTGGTTTGTCATTTCACGTCTCACGCGCGTTTCTGGTTTGCACCCTTTTGCTGGTCTCACGCCTCACGCATGTTTCTGGTCTTACGCCGACGCACGTTCTAGTCTCTCTCACCGTCCAACTAGATCTATCTCATTGTCCAGTCGGATCTCTCTCACTGTCCAGCCAAATCTCTCTTACCGTCCAGCTGGATCTCTCACCGTCCAATCAGATCAAGCCGTTGCACCTTCTGGTCTCACGCCGTCCAGCTGGATCTCTCACCGTCCAGCCAGATCAAGTCGTCGCATGTTCTTGGGTCCTCACCGTCCAGCCGGATCTCTCACCGTCCAACTAGATCAAGCCATCGTATGTTCTGGTCTCACGCCGTCCAGTTGGATCTCTCACTGTTCAACCAGATCTCTCTCACCATCGAACCACACGTTCTGCCGTGTTGTCTCCTCGCCGACCGCTAGTGTGCCGGTGGTGTGCCGTTCCTCATGAGTTTCTCTCTCTTGCTGGTGGTGTCTGTTTTTCCATCCAGCCCCTATTCTGCCGTGTTGTCTCCTCGCTGACCGCTGGTGTGCCGGTGGTGTGCCATTCCTCACGGGTTTCTCTCTCTTGTCAGTGGTGTCTGTTTTTCCGTCCAACCCCTGTTGTGCTATGATGTCTCCTCACCAACTGTTGGTGTGCCTGTGGTGTGCCATTCCTCACAGGCTTCTCTCTCTTGCCGGTGGTGTCTGTTTTTCCGTCCAGCCCCTATTCTGCCGTGTATAATTTTTCTCTCTCTTCTAATGGCTTCTCTCTTTGGTCGGCTGGTTGTCTAGGCTTTTTTTGTCCATTTTGCTCAATTGCCCGACCTTTTTTGTTGTCTTCCAATGGCCTTTATATACTCCTTCATGACACCTTGATAGGGCTTACTTGCGGCAAATTTATTGTCTTGCCCTTCCATGCGGCTTTTACGTTCTTGCCCTTCTATGTGGCTTTTACCTTCTTGCCCTTCCATGTGGCTTTACTTTCTTGCACACTTAAACCTAGTTGACAACAATTACAACCCATACAAGGCTATGGGAACAACAATCTTGATGAGTCAATTTACTCCATAATCAAGTTTGTTGATGATAGTAATGTTCCAGTAATGGGAAAGAGGTAAATTCTCATTAAGTTCAAGAATAAGGATCATAATTACATTTCAAATGTATTTTATGTAATAAACACAAAAAGCAATCTTCTTAATTTGGGCGAATTACTTGAAAAGAAGTATAATATATAATTATGTAATAACTATCTTTTAATTCTTAATGGGAAAGGTATGCTCATTCTTAAATCCCTTTTCATAAAGAATTTAATATTTTGAATTAATATTACTACTAATATTTATACTTGTCTTAGTGTTATTATAAAAAATGAATCTTGGTTATGGTATCTTCATTTTAACATCTGAATTTTTGCAAGTTAAAGTTGCTTGTACAAGAAAACATGGTGATAGTCTTACTTAACGTACATCATCCTAATCAAATTTGTAAAACTTGTATTCTTATAAAATAGAGCAGACAACTCTTTGTGACAAGGAATTGGTGTGTAAGACAACTACTCTTTAGCTTATCCATTTTGATGTTTGTGGCTCAGTGAGTATTTCATCACATGGTAACAATAGGTATTTTTTTACCTTTATTGATGATTTTACAAGAAAGATGTAGACTTATTGCATGCAAAAAAATTTAAGGTGTTTGATTATTTTAATAAGTTTAAGGCTTATGTTAAAAGGCAAAGTTGATACTATATTAAAATTTCAAGAACTGATGAAAGTGGTGAGTATCTTTTTAATGAGTTTAAAAAGTATTATGAGGTATAAGGAATAAAGCATGAAATAATAATTCCTTATACCCTATAACATAATGAAGTTACTAAAAAAAGAATAGATCAATCATGAATATGATGAGAAGTTTGTTAAAGATTAAGGGAGTTGTTAATTCATTTTAAGCAAAAATTATTTTATATTCTATTTTGAATAGATTTCTAATAATAAGTATTTAGAATGTCACTTCTAAAAAAGTATTGAGCGATTTTAAGTCTAATGTAAGACATCTCATGGTATTTCATTTTATTGTTTATGCTCACATTCTAATAAAAATAATGACAAAGTTAGAGGATCGAGGAGTGAAGATAATCTTTCTTGACTATATAAAAGGAGGATCTATAAGTTATTTAATTATGTGACAAAAAAAAAAGTTAGTTGTGAGTATAAATGTGACATTTGTTGAAGATAAAGTTTAAAACTTTGATGCTGAGGAGTAAAATAACTCTTAGAGATATGCAATTGCTATTTTGGGAGAAGAGAAAACTTAAGTTGAAATCCCCACTATAAATGAGGAAGTCTCACCAATTGGTGCATAGAATCCTATGCCATAAGTTTTACAAGAGAATAAAAGACCAAAGAGAAATCATCAAGAATCAGTTAGATTGTAAAATTAAGACGTTATCTCTTATAATATTATTAATGATAATGGGGATTTGGTATATTCTATAATGTTTATAGATTGCGAATTGATGAGGTAATTTAAGATATAAAGTGGATGAAGTCAAAATTGAACAAATTAAGAAGAATAATACATGAGAACTTCTTATTGTTTCACCACGTGAGAAAGTTATTAATATGAAATGAGCCTTTAAGACTAAGAAATCTAATGAAGAAGTAAAAAGATATAAAGTAAGATTAGTTGTACAAGGATTTAAACACCGACCTAACCATGATTATCACAAGGTATTCTCTCCTGTTGCTCGAATGGAGGTTATCAGACTTATAATTGCTTTAGCAACATAGAATTATTTGTCAAGAAATACTAGATTTTGTGAAGAAAGAAAGTGAAGAGAAGGTGTATAAGTTGGAAAAGAAAAAAAAAAAAGCATAGTATGGCCTAAAACAAGCCCCTAAAGCATGGAACAATCACATTGATTCCTTCTTCCGTGAAAACAATTTTCAAAAGTGTCTTTCTGAGCTTGCCTTATATGTAAAAATCAATAATTTTGGTGATATATTATTGGTGTGTCTATATGTAGATGACTTGATCTTTATAGGTAACAATCTCATAATGATTGAAAACTTTAAGAGGTTAATGATGCATGAATTTAAGATGATAGATTTTGGCATAATGTCTTATTTTCTTAGAATTTAAGTGAGTCATGGAGATGATGAAATCCTTATCTATTAGAAAAGGTATGTTATTAAGCTAATAAACAAATTTCAAGTGTGTAATTGTAATCCTATGAGAACTGCTATAAAATTTGGTTCTAAATTGTCTAAAGAAAGTAATAAAACACCTATTAATTCTACACTTTTCAAATAGATTGTTGGGAATTTGAGATATTTGACATACACATGACATAATATATCTTATGGAGTTGGTTTAATTAGCAAATTATTGGTATCTCCCTATTAATCTCATATGTAAGTTGCTAACGAATTATATGTTATATAAAAAAAACTTATGATTATGACTTATTTTATTCTTCATCTAAAAATTATACTTTTATAAGTTATTTTGATAGTAATTGGGGTGAAAATATGGATGATCATAAAAATATTTTTGAATATTATTTCAACTTTAAAATTATTACTTGTTTGTGGTCAACTAAAAAATAATTTATTATTTCACTTTCAACTTGTAAAATAGAGTATGTAACTATAACTTTAAATACTTGTCAAATTTTTTGGTTTTCTAAGTTGCTAAGTGAGATCTATGTTCTAATTGAAATTCTTACAAAAATATTTGTTGATAATATTTGTACAATTAATTTGGTTAAAAATTCAATAATACATAAAAATGGTAAATACATTGGTATTTAATTTTATTTTTTGAGTGATCAAGTTGATGAAAAAAGGATTAAATGAATTTATTGTAAGTCTAAAATTAAGTGGTTGATATTCTTGCAAAATTGTTTAAGAATGAAAAATTTGTCAAGGTGAAGCAGATGTTAGAATTAAGAGTATCACCAAATCAAGATTAAGAAGATATTGATGTTTATTTAAAAATTTATTATAATAGAAATCAGTTTAATTGAATTTAATTAAAATTTGATTATTTTGATAAATTCTTTTGAACTAGTTAGAAGATAGTTTTTTCCTTTTTCTCAGCTTTGATTGCACCGCTTGTTTCCACTGTGCCATTGAGTGCCTTCTCTTACTCAGGGAGAAGTGTCATGCATCTCTTGGCATTATGGTTATCCTGCCTGTACCTTTCACATTGTTCCAAGGCTGCCAATATAGCAAACTTGTTCTTTGAAACCACTAGTTTGGGCTTCCACCAATAATCCTTGTCAGCGTGTCTTTGCCTTTTACAGTATGTGCAAGAACTCACAACAGATGTTCTCTTCTGAATTCTGTATTATCTCCCCCTGTATGCAGCATTGTATCTTCTCAAGTTGTAGACATAAACTGGCCTTCTCCACCAGCAATTACTCGTCTTATGACCCCAAACTCCATAATAAAGGCAATGACCTTGAAACTGCCTCTTCTTGGGTCTGATCATAGCTTGTCTTCTTCTATTCATCACTTGCTGTGTAGGCAAAGTAGCTGGCTTCTTTGCTTGTGTGACTTTCATTTCAGTCACCTTCTTCTTCTTCTTCTTCAGTTCAGCCGTAGCCCTCTGCTGGCTGACTTTCTTTTCTTCCTTTTTGTTTGCCACCCTAGGTTGCTTATTCAGATCTTCTTTATTCTCAACTATCTTCTTCTGAGTCACAACCTTCTCTTTCAACTTTTGTGGCACATTCTTATTTTCTTTAACTAATGTAGCCTTAGATTACTGCACTTTCTCTACATTCTTCTCTCTTTTTTCAGAACTTGTTTCTCCTATCATTTCAAGCTTCAGCAAGTTCTCTTTGCTACTTTTGAGTTGTTGCTGAAGTCTCAGCAACTCTTTCTCCATTTCTTCGATTTTTGAAGCCTTTGAGCCAAACTCTATTGTAAGATCTTCACATATTTTGACCTGTTCCTCAAATCTTCTCTTCAAGTCAATATGCTCAGCCCTTATTTCATCCTTTTGACTTTCAGCTTCCTCAGACTTTACTTTAACTTGTTTTACATGGACCTCTAACCTTTTTATAGTTTTGCCCCTTCTGATTATCTCCTTTGAAGCTGCTTCCAACTCAGCTTCAAGATCTGGCTCTTCTTCATCGACTTCCTCTTCCTCTTCAAAGGTTGAGCTACCACCTTGTACTGATGCCATAAAGACATACTCATCTAATGAGTCTTCATCTTCCTCCTCATCAACTTCTTTTGTCTGACTCACATAACTCTTGAGTGAGCCTCTCGTCTTCCTCTATGGGTTGGCAATCTTCTTATTGGATTTCTTTCATTTGAATGATGATCTTCTCCATCTTGAATTCTGCTCATCATCACCATCCTTATCTTCATCATCAAGTTTCACTTTGCACCGAGAAACAAAGTGTCCAGTCTGTCCACAATGATAACATCTTAAGGACAATTGTCCTTTTCCCTTCTTAGACCCCTTTTTGAATTTCCTTGTGAAGTAAGCCAATACTTCACCTTCACTTTCTTCCTCATCATCATCATCATCCTTATCGGATGATTTTTCCTCTTCCTTTATTTTCAAGTGTTTCATAGCTTTGAAAGCTGCCTCCTTTGATACCTTTGACGTTGAAGAGCTCTCAATTGACTTTATTCTCATCTCATATGCAATGAGGTTGCACTGAAGATCATGCAGAGACATAGAATTGAGATCTTTACTCTCCTCTATCACTGCCACCTTTGAGGTAAACCTCTCAGGCAAAATTCTCAGAATTTTCTTCACAATCGATGAGTCCTTCTTGTTCTTCCCATGACTTCTTAGGTTGTTTACAGCGTCAATAACTCCAGTGAAGAACTCTTAAATTGTCTCATTCTTCTGCATTCTGAGAGATTCATATCTCTCCTTGAACACTTGAAGCTTAGCTTCCTTCATTCTGCCATCACCTTCATAGACTTTCTGCAATCTGTCCCATATCTCTTTGACAGATTTGTAGTCCATAACTTTAGCATACTCAACATCTGTCAATGCTGAAATGATGACATTTGAGGCCTTTTCATTTATCTTAAACTGCCTTAACTCCTCTGGGGTTGGGTCTTTACCTTCTTCCGAAGCCACAAAACCCTCCTGTACGCATTTCACCACGTTCATGCCCATGGTTGCAAATGCCACTTGCATTCTTGCTCTCCACATATGATAGTTGGTTCCGTTGAAGATTGGAACCTTCTTGTTGTAAGTGGTGCTAGTGCTGGTACCAGCTTCCATTTCTCAATATGCTGAACAAGTCAAACTTCTAGATCCCTTCAAACTAGTACACCAAATTGTTAAGCTTTAAACTGGTGAACTTGTGCTCTGATACCAATTGAAGTTCCCGACTTCTTCCTAAGATCTACTAGTTTATGATACTGAGAGGAGGGGTCAATCAGTATCACCACAATTCACAATTCGCAGGTAAGTGAACAACTTCAACATCTTCTTAAAAGCGAACTCTTTCTTAGACTCGACTAAGGTAGATCTATTGCTACCTACTAATCACAATATTCCCCAAAGTCACCTTTCAGACACCTTACCTAATAGACAATTCAGATGTTCTTATTTAGGCCTTCGTTAGGTTATGGGTTAGTTGATACTTTAGCTGCGTTCACAACTCAATTCAAAACACAGAACGTAAAACAAATTAAGGACACACGAGATTTATGTGGTTCCGTCAACGTGACGTACATCCACAGTGGTAGGGACTCTCCCTTTCCGAGACTATCCATTATACTTGAGAATTCTAGTTACAATGGATATCTTAATCCTCTGGCTCCTTTCACTATTGCAAATACTAAGCAAGTACAGTACAAAGAGTGTCACTTACTGTGTCTACCCTTCTTCTAGCTTGTCTTGCCTCTGTTGAATTGAAAGGCTACTCCATTGCCACTTAGAAGTTCACCACAACGCTCTCTAGCCTCTCTTGAAGAAATCTGGAAATACGTTGAGTTCTTTCCAATACTTTGCTGAATTCCTTCTCTAGGTTGTCTCACACAGCTCCTACTTTCACTGTCTTACGGTCTCACCCGTCTCCTTGTCTCACGGCTCGCCTCACATTTCTGTTTTTCCGTCCAGCCCCTGTTCTGCCGGATCTCTCATTGTCGACTAGATCTCTCTCACCGTTGGTTTCTGTTTTTCTGTCTAGCCCCTGTTCTGCTGGATCTCTCACCGTCGACTGGATCTCTTTCTGTCGGACCTCTCACCGTCGACTGGATCTCTTTCTGCCGGACCTCTCACCATCGACAAGATCTCTTTCTACCAAATCTCTCATCGTTGACTGGATCTCTTTCTGCCGGACCTCTCACCGTCAACTGGATCTCCTTCTGTCAGACCTCTCACCATTGACAGGATCTCTTTCTACCCGATCTCTCATCGTCGACCAGATCTCTTTTTGCCAGACCTCTCACCGTCGACCAGATCTCTTTTTGCTGGACCTCTCACCGTCGACCCGATCTCTTTCTACTGGATCTCTTTTGGTTGGCCGAATCAGGTTTCTGCCCTGTTTTGGTCTCACGTCGTCCAGCCCCTATTTTGGTCTCACGCCGTCCAACCCCTGTTTTGGTCTCACGTTGTCCAGCTGAATCTCTCACCGTCCAGTCCCTGTTCTGCCGTGTTGTCTCCTCCTTGACCAGTGGTGTGCCGGTGGTGTCTGTTCCTCACAGGTTTCTCTCTCTCTTACCGAAAGTGTGCTGTTCCTCACCGGTTTCTCTCTCTTGCCGGTGGTGTCAATTTTTCGTCTAGCCAGATTGTCTCCTCATCGACCGCTGTTCTGCTCAAATTGCCGACTGTGTGCTATTCTGCTCAAATTGCTGACTGTGTGCCATTCTGCTCAGATTGCCTATCCGTCTCTTTTTGTTGTTTTCCAATGGCCTTTATATACTCCTCCATGAAACCCTAATAGGGCTTACTTGCGGTGAATTTACTGTCTTACCCTTCCATATGGCTTTTACGTTCTTACCCCTCCATGTGGCTTTTACCTTCTTGCCCTTCCATGTGGCTTTACTTTCTTGCACATTTAAACCTAGTTGACAACAATTATAACACATACAAGGCTGTGGGAACAACAAGAACAAATATTTTTGATTTGGATCGAGAGAAAACATGTAAGTCTTGCCAGAACAACTACAAAAGTCGTTGGAGCCACCACAGAAGTTGTTGAAGCTACAAAAATTATAGAAACCGCCACTCATCATCATGACACATTCACTACCAACGACCATATATCTTGAAAAAACTCTAAATGTTGTAGATTTATAAAATTTTAAAAGTTTGCCACTATTTTTTTACCACTAATTATATTGTCATCACTTGTCATTGTTACCTTGAACTTGGCAATTCTACCTGGTATTTTGCCTCTTCAGCTTACTAGCATGCTATTATCTCATTAGAAAAGCTTGTTTTTCCTTCTTCTCATTTTATCAAAGTTGAGGGATTTGATTAAATAAAACAAAAGTTGGGGGTTTAATTAGAAATAACAAAAGTTAAGATATCAAACTATAAGTAATAAAAGTTTTGGGGCAAATTAAAAATAACAAAAGTTTAAGAGTCAAATTAAAAAAAAAATCATGAATTTCAATGTGAATGGCACAATCCTTGTTTCATTTCTCGTTTTGGATGGAAAAAATTACAAATAATGGTGTGTGTAGATAAAAATTTTGTTTAACAATAACAAATTGTTAAGTATTGTAGAGAATAGAGTTATATAACTCATAACAGATGCTAAAGAAGCATAGAGAACTATACATTGAGAGTTACATAAAAAATGATATAAAGGCACTTTATTTCATCTATCAAGGGATTAATAATGAAAATTTTAAGAAGATTGTAGGAGCAACCTCATCAAAGCAAGCATGAGATATCTTGACGATGTTTTTCCAAGGTGCAAACAAAGTTAAAACAGTGAAACTCCAATCCTTATGATGTTAATTTGAGTTTTAGTAGATGGAAGCTTTAAAACTAGTTTCAATTTATATAAATTAAGTTCTTACCCTAACGGATCAAATGAGAATTTATGGAAAGCAATTGAATGATCAAGTAAAAGTTGAAAAGATTTTACATGCTTAAATCAAAGTATAAGTATATCATAATTGTTATAGAAAAAGCACATGATTTATTCCTTATATTAATTGATGTACTAATAGGCACATTGTAAACTCATGAATAGCACATGAATAAGAAGCACATTGAAAAGTTAGTAAAGCAAACACTTCAAAGTTAGATTTCTACCAAAAGTAATTAAAGTGATAAATCAAATCAAAAATAAAGTTCTTCTCATTGTAGAGGATAAGGATGTGGTAGTAATTACTATAATAATAAAGATCAAAGAGGTCACTATAACAATTATGGAGATGGTGATAAATAATATAATGATCAAAGAAGATTAGACTAGTCATATTGAAGTCGAAGTTGAGGCTAAGGAAGAAGTCGTGGTAAAAAAAAGATATGATAAATCCCATATTAAGTGTTACTCATGTCACAAGTGTAACCATTATACTAGTAAGTGCAAGTCTCAGGAGTATAATTAGATAGATCATTATGCACAAAAGAGAGATTTAGATAAGGAAAGTAAAGCACTTATAATGATTACTACAATTGTTGAAACATAAAACTATAATACTTGACATCAAGTGTACTAATTATATGTGTGGAAAGAAATAACTCTTTGT
The DNA here is from genome assembly GCA_037832385.1 of Rhizophora apiculata. Classification (NCBI taxonomy): domain Eukaryota; kingdom Viridiplantae; phylum Streptophyta; class Magnoliopsida; order Malpighiales; family Rhizophoraceae; genus Rhizophora; species Rhizophora apiculata. The sequence continues at coordinate 680,227 of CM075439.1, read as the reverse complement.
TGATCTTTGAAGTTCCCGACTTCTCCCTAGGATCTACTAGTTTGTGATACTGAGAGGGGGGTGAATCAGTATCACCACAATTCACAATTCGCAGGTAAGTGAACAACTTCAACATCTTCTTAAAAGTGAACTCTTTCTTAAACTTGACTAAGGTAGATCTATTGCTACCTACTAATTACAATAGTCCCCAAAGTCACCTTTCAGACACCTTGCCTAATAGACAATTCGGATGTTCTTGTTTAGGCCGTCGTTAGGTTATGGGTTGGCTGATATTTTAGCTGCGTTCACAACTCAATTCAAAACACAGAACGTAAAGTAAATTAAGGACACACCAGATTTACGTGGTTCCGTCAACGTGACGTACATCCACGGTGGTAGGGACTCTCCCTTACCAAGACTATCCATTATACTTGAGAATTCCAGTTACAATGGATGTCTTAATCCTCTGCTCCTTTCACTATTGCAAATACTAAGCAAGTGCAATACAAAAAGTGTCACTTACTATATCTACCCTTCTTCTAGCTTGTCTTGCCTTTGTTGAATTGAAAGGTTGTTCCACTGCCACTTAGAAGTTCACCACAACGCTCTCTAACCTCACTTGAAGAAATCTAGAAATACGTTGAGTTCTTTCCAATACTTCTCCGAATTCCTTCTCTAGGTTGTCTCACATAGCTCCTGCTTTCACCGTCTCACGGTCTCACCCGTCTCCTTGTCTCACGGCTCGCCTCACATTTTTGGTTTGCCGTTCCACATCTCACGCACATTTCTGGTTTGCACCCTTTGCTAGTCTCACGCCTCACGCACGTTTCTAGTCTCACATCGACGCATGTTTTGGTCTCTCTCACCATCCAGCCGGATCTCTCTCACCGTCTAGTCGGATCAAGCCGTCGCACATTTTGGTCTCACGCGGTCCAGCTGGATCTCTCACCGTCCAGCCAGATCAAGCCGTCACACATTCTGGTCTCCTCACCGTCTAGCCGGATCTCTCACCGTCCAGCTAGATCAAGCCATCGCACATTCTGGTCTCCTCCCCGTCCAACCGGATCTCTCACCGTCCAGCCAGATCAAGCTGTCGCACATTCTGGTCTCCTCGCCGTCCAGCCGGATCTCTCACCGTCCAGCTAGATCAAGCCATCGCACATTCTGGTCTCCTCCCCATCCAGCCAGATCTCTCACCATCCAGCCAGATCAAGCCGTCGCACATTTTGGTCTCCTCACCGTCCAGCCGGATCTGTTACCGTCTAGCCAGATCAAGTCGTCGCACATTCTGGTCTACTCGCCGTCCAGCCGGATCTCTCACCGTCCAGCCAGATCAAGCTGTCGCACATTCTGGTCTCCTCTCCGTCCAGCCGGATCTCTCACTATCCAACTAGATCAAGCCGTCGCACGTTCTGGTCTCCTCACCGTCCAACCGGATCTCTCACCGTCTAGCCAGACGAAGTCGTCGCACGTTCTAGTCTCACGCTATCTAGCCGGATCTCTTACCATTCAGCCGGATCTCTCTCACCGTCCAGCCACACGTTCTGCTGTGTTGTCTCCTCACCGACTGCTGGTGTGCCGGTGGTGTGCCGTTCCTCACAGGTTTCTCTCTCTTGCCGGTGGTGTCTGTTTTTCCATCCAGCCCCTGTTCTACTGTGTTGTCTCCTCGCTGACCACTGGTGTGCCGTTCCTCACGAGTTTCTCTCTGTTGCCGATGGTGTCTGTTTTTCCGTCCAACCCTTGTTCTATCGTGGTGTCTCCTCGCTGACTGCTGGTGTGCCGATGGTGTGCCGTTCCTCACGAGTTTCTCTCTCTTGCCTCGCTGACTTGCGGCAAATTTACTGTCTTGCCCTTTCATATGGCTTTTACGTTCTTGCCCCTCTATGTGGCTTTTATCTTCTTGCCCTTCCATGTGGCTTTACTTTCTTGCACACTTAAACCTAGTTGACAACAATTACAACCTATATAAGGTTATGGGAAAAACAATCTCTCCCTTTGTAATTGTTGGCAACACTCATAACAAAAGCCACTATATAGCAGTTTTAACTCCCCCTAAATATGCTCCCCCTTTCTTAACAACTCCCCCTGCACTGTTGTTTCTCTCCCCCTTTGCCAACTAATTACAAATCTGAAAAACACACAAAGTGGAGATGGAGGATTCACCTGAACTTCAGATAGACTCAATTTGTGCTTTTTCAAACAGCTCTGTGAACAGAGGTTTACTTAGAATATCTGAAATTTGATCTTTAGTGTCAACATACTCCAACTGAATTGTACCCTGTTCCACTTGATCTTTGATGAAGTGATACTAGATGTCAATATGCTTGCTCCTCGAACGTTGAATCAGATTCTTGCTGAGATCAATAGTACTTTGATTATCACAAAGTACACTCACTGGTAGCTTCACTTCAACACCTAAGTCTGCCAATTGTCTTAGCATCCATATCACCTGTGTACATGCTACATAAGCAGCCATATACTTAGCCTCAGCTGTACTCAAAGCAACACTGTTTTGCTTTCTACTTAACCATACAACACACTTTGAACCTAAGTAGAAGCTGTAGCCACTGGTTGATTTTTTATCATCTATACTTCTTACCTAGTCTGCATCAGTGTATGCTTGTAGTTTAACGGAATCCATGGTTGGATACCACAAACTCATTTCTAGTGTTCCTTTGAGGTACCTTAGGATTCTTTTCACTGCTAACACATGAGACTCCTTAGGATCAGCTTGGAATCTGTTGGCAGCGCACACAGCTTGCATAAGATCAGGCCTTGGTGCCGTAAGGTATAGAAGGCTCCCTATCATCTTCCTGTACTCTGTAAGGCTTGTACTCATTCCCTCTTGATCTTTTGTTAACTTGCGGCCCACTGTCATAGGGGTACTGACAGATCTGCTATCCTTCATGCTAAACCTTTTCAGCATCTCTTTGGCATATTTTGTCTGAAAAATAAAGATACCTTTTTCACACTACTTTATCTATAATCCAAGAAAGTACGTCATTTCTTCAATCAATGACATCTCAAATTCCTCACTCATCTTCTGTGCAAAATCTTGGCATAGCTCAGAGTGATCCCCTCCAAAGATGATGTCATCTACATATACTATGGTTATCAGCTGGTCTTTTTCTGAGTTGAACACATACAGGTTATTATCAACCGTTCCTCTTTTAAAGTTCAACCTTCTCAAGTACGCATTCAGCCTACTGTACCATGCTCTTGGAGCTTGCTTAAGACCATACAAGGCTTTCTTCAGCTTGCACACATGTGTCTCATCCTCATTGATTTGTACCCTATCAGGTTGTTCAATATACACTTCTTCTTTTAGGAGCCCATTCAGAAAGGCGGATTTCACATCCATCTGATAGACTTTAAACCTCTTGTGTGTTGCCAAAGCTAAGAACATTCTGATAGTTTCTAACCTTGCTACTGGTGCAAAAATTTCATCAACATCTACCCCTTCTATCTGAGTGTAGCCTTTGCAAACTAGCCTGGTCTTGTTCCTCACCACCTTTCCATCTTCATTGTGTTTATTCCTAAATACCCACTTTGTTCCTATGACATTCTTATTAGTGGGTCTTGGAACCAGCTCTCATGTATCATTCTTCTCAATTTGATCCAGCTCCTCATTGTTAGCTTTGACCTAGGCTTTATCTTAAATAGCCTCTTTAACAGATTTAGGTTCAACTTATAAGAGTAAAACAGTAGCTCCCACAATTCTTCTTCTTGTTGTAACTCCTGCTGATGGGTCGCCTATGATCTAATCTCCTTGATGAGCACTGGTCCATGTTTTCTTTATCCTTATTCCTTGCACCGTCTAAGTTGCAAGAGGATCTCTTTCTTCATCTTTAGACTCACTCTTCTCCAAGTCTAAACTTACTTCTTGTTCCTTTTCTTCAGGTTGGTCTGATTCTTCATCTATATTGAAGTCATCTTCTTCATTGTCCTCAGCTTCTCCATTCTGCATTATTTTCCAGTTCTCATCTATTCTCACATCACTGGAAGTGATCACCTTTCCTAACTTATGCAGAAAAACTCTGTAACCTTTTGTCTTTGCTGAGTATCCCACAAAGATGCCTTCATCAGACTTAGCGTTGAATTTTCCCAAGTTTTGCTCCTTGTTCTTCACAAAACATGGGCTGCCAAAGATTTTGAGATACTTGGCTGTTGTCTTCTTCCCACTCCATAACTTATATGGAGTCTTATCAGTATTAGGTCTTAGTAGAACACTGTTTAGTAGGTGCACGGCTATAAATGTTGCTTTTGTCCAAAATCTTGTGTGAAACTTGGATTCTAGCAGTAGAGTTCTTGTCATTTCAACCACAGCTCTATTCTTCCTCTCTACCACCCCGTTTTGTTGAGGTGTTCTTGCTACTGCCATCTGATAGTGAATTCCATGCTTCTTAAGGTAATCTTCAAAAGCTCTATTTGTGAATTCAGTGCCTTGATCTGACCTCAATACTTTGATCTTCTTTCCACTCTCATTTTCAGCCAATCTTCTGTATCTCTTGAAGCATTTCAAAACTTCTGACTTGTGTTTGAGGTGCATGATGCAGGTCCTTTTGAAATAATCATCAACAAACAAGATGAAGTACCTTTCACCATTCAACCTTTTTGTTCTCATCGACCCACACAAATTAGTATGTACAGTGTCAAGCACTACTTCAGAACTGAACTCTTTGGTCTTATACTGCTTTTTGACATGTTTTTCTTTAGAGCATGCTGAGCAAACATACTCCCTCTCTCTCTTGAGGTCTGGAATGCCTCTGATTGCATGAGTCGTGGTCAGCTTCTTCATGTTCTTCTGTGTTAAGTGTCCTAGCCTCCTATGCCAAAGTTGATTTTCTTCTTCTTTTGTAAGTAAACAGCTACCTGTCTTGTCCTCATCAATCACATATAAATTTCCAGCTGTTCTCTTCCCAACTACAACAGTATTGCCTTCTTTACTCTTTACCTGGCAACTTGTTTTTATGAATATTCCCTTATGGTCTTCGTTGCATAACTGACTGACAGATGCTAAATTATATCTGAGTCCTTCAACGTGCAGAACATCTTTCAGCTTTCCTCTTCCAATCTTTATTGACCCCTGACCATTGATGTTGAGTGAATCATCATTGCTAAACTTGACTCTGCCTTCTCTTGATTTGTTTAGTTTTGATAATTTACTTTTGTCTCTCGTTATGTGCGAAGTGCATCCACTATCAAGGATCCACTGCTTATCCTTGCAGTCAGCTTTGAGTGCAATTTCAATTATATTAGCCACCTCCCTTTTAGCTTTATATTCCTTCTTTTGAATTGGCTGGAAGATAGTTTTCTCCTTTTTCTCAGCTTTGACTGCACCACTTGTTTCCACTGTGCCATTGAGTGCCTTCTCTTGCTCAGGGAGAAGTGTCATGCATCTCTTGGCATTATGGCCATCCTACTTGCACCTTTCACATTGTTCCAAGTCTACCAATATAGCAAACTTGTTCTTTGAAACCACTAATTTGGGCTTCCACCAACAATCCTTGTCAGTGTGTCCTTACCTTTTACAGTATGTGCAAGAACTCACGACAGGTGTTCTCTTCTGAATTCTGTATTATCTCCCCCTGTATGCAGCATCGTATCTTCTCAAGTTGGAGACATATACTAGCCTTCTCCACCAGCAGTTACTCGCCTTATAACCCCAAACTCCACAATAAAGGCAATGACCTTGAAACTGCCTCTTCTTGGGTCTTATCACAGCTTCTCTTCTCCTATTCATCACTTGCTGTATAGGCAAAGTAGCTGGCTTCTTTACTTGTGTGACTTTCATTTCAGTCACCTTCTTCTCCTTCTTCTGTTCAGCCGTAGCCCTCTGTTGGCTGACTTTCTTTTCTTCCTTCTTGTTTGCCACTCTAGGTTGCTTCTTCAAATCTTCTTCATTCTCAGCTATCTTCTTCTGAGTCACAACCTTCTCTTTCAACTTCTGTGGCATTTCTTATTTTTTTTAGCCAATGCAGCCTCAGATTGCTGCACTTTCTCTACATTCTTTTCTCCTTGTTCAGAACTTATTTCTCCTATCATTTCAAGCTTCTACAAGTTCTTTTTGCTACTTTTGTGTTGTTGCTGAAGTCTCAGTAACTCTTTTTCCATTTCTTCGATTTTTGAAGCCCTTAAACCAAGCTCTACTGTAAGGTCTTCACATATTTTGATTTATTCCTCAAATCTTCTCTTCAAGTCAATATGCTCAACCCTTATTTCATCCTTTTAACTTTCAGTTTCCTCAGACTTTGCTTCAACTTGTTTTATATGGGCCTCCAACCTTCTTATCGTTTTGCCCCTTCTGATTATCTCCTTTGATGCTGCTTCCAGCTCAGCTTCAAGATCTAGCTCTTCTTCATCAACTTCCTCTTCCTCTTCAGAGGTTGAGCTCCCACCTTGTGCTGATGCCATAAAGACATACTCATCTGATGAGTCTTCATCTTCCTTCTTATCAGCTTTTTTTGTCTAACTCACATAACTCTTAAATGAGCCTCTTGTCTTCCTCTGTGGGTTGGCAATCTTCTTACTAGACTTTTTTGATTTGAATGATGATCTTCTCCATCTTGAATTCTGCTCATCATCACCATCCTTATCTTCATCATCAAGTTTCACTTTGCATTGAGAAGCAAAGTGTCTAGTCTGCCCACAATGATAACATCTCAAGGACAACTGTCCTTTTCCCTTCTTAGACCCCTTTTTGAATTTCCTTGTGAAGTAAGCCAATACTTCACCTTCACTTTCTTCCTCATCATCATCATCATCATCCTTACTAGATGATTCTTCCTCTTCCTTTATTTTCAAGTGTTTCCTAACTTTGAAAGCTCCTTCTTTTGATACCTTTGACGTTGAGGAGCTCTTAGTTGACTTTATTCTTATCTCATATGCAATGAGATTACACTGAAGATCATGCAGAGACATAGAATTGAGATCTCTACTCTCCTCTATGGCTGCCACCTTTCAGGCAAACCTCTCAGGTAGAATTCTTAGAATTTTCTTCACAATTGATGAGTCCTTCTTGTTCTTCTCATGACTTCTCAGGTCGTTTACAGCATCAATAACCCTGGTGAAGAACTCTTGAACTGTCTCATTCTTCTGTATTCTGAGAGATTCATATCTCTCCTTGAACATTTGAAGCTTAGTGTCACGGAGTTAGGCTTTGGACGTGCTAACCCATGCGGCACTTAGTCGATCTTGCGTGTGAAGATGAGTTAAGTAAGCCTTGGAGAGTTTGAGAGAATTAGCGGAAAGCGTTAGGTGGCAAGTAAGGACTTGCGATTGCTGTATAAAGGGAGAGCACAAGAGAGCTTTGCAAGTGAGCTTGTATTGAGTATGCAAAGGTGTGTTTACAAATGAGAGGAGTGGCCTATTTATAGTTGCTCCACCTCCTCAATGTGTGGCTACAAATGACTATCTAGAATATGTACAATGAATGTTCTAGAGAGAGCATCTAAGGGGACCCTTCAAGAAGGTTCTAGGTGAGTGTCTTTGCTGGACTTTGCTGGAAGTCTCTAGATGGGGCTCTTCCAGATACTTCAACACTCTTCTAGGACCTTCCGCTTGTTGGATTTGGGCTACCAAGGGGACTAGGCAATGTTGGCAGCCCGCAGAGGCTTAATTTAGCCTCCAATATTTGTCTTCTCACTTGCTAGACGGGCTGGACTTAGTGTCCACGTGACATTAGCCTCCTTCATTCTGCCATCACCTTCATAGACTTTCTGCAATCTGTCCCATATCTCCTTGGTAGATTTGTAGTCCATAACTTTAGCATACTCAGTATCTGTCAATGCTGAAATGATGACATTTGAGGCCTTCCCATTTATTTCAAATTGCCTTAACTCCTCTGGGGTTAGGTCTTTACCTTCTTCCAGAGCCACAAAACCCTCCTGTACGCATTCCAACACGTTCATGCCCATGGTTGCAAATACCACTTGCATTCTTGCTTTCCACATATAATAGTTGGTTCCATTGAAGATTGGAACCTTCTTGCTGTAAGTGGTGTTAGTGTTGGTACCGGCTTCCATTTCTCAGTATGCTAAACAAGTCAAACTTTTAGATCCCTTCAAACTAGTACACCAAGCTGTTAAGTTTCAAACTGGTAAACCTGTGCTTTGATACCAATTGAAGTTCTCAACTTCTCCCTAGGATCTACTAGTTTATGATACTGAGAAGAGGGGTGAATTAGTATCACCACAATTCGCAATTCGCAGGTAAGCGAACAACTTCAACCTCTTCTTAAAATTGAATTCTTTCTCAGACTTGACTAAGGTAGATCTATTGCTACCTACTAATTATAATAGTCCCCAAAGTCACATTTCAGATACCTTACCTAATAGATAATTCGAATGTTCTTATTTAGGCCTTTGTTAGGTTATGAGTTGGCTGATACTTAAGCTGCATTCACAACTCAATTCAAAACACAAAACATAAGGCAAATTAAGGACATACGAGATTTACGTGGTTCCGTCAACGTGACGTACATCCACAGTGGTAGGGACTCTCCCTTACCGAGACTATCGACTATACTTGAGAATTCCAATTACAATGGATGTCTTAATCCTCTACTCCTTTCACTATTGCAAATACTAAATAAGTGCAATACAAAGAGTGTCACTTACTGTGTTTACCCTTCTTCTAACTTGTCTTGCCTCTATTGAATTGAAAGGTTGCTCCACTACCGCTTAGAAGTTCACCGCAATGCTCTCTAACCTCTCTTGAAGAAATCCAGAAATACGTTAAATTCTTTTCGATACTTTGCCAAATTTCTTCTCTACGTTGTCTCACATAGCTTCTGCTTTCACTGTTTCACGGTCTCACCCGTCTCCTTGTCTCACGGCTCACCTTACGTTTCTGGTTTGTCGTTCCATGTCTCACGCACGTTTCTGGTTTGCACCCTTTGCTGGTCTCACGCCTCACGCATGTTTCTGGTCTCACTCTGATGCACGTTCTGGTCTCTCTCACTATCCAACCAGATCTGTCTCATCGTCCAGCTGAATCTCTCTCACCGTCCAGCTGAATCTCTCTTACCGTCTAGCCGGATCTCTCACCGTCCAATCAGATCAAGCCGTCGCACGTTCTGGTCTTACGCCGTCCAGCTGGATCTCTCACCGTCCAGCCAGATCAAGCCGTCGCACGTTCTGGTCTCCTCACCGTCCAACCGGATCTCTCACCGTCCAGCCAAATCAAGCCGTCGCACGTTCTGGTCTCTTCATCGTCCAGCCGGATCTCTCACCGTCCAGCCAAATCAAGCCATTGTACGTTCTTGGGTCCTCATCATCCAGCCGGATCTCTCACCGTCCAGCTAGATCAAGCCGTCGCACATTCTGGTCTCACATCGTCCAGCTGGCTCTCTCACCGTTCAGCCATATCTCTCTCATCGTCCAACCACACGTTCTGCCGTGTTGTCTCCTCGCCGACCGCTGGTGTGCCGGTGGTGTGCCGTTCCTCACGAGTTTCTCTCTCTTGTTGGTGGTGTCTGTTTTTCCGTCCAGCCCCTATTCTGCCATGTTGTCTCCTTGCCAACCGTTGGTGTGCCGGTGGTGTGCCGTTCCTCATGAGTTTCTCTCTCTTGTTGGTGGTGTCTATTTTTCCGTCCAGCCCTTATTCTGCCGTGGTGTCTCCTCGCCAACCACTGGTGTGCCTGTGGTGTGCCATTCCTCACAAGTTTCTCTCTCTTGCCGATGGTGTCTGTTTTTCCGTCCAGCCCCTGTTCTGCTGTGTATAATTTTTCTCTCTCTTCCAATGGCTTCTGTTTTTGGTTGGCTGGTTGTCTAGGTTTTTTTTGTTCGTTTTGCTCAATTGCCCAACCTTTTTTGTTGTCTTCCAATGGCCTTTATATACTCCTTCATGACACCTTGATGGGGTTTACTTGCGGCAAATTTACTGTCTTGCCCTTCCATGTGACTTTTACGTTCTTGCCCCTCTATGTGGCTTTTACCTTCTTGCCCTTCCATGTGGCTTTACTTTCTTGCACACTTAAACCTAGTTGACAACAATTACAACCCATATAAGGCTGTGGGAACAACAATCTTGATGAGTCAATTTACTCCATAATCAAGTTTGTTGACGATAGTAATGTTCTAGTAATGGGAAAGAGGTAAATTCTCATTAAGTTCAAGAATAAGGATCATAATTACATTTCAAATGTATTTTATGTAATAAACACAAAAAGCAATCTTCTTAATTTGGGCGAATTACTTGAAAAGAAGTATAATATATAATTATGTAGTAACTATCTTTCAATTCTTAATGGGAAAGGTGTGCTCATTCTTAAATCCCTTTTCATAAAGAATTTAATATTTTGAATTAATATTATTATTAATATTTATACTTGTCTTAGTGCTATTATAAAAAATGAGTCTTGGTTATGGTATCTTCATTTTAGCATCTGAATTTTTACAAGTTAAAGTTGCTTGTATAAGAAAATATGGTGATAGCCTTACTTAATGTACATCATCCTAATCAAATTTGTAAAACTTATATTCTTATAAAATAGAGTAGACAACTTTTTGTGACAAGGAATTGGTGTGTAAGACAACTACTCTTTAGCTTATCCATTTTAATGTTTGTGGCTCAGTGAGTATTTCATCACATGGTAACAATAGGTATTTTTTTACCTTTATTGATGATTTTACAAGAAAGATGTAGACTTATTGCATGCAAAAAAATTTAAGGTGTTTGATTATTTTAATAAGTTTAAGGCTTATGTTGAAAGGCAAAGTTGATACTATATTAAAATTTCAAGAACTGATGAATGTGGTGAGTATCTTTTTAATGAGTTTAAAAAGTATTATGAGGTACAAGGAATAAAGCATGAAATAATAATTCCTTATACCCTATAACATAATGAAGTTACCAAAAAAAGAATAGATCAATCATGAATATGACGAGAAGTTTGTTAAAGATTAAGGGAGTTTTTAATTCATTTTAGGCAAAAATTATTTTATATTCTATTTTGAATAGATTTCTAATAATAAGTATTTAGAATGTCACTCCTAAAGAAGCATTGAACAATTTTAAGTCTAGTGTAAGACATCTCATGGTATTTTATTTTATTGTTTATGCTCACATTCTAATAAAAACAATGACAAAGTTAGATGATCGAGGAGTGAAGATAATCTTTCTTGACTATATAAAAGGAGGATATATAAGTTATTTAATTATGTGACAAAAAAAAAAGTTAGTTATGAGTATAAATGTGATATTTGTTGAAGATAAAGTTTAAAACTTTGATGCTGAAGAGCAAAATAACTCTTAGAGATATGCAATTGCTATTTTGGGAGAAGAGAAAACTTAAGTTGCAATCCCCACTATAAATGAGGAAGTCTCACCAATTGGTGCATAGAATCCTATGCCATAAGTTTTACAAGAGAATAAAAGACCAAAGAGAAATCATCAAGAATCAGTTAGATTGTAAAATTAAGACGTTATCCCTTATAATATTATTAATGATAATGGGGATTTGGTATATTCTATAATGTTTATAGATTGCGAATTGATGAGGTAATTCAAGATACAAAGTGGGTGAAGTCAAAATTAAAGAAATTAAGGCAATTAAGAAGAATAATACATGAGAGTTTCTTATTGTTTCACCACGTGAGAAAGTTATTAATATGAAATGAGCCTTTAAGACTAAGAAATCTAATGAAGAAGTAAAAAGATATAAAGTAAGATTAGTTGTACAAGGATTTAAATGCCGACCTAATCATGATTTTCACAAGGTATTCTCTCCTGTTGCTCGAATGGAGGTTATTAGACTTATAATTACTTTAGCAACATAGAATTATTTGTCAAGCAATACTAGATTTTGTGAAGAAAGAAAGTGAAGAGAAGGTGTATAAGTTGGAAAAGAAAAAAAAAAAGCATAGTATGGCCTAAAACAAGCCCCTAGAGCATGGAACAATCACATTGATTCCTTCTTCTACGAAAACAATTTTCAAAAGTGTCTTTCTGAGCATGCCTTATATGTAAAAATCAATAATTTTGGTGATATATTATTGGTGTGTCTATATGTAAATGATTTGATCTTTATAGGTAACAATCTCAGAATGATTGGAAACTTTAAGAGGTTAATGATGCATGAATTTAAGATGATAGATTTTGGCATAATGTCTTATTTTCTTAGAATTTAAGTGACTCATAGAGATGATGAAATCTTTATCTATTAGAAAAGGTATGTTATTAAGCTAATAAACAAATTTCAAGTGTGTAATTGTAATCCTATGAGAACTGCTATAAAAGTTGGTTCTAAATTGTCTAAAGAAAGTAATAAAACACCTATTAATTCTACACTTTTCAAATAGATTGTTGGGAATTTGAGATATTTGACATACACAAGACATAATATATCTTATGGAGTTAGTTTAATTAGCAAATTGTTGGTATCTCCCTATTAATCTCATATGTAAGTTGCTAAAGAATTATATGTTATATAAAAAAAACTTATGATTATGACTTATTTTATTCTTCATCTAAAAATTATACTTTTATAAGTTATTTTGATAGTAATTGGGGTGAAAATATGGATGATCATAAAAATATTTTTGAATACTATTTCAATTTTAAAATTATTACTTGTTTGTGATCAACTAAAAAATAATTTATTATTTCACTTTCAACTTGTAAAATAGAGTATGTAATTATAACTTTAAATACTTGTCAAATTTTTTGGTTTTGTAAGTTGTTAAGTGAGATCTATGTTCTAATTGAAATTCTTACAAAAATATTTGTTGATAATATTTGTACAATTAATTTGGTTAAAAATTCAATAATACATGAAAAGGGTAAATACATTGGTATTTAATTTTATTTTTTGAGTGATCAAGTTGATGAAAAAAGGATTAAATGAATTTATTGTAAGTCTAAAATTAAGTGGTTGATATTCTTGCAAAATTGTTTAAGAATGAAAAATTTGTCAAGGTGAAATAGATGTTAGAATTAAGAGTATCATCAAATCAAGATTAAAAAGATATTGATGTTTATTTAAAAATTTATTATAATAGAAATCAGTTTAATTGAATTTAATTAAAATTTGATTATTTTGATAAATTTAAGTATTTTTGATTATATAAAGTTATATTATTTATATTATTATATGAGTATTTTTCAGTTATTATATATAATATTTTTATTATATTAATAAAATTAAAATATTCTTATAATTTTGTATTGGTGATATCAAAGTTAATACATTTTATCATTTTTAACTTTGTCTTTTGTCCAAAGTGTGTAATATATATTTATGTACACAATTTTTTCTTGAATTAAATTACATATATCTTTTTCTTTTTTTTGTTCTATTATATAGTTTAAGAAATTAGTCATATTTCATTTTTATTTTAGATCCATCGCAATTAATAAAAATCAAAAATAATATTTTGAATCATATTTTTTCTAAATTTTATTTTTTTACTAAAAATTAATAAATATACAACTAATTATAAAAATTTGTATCAAAATAATAAAAATATTTATTTATTATTTTATATTAAGTATTTTATATTATATTTTTAATTGTATCAAAAAATATATAAATATTATTAAATTTTAATAAAATTTGATAGAAATAATAATAATAAAATTTGAGAAAATAATTTTTATTTAATATTAAAAAATTATTTAAATTAAAAATATAAATTATTAAAAAAACTAAAAATAAATTAATATTAAATTTTAATATATTCACTTATATAAGTTTATTACCTAAAAAATGTAAACAAATCATCTATCTTTCTTTGAATTTATCGCATAGTAGACTCACACGCTCACACCATTTACCAAAATGGGACAGCATCTTTGACTGCTAACAATATATTGTGACGTGACATGACGCTGCTTGAGACAATTTTGGCCTTTCCCACATTTCCCACAGTTGAGGAGACTTTTGGCAATTGCATTTTCATTCACTTTTCGGAATATGATTGTGCCGTGACCCGGTTTGAAAATTTGACTGGAGTGACATCTATAGCAAGTTCCGTGAGGCAGCCGAAGCCGCTGAGACTGAAATGGCGGTGGCCGGCGGAGGCCGTAATAGAAGCAGGTCTAAAACGATTACCTTTTCCCATTTCAACTTAAAATTTTAAAATAAATTTATGATTTTTAGTCTATTATCACTCCATTAAACTTTAACGGCTAACAATTGACTTAACCCACCTTTGGCAACAACATTAGAAATAGAAGTGTTGAAAATTGCACTTTCACTCTTTTTGATTGTGATGTGACCTGGTTTGAAGAGACTCTTGGGAATTATCGGTGTGAAGAGCATCGTGCTTCCTGTCAACCTACGATACGTATCAGACATTGTGTTGTTTGAAACCCCTTCCATGTATTTGGGAAAAAGAAAGAGAAGGGGAAAATAAGAAAAAAAAAATTATGATTGTATTTAAGAAATATTTTGAGAAAAAAAATTTAATTTTTATCTTTGTCTAAACCCTTGCAAGTTAGGAAATGTAATGCAATATAACAGAACGGATTTTCTTCCTAAATCAAAGTGCCATTTTTTACGAACTCACTCCGAGGGGAAGGCTGTTGTTGTTAGTTCTTTGTTTTTATTTTTAAATTTTTATGTTTTAAAATTCACTGCAGTCTGAAATTCATACTCAAATTCGCCTTATAAAAAATCATTCCTCTTCTAACTCAGATGAGGATAAAAAGATACAATCAATAGTCTGACTGTCACAACAAAAAAAAAAAAATTACAAATCAATCTTATATTCAACAACTATATTGAAAGCCCGTTAAAAAGGAGGTTCAGTAACAATTGTTGAACTATTAGTGCTAATGCGAAATAGGCTAGAGCAGCCATAGACGGAGCAAAAGGCTTGAGATGACATCAAGAGCAGAAGGAAAACTGCAGCCAGGAACGTGAGACATTGCCAAGAACAAAACACGTAGATCTTCAGGAATCTCCCAATTTTGACCTTCCATCGGCTGTTGTAGTGCTTGTTCACGTCTTCGATCACCTTGTCTAAGAACGGAACTTTGGTGAGTCTAATGGACTTGTTCATGCCATTCCATAAATTGGCAACTTCCTCGTCCGATTTAATGCGGTTCAAAATAATACCCTTTTGTCTTAGTAACTCTACATCCTCCGCAGTGTCGATGATACCATTCATTAATTCTGTGTATCGAGTAAAAATTAACGGTCCAGACGCGCTTGATGCCTCGTATGCTACTAAGTTCCTTAGAACCCCCTCTGTGTTCATGTCTAGATTAATGATGGGTAGGTAAAATGTTACTGACTTGACATCAAATGCAATGGTTGAGATGTTACCGTTCGTGGGTGCAAAATGCACCCCGGATTTGGAGAGCTCAGTGACAGAAGGAATGGCGATTTCCTCTATCAACGGTGGCTTGTTACAAGTTTTGTCGTTTGCATTATCCAATTCAATTTCTTCTTTGTTTTGTGAGAATATGAAGCATAGAAGATATGTCAGGACTGCAAATCCGGGAAGTTTGGAGATGATTGTCCAAGGCAATTTGATAATGACTCTAATTGGCCTAGAACATAGCAAGGCCTTAACGAAGCGCACCGGACCAATGTTCAGCTTGGAAATTAGCTTCGAAATCACCCTGCAAAAATCTCGGACATAGCTTGGATCCCCACGACCTCCTTTTTTTCCTGAATTGCTGTCATCGATTTGATCCTCTGCAGCCACCACGATCTCCAATGGAGCTTCCACCTTGGGCACAATTGTGTCATACAAATAGTCTAGCAGGTGAGCACATTGAAATACCTGGATCTGTGGGGTGTCTTGCTCCATCTTGAAAGGGGAGATCTCTCTGCTTAGCCCAACCAGCATTGAGTTCAGCATATGATCTGCTGTATCCAATGACGAAAATTGAAGTTCCAGCATCTTTCTCAAGACAAACAATGGAATTTGATTTTCAAGCATCACAATGTCTTTCAAGATAGCGTTGTGGGCTGATTTCCTCCCTGCGTAATCAATCAAATGTGACATCCTTGAGGGAAGTCTTGTTATTGACCTGCCTTTTCTCGCGGCATAGATTTGCAAGAACTCCAGCAAGAACGACCCATCAATTGCCATCATCCAAGCCAAAGTTTCATTGCTTAATTCGAGCAACCTGTGGTAGCAAGATCGGATTTTCGGATCAAGATTGATCAATTCATCGACAATATCATGGAATTTAAGCCCTTGGCGGAGTTGTTTTTGAGTCCTTTTGGCCGTGGCAATCTTGTAACTCTCCATCTCGTATAGCTCCGGACGCCAATGGTGGTAGGGACCTATTGCAACAAGTTGTGGAGTGTAGGCGTCAGGATCACTTTTCATCAAGGTCTTGGGAACATTGAAAATGCAGACGGGGATTTCAGTATCGTTTTCGAGCTCCTCCTCAAGGGTTCGGCTGATGTTAGTAATCCACCGGTGCTCGTCGAAGTTTGGAAATGAATTCGAAGGCATTGCATATTGGAAGGTGTACATGATGGATGTGGCGTAGGGAAAACTTATTGGCAATGACAGTTTTTTGTGCATTAAATGTTGAAACTGAAGTTGTTGTGGTGAGTGAATGCCTAACGTGTGCTTCTATTTATATTTGCAACGGATGAACCTCGAACCCCTGGTACACTCGTTATTGCTTCCACTCTCAAACCAATTTAATAATGTTCATGCGGAAACATTAGATAAATGACGTTTAGTATTCAAAAATAATTTAATTTGAAAATTTAAATCATTGAGAAAATTTAAGAACGGATTACACATTAGATTCTCCCGTAAACCTAAATTAACGTGAATGAATGACGTATCTCACTTAGAATAATCAAAATTCAATGTGTCAGACGTAGCAATTTTGCCTATGACGTTGGAAGGTTGATATCGCATTTCGCGGAAGGCTTACAGTCATTTTTTGTGCACGTGCAACATAAGTTAAATTTGAAACATGAAAGAGCTCAAGCGAAAGGCTCGAATCCTACGTTTGGTAGCCGAGAGACTTTGCCCGTCATTCACACGCAAGAAACGAGAAAATGGAAAATTGCTTTTTACTTAAAATTCTTTAAAAAATATTACTATATATTTACACTTATTGATATACATAATAATGATGAAAGAATATAGATATAATTAATTAAAATTTTTGTACTTATGATGGGTCTTTTTAAAAAAATTTAATTAATTATTTTTAAATAAAAAATAATTCTTTAAACACTCCTAGTCAAATTACTCATACGCATAGTTTGGCTTCTCGCCATCAGTCGCGTGTCATCCTAGATGATTCTGCAGTTGCGTGGTCAGGGCAAAAAGTAAAAGATGAAACGACTGGTCAAATAATTATTTTAATTTCCTTCTTTCTCTCATAACGCCAGTTCTTCTAGCTTATAATGGTCTTATGGCCTAAAAATTGAAAGAGAAATAGAAATACGAGAGAACAACAATTTTGTTGCCCTATTCCTATCTTATCACCTTGTTCAAAGCTAATTTGTTCCTTTCCTAAGTTCAGAACTCCTTTATCCTTGCTCGTAAGTTCTTCTCCATGAGATCTTAAAGAGTGCATTCTTTCATATAGATTTGGTGTATTTAGAATTTTAAGTCTAAAATGCTCTCAAAGAAAAATATTTCTTAAAAATAAATAAATAGATAAAATTAGTAACGCGTAAACTCTTGTTTTATGAAAACATGTATTATAGGCATATGTAATAGCCAAAACCTAACGTCAGAATAGAATCATAATTTTTGAGGGTACAATCACAATCATAATTTATTGACTAATGTGGCGTTGACAATCCCAGACAATAATTACTATTTGCAAGCAACATTCGACGGTCCACTGTAGCCTCTTCCTATTTGCAAGCATCACATATTATGAAGAAAAGAATTGCACTTTTACCAAAGGACCATCCATCATGTACAATTCTTTAGTCCCCGAGGTCGCCCATTGAGCAATTGCCACCCGTTCTCTCCATTGTGAATTGGTCTATGACAACTGCGACAACCTCGGAGGTGTTTCGGTTGCTTATGCATTGTACTTCCCATACATATTGATTGGGATCATTTGTCTTTCCGTGATGTTGCCTTCTTTATTTTGTTTGCCTCCTAAAACATCGAAAAAAGTTAGGAAGGCACCAAACTTGGACATGAAATGAACATTGGAACATCATAGGCATAAGTTGCAGTTAACACGTCTTTTTGCAAACGAGACGGACGATCATAATAGATTGGTGCCTATTTCGTGTCCACTTATGATGTCTACCTAATAGAACTTACTGATTTTGTGAGTTTCCATTGCTGCCCGGGCTGTATAATTTGCTGGATAGCTCCATTGAGGGTGCTTTTCTATGGGGTTAAAAAGAATGGTAGAATATTACATGAATAACATTAATAAGGTGTTAATATTTTCTGGTTTGCTTGTTTCTTTCTGTGTGCTTCCCTCCTATGCTTATGCGATGTATATATCTCCATGCTTTTTCTGCAAGATTTTTTACGGACACATGCCCCATTGATACACACATTTTAAGGCTCGTAAGCATCCACAGCTTGTAAATGAGATATGTTTTATGAAATTGGTTTACTTATAGTTGGAAAACACAACCGCCACAATAAACACGTGGGTTAAGAAAAAAAAGCAATATGATATAAGACCGTTGATCTTTTTGTGATACGCAAACCGTTGCGATATTGTGATGTTGCAATGGTAGACTTAACTATTCTTTCCTTATCATGTGTTGATCTCTTTTTTTTTTATTTATTTATTTTTTGTACTTATCATGTCTCTTTTCAAATGAATTTAGTTAATTATTTTCAAATTAAAAATGATTCTTTAAACAGTCGTAATCAACTGCGCATACGCATAGTTTGGCTTCTTGCCAAAAGTACAAGAAGCAGTTACTGACCAGTTGCCCGGTAGGCGAAGCTATCACTATTAGAGTTCATACATACACGCACATATACATACATCTTGCGGTCCCTGTTCGTGGACGGCATACAGAACCAGATCATCATCTTGCGGTCTAAAATGATTCCGTAAGGAATCACGTTAAATCAAGTCGTTCAATTTTTCAAAGGCTGATGTTTAGTGAAACTCTCTTCAAATATGGCTGTGCAACCAAAATTCTTCTGTTTCTCTTTTCTATGCCATTATGTCAATGACTTGTATGCATGGGACAAATGTCATTGTACCTAATTCATCGTACACCGTCCAGTGAAGCTTTTCTGATTTTGTACCAGGATAAAAAAAAAAAATCTATCGTCACTTTTACCATGATTCAAACTAACGTGTGGTTCTTGAAAGTGATAACGATAATTTTAATATCAATTAATTATAAACTATAAATGTATGTGTTAAAATAATAAAAATATTTACTTATTATCTTATATTAAATATTTTATATTACATTTTTACATATAATAAAAAAAAATATATAAATTAATAAATTTAGGTAAAATTTACTTGAAAATAAAAATTTAAAAAAATTTAGAAAAAAAAGTTTTAATTTAATAATAAAAAATTATTTAAATTAAAATTTTTAATTATTAAAAAAAATTAAAAATAAATTATTTATTAAATTTTAACATATTGACTCTCTCGTAGAGTCTATTACTGAGAAAATGTAAACCAATCAGGTATCATTATTTGAATTATGGCTCACATCATTTTCTAACAAAGAGCATTCTCTTTGACTGCTAACAATATATTGTGACGTGGGGCCGTTTTCGACAATTTTTTCCATTCCCACGTTTTCCAGATTTTGGGAATTGCACTTTCACCTCTTTCTTTAGAATATGATTGAGACATGACCCGGTTTTGAATATTTGACAGGAGTGACATCTGTAAGAAGTTCCGTGAAGCAGCAGAAGCCGCTGAGGTTGAAATGGCGGCGGCCGGTTTCAAAATTGCACTTCCACACCTTTTCGGAACATGCTTGTGACGTGACCTAGTTTGAAGAGACACTTGGTAATTATCGGGGTGAACAGCATGCTGCTTTCTGTCAACCGACAATATATGTCAGACGCTGTATTGTGTGAGACCCCTAACCTTGTCTTTGGTGGAGAATAAAGAGATGGAAAAAAAAAAATAACATACAAGTTGTATTTAAGAAAAATTTAAGGAAAGAAGATTTATTATTATTTTTTATTTTGTCTAATAAATTTATTTTTTTATTAAAAAAATTATTAACTAATTAATTTATTTTATAAAATTATTAATTTATTTATATTTATTATTTTTATTAATATTTATTAAAATTTATTATAAATATGATATTACGTTACTTTTATTTTTATATAAATTTTGTTCAATATCATTTTGTATTTTAGATAGATATTACATTTTTTTAAAATAATCTAATATTAAATAAAAGAGAACAAAATTGATTTCTTTAAAAATAATGGACATTTCACTTATTTGACACTTTTATTTTCTATTTTTGGACAGACATTCCCACAAAAATTGACTATTCCTTATCATTATGAGTTGCATCCTAGTCATTACTTGCTCAGGGCTTCTTCTTAATAAAATGCACGTGGACTTTGAACTTGTTTCCATAAAATACAAATATGAATATTTTGATGGCCCATCCATCCCTAAGTTGATAATTAATGTGCTAGAAAATCACCTAAAAATAGAAAATGAAATTTATCGATTGATGTAGCAATAAAAATGGAGAAATGTTATGCACATGGGTCTCCTATCTCAAGCTTAAGGAGTGCCCACAACAAGTCATATTGCATTATCTTCATTGTTAATTACAAATTTATAATCATATGATATTAATCAAAATAAATAATGAAATAAAAAATGTTTACATCCTTTTCGTATTAAGACCATACAAGATGTAATGAAGTCTAAAAAAATTAATAATAATATAATTCTTGAGCCGAATATGACTATATTTATTTTTGTTGGTGACAAAGTAATGGAACAACTCAACTTAGATGTTGACATATAAAAAAGTTATCAATTATCAATTATAACTTTTATTTTTAAATTTTATAGTCATATGGTATCTAAGATAAAAGAAGACAAAGTATTGAATGAAAATTAATTTTGCTATCTTTCATGTTGAGTAAAAATGTTTACTTGCTATCTTTCACGAGAAATTTTATGTTAATCCAAATTAATTGATTTTAATATTTATCTTGTGTACATTCATATGTGTTAATGAGTGACTATTATTGTGTTTGTGTTTCTTTACCTTCTTAAAAAAAAAAAAAAAGAAAAAAAAAGGCATTAATGTATTAAGATACACATTATAAAGCTAAAAATTATGAAAATTATAATAGTTTAGGATTTTATGAATATGTACATAGAATTTCATAATTCTATTATGCAATGACAAATACTAAAAAAGTTACACTAAAAGTTTAGTCATGATTAAATTTACTCTTACTAGACTTTATTTTATATCCTATTTGCTAATCTATCAAAAAACATGCAAAGACTAGCACTTTTACCCTCTTTATTAAGCCAAAATTCTAGGAATTAACCAAACATTTCTATACAAAATTTGATCATTTTCTCTTTATATAAATTTAGCATAAAATGTTTGTGAGGGTAGTTTATACGACCCAAAAACTAAAAAAATCGATACATTTTTTCCTTTCTTACAAAATGAATTGACATGCAAGTTAAAATTAAAAAAACCAATATGTTTCTTCCTCTTTTGGAAAATGAATTGATATGCAATTAAAACTTTTTCCCCACTTTATAGGGCAACGTATTTATGTTTCTTTTAGAGATTTATAATGACATTTTTGTAATTTTTAATAATTTTTTTAAATGGATTCTTGACAATAAATGTTAATTGCGAGAAGAAACATAAATCAATATATTTTTTATTACATGAAAAAATAAGAAATATGTGCAAAATAAAGTATATTAATTATAAATATCCTAAGTTTAATATTGCCAAATATTGTTAAAATTATTGTTTGGTTGGATGTTAATGGTCATAGACTAGTAGTGTCTGAGTATCTTCAATTTTTTTTTTCTTTTGTACATCTTGAAAGTATTTTCTTTAATCTTTGTTATGTGATTTACATATATTCGGACCATCTTAAGGCCTATAACTTCAACAAAAACCAAAATTTCCTATTATAATCAATGTAGGGAATACCAAAAACTTGGACTTAGAAAAAGAAAAAACTAGAAGTGAGGTTTTTTATTAGGAAAAAAAAAATCATTGCACGTGATGAAGAAGCTTTGTGAATAGCATAGCCCCAATAGGGTAATTCCCCTACTTGCCCATACCAAATATAAACATTTTCATATAAAATTTTAAACCTTTAAAAATTTTCATTTTATCCCCATTAAAAATTCTTTACCCTACTCAGTATCTAAAATTGTTTGACTAATAGATCTAAAAGACTTTAACCTATATAAATTAGTAGATTTATCATTGTTTTTTCTTACTTGCTCCAATAAATTTCTTTATTACTCCTTTCAAGTGACATTAGATTATTGCTCAAATTAATTGCAAAATCATTATCAATAAACATGTATTTGAGGATAATATATAGAAGTAAAAAACTAAAAAAATCAACATTTCTTCCTCTCTTACAAAATGAATTGATATGCAAATTAAAATTGAAAAAACCAATATATTTCTTCCTCTCTTGCAAGATGAATTGATATGCATATTAAAATTTTTTTTCCCCTCTTTATAGGGCAACATATTTTTGTCTCATTTAAATATTTATAAAGATATTTTTGTAATTTTCAATAATTTTTTAAATGGATTGTTGACAATGAACATTAATTGTTATAAGAAATATATATCATATTATATATATATGTATATTACATATGACAATAGGATGTGTGACTCCTAACATAGTGCAAAATAAACTATGTAAAATATAAATATTTTAAGTTTAATATTTGCAAAATATCGTTAAAATTCTAGATTAGTTGGATGTCCATGGTCATAGACTTGTAGTGTTTGTAGTATCTTAATTTTTTTTTTTTTTTTGGTGTCTCTTGAAAGTATTTTCCTTATTTGTTATCATGTGATTTGCATATATGGGGACCAACTTGGGGCCTATAACTTCAAAATATGCCAAAATTTTCTATTATAATTAATGTAGGGAGATGCTAAAAGTTTGGATTTAAAGGAAACAAAAAACAAAAAAACTAGGAGTAAAATTTTTGAC
The DNA here is from genome assembly GCA_037832385.1 of Rhizophora apiculata. NCBI lineage: Eukaryota > Viridiplantae > Streptophyta > Magnoliopsida > Malpighiales > Rhizophoraceae > Rhizophora > Rhizophora apiculata. Next base: position 657,146 of record CM075439.1, on the reverse strand, counting down.
TTAAAAAAAAAAATTAATGCATAAGATGATGAAGTTTTATGAATGAGACTACTTTAATAGGGCAATGTTCCCACTTGCCACTACCAAATATAAACTTTTCATATAAAATTTTAGTGTTTTCAAAATTTTCATTTTATTCCCATTTAAAATTCTTTACCTTACTCAAAATTTAAAATTGTCTCACTAATAAACTTAAAAGACTTCAACTTGTATAAATTGTTAGATTTATCCTTGATTTTTTATATCCCTCCAATAAATTGCTTTATTACATCCATTAGATGTAAAAATAAATATATAAATTAATTAATTTAATTATTTATAATTAAATCTAATTTAAATTATACATAATTTAAATAAATTTATTCCTAATTTTCTTTTTAAAAAATTGAACTTGTTAATATTTATTGTATCAAAAATTTTAATAATTATTTGAATGGTTATTAGATGATTTTATATATATATATATATATATATATATATATATATATATAGAAACATTTAAATAAAATATTCATTTTTAGTAAATATATAGTTTTATAAGTATTAGACAATTATACAAATATTTATAATTCTATTAATATGATAAAACGCAGTATAATTATAACTAAAAAACATTATTTATTTAAAACCATACATCTAATTTTACCTAAATAGTAAAATCGCATTAAGTTAAATTAAACTCATTTGATTTCTTCTATAATTTTAATTAACTATTAATTTAGATTAACTCCAACATTTTCTTAATCTTGATTTAGTGATACTCTCAATTTCAATTTTTCTTTAGACTTGCAATACACTAATTCAATCTCCTTAATTTTTCAGAAGATGAAAATGAATATCAATAGATTAATTTTAATATATTTACTCATTCAATGTGCACTAGATTAGTACTTAAATTAATTGTAGAAACATTTATCAATAAATATCCTCATAAGACCTTCAATTGGCACATATATCTCTCTTAATAAACTACACAACTATATAGTTTGATAAGCACTTAAAGTTATAACTACATATCATACTTCATAAGTTAAAAATATAGTAATAAATTATTTCTTAGATGATTGCAAACAAGCAAGTATCTTTACAATCATCTATATTTATACCCTAATTATTGTCAAAATAACCTTTAAGAACACAATTTTTAAATGAAGAATAAAGTACTGGCTCTAATGGCTTTGGTGATGCTGAGTTGTGCTTGTAACAACTTTTGTGGCTTTAGGGACTTTTGTAGTTACTTTAGTGACCTTTGTGATTACTTCAACGAGACTTTTACACTTTCTTTCTATTTACATCAAAAATAGTTACTATGATGTTATTGTTAAATAATTATACATGTACTAATTATTTTATTAATAAAGTAAAATGTTATACAATAATATAGACATTACATTTTAAAATAATAATAGACATTTAATTTTACTTAAACAATGAAATTGTATTAAATAGGAATCAACTAATTGGACTTCTACTAATTTTCACAAAGCAAATATTTTTATTAAAGATGAAAAATATGTACATAAATTTTTTCTCAATTAATTATATGACTTTTACTTAAAGTCTTTATGAATATTCTAGCAAAAAATTTTACATAAAAATAATGTTAAACATTTTTTATATTATTTTATTTTTAATATTATTTTATCAATTATATATAACTTTTTCCTAATTAACAAAAATTCTTGGATATGCTATTGAATTTAGGACATGTACCCTCACTATTGATGTTTCTAATCTCCACTATGTTTTCCTCTCTCTCTTTAAACTTTTCTTTAAGTCCTCATCACCCTCTACGCTCACCAATCTTTCAACTTTAGTCTTTTAACATTACCAAATGGATGGTATGGAAGCATGAGTTATTAGGAAATATCAAATAATTTTTCTTAATTTTTTTTTTTTAAAAGCTAGTTGTTTATGGATAATAGCAACAATAAATAGCAAATAACAAAAAGAAAACTATGAAAAGTAAAAGAAAAAATAACAAAAAATAACCAACAATGTAAATAAATACATTCTAAATTTTTTTTTCATAGCTGTGAAGTCTAATTATGATTATTTTTCTTACTTGCAAAACTAGTTACATAGGATTTAATATATTATTGGATACCCGCATAAAAACTTGATATTACTAAAAGGGGAAAGATACATGAATGTAGATGCTCATGCAAGTTAATATGATGAGGTATGAAGAAATGTTAGATAGACACAAATTTTTTGATACAACAATGACACATTAAGACATTATTTGTTGTGCTTTTTTTTTTTTTTTTTTTTTCACTAGGATGTATTTATTTGACCAATAGTTGCACCTTTTATTTTCAATTATTTTTATTATTTTTTCCAAAAAAAAAAAAAATACATATAGGTACATATATTCTTTGTGGACATAATAAGTATATTTATGATCATTATAATTAATTACACAATAAGTGTTTATAGCTTATTATTATTATAATGTTTGTATATATTTATAGTATTTTGATACAAGTAGTACTACTTTGTTTTAAAATACTCATATGTATTTATTTAATAAAAAATTACACATTTTATATTCAATTATTTACTTATTTCCACTTTTTAGTTCGTAATCTCCATTTTGTTTACCTTAAAACGTGCATAGAGACATGTATTTTTTATTGACATAATTATATTTATGATAGTTATTATTAATTACACATTTTATCAAGTGTTTTAAATGTATTGTTTGTATAATACTTATTGCACATTTATAATAATTATTAATATCACATAAACATCTTCATCTATTGCAGAAGAATCTAGCTTTTATTTTATTTTATTTTTTTATTAAGAGGTTTATCACATTATGAGATATAGCATGGAAATGATTCTCCCTATTGTTATAAATTTCATATCCCTTTTCAAGATTAAAACCCAAGACTTCTAAGATAAAAGCCTATGTATATGCTTAATGGCTGAAATGTCTCCTAATGGCAATTTGATTTTTGTTTTGGTTTTGAAGACATATTGAGCTAAAGATTATGGTTTTAACCAAGGTTTTGAAAACTGGACTAAATTGACTAGTTGGACCAGTAAAATTGGGAACCAAATCGTGGTCTAGTCTAGTTCACTCTAAAAACCATTAATTTTGAAAATTGGTGACCAAACCAATGAATCAGTTGGTTGGATTGTAAACTGATGAACTGGTCACATTTTTTTGGTGAGGCATTTAATAGAAGCTGAGTAATTTGCTCATGAAGAGCATGATTATTTAGTGTTTTCTCTTTTGTATTCTATTTACTTGTTGGGTACTTATAGCTATAGGATAAGGTTGGGTGTTTATAGTTAAGTATTAGCTATTGATTGGGTGCCTAATAAGTTAAGATAGATACAATAATTGATTAGTCATGCTTTTAATGCTCATTTATTTTAACCCCAAAATTCAATGAATAATTAAGAAAAAGTGTTTTCAAGCATTTTTTTCCAATGTAAATTTTTTCCAGTTCTAAGATAAAACTATTGGCTTAAAAAATACTTATGATGAATTGAATTAGGTTGACAAATGACATGTGCCTATAATGCGAGAAGTGTAAAAAATAAAATGATTGCAAAGAATAAAAATCTAAAATGGTATGCAATTGAATTAATGCAATTACAATAACATTAATTTTAACTGGAGATAAGAAAATAAATGAAGAAAATTTAATTCATAAGACTAGCAACTAGCTCACATAAGAAAAATAAAATAATTAAAATGTGTTATAGTAAAAAGCTTACTAAGTATGTGAGCTTGTAAATAAAATTATAAGAGTACGGAGAGTAAGACATGATAATTTTGAGAGGTTTAAACTCCTATTCCTAAGCCTTTTCCTTAAGCTTCCTAGGAGAGAGGTGACCAATTAGAGCAATAACATGATTCTGGGTCACAATCACACAAACGTTTTACAACTTTATTACAACACACTTATACAAATGTGTTTTTCAAACTCTTAATCTCTCAATTTTACAGCATCAAAATACTAAAAAATTTTCTTTAAAGTTTTACTTGCTCCTAACAAATTTTCTCTCTTGTGCACTCTTAAATTTTTAAACAAAATCAACACAATACAAGCTTTATGTTAAGGGTGTATATGGCTATTATATGGTGTGGTATAGAACAGTCAAGAACTAATTTAGAAAAGAAAAACTAGCCATTAAAGAGACAATTCTTAAGCTTTAATTCCTTTCCTTTTAGAGCTTTCTAGCTCTAAGAACTTGACTTTCTTTCCTCATTGAGCTATAAAGGAAAATGATGCATAGCTCAAAAAAAATTTTCAGCAATGAGATATTAAGTTTCTTGCCAAAAAGGCTATATATATATATATTAAGTTGGGAAGGCCTTGCTCTAGTTTATCCTTGCCTATTGTAATCTCTGATTTAGACTAACAAATTATTTCCTTATGATGTCTTTTAAGAGAATGAATTTTTCTTTAATCTTTTAATACATGTGTATCACATTGTAAATTATGAAATAAAATTAAAGTTTCGCAAGCACAAATTCATTTTTTCAAATTAAATTTCACTTATAATAACTTAATTTCACAAAAATTTATTACATCACATAATTTCCAATATTTTTTATATTCATAGGCAAGCACTTGATTTCATATGGTAAAAACACTACCAAATAAATGAGTTATGATAGTGGTTCTTATGCAATGATTATAAACTGTTGCATAAAACCCTTAAGGTAGCATTCATAACTCTGGCATAAATATATTATAGCAATAGTTGACTTTAGGTAATGGTTCAAAACCAATGCATTATGTTAGGAAAAGACAGTGGTTATAAATATTTGAGTTATGGTCTAGTATTGTAACCTATCTTTTTTTTTTAAGAAGGAATAATGCAGTGTTTTGGAATTATTGCATAATATTTTTTTTGAAAAAAAAAAAAAAGGGCTAAGGAAATGCTCCTAATGTTTTTTTTTTATTAAAAGGAACTGCTGCCTATTCTTTTTGAAAATAAAGGGAACTAGGTTGCAGTCTAGAACCATTGCCTATTCTTTTTAAAAATAAATAGAAATAGGTAGTAGTCTAGATCCACTGTTGAATTTTTTTCTCTAAAATAGGAATAAGATAGCGGTCTGGATTCACTGCCTTTTTTTTTTTTTAAATAATAATGGGATAAGACTATGACATTTTGAAAATAAGGTGATAAGGTGGTAGTCTTGAACCACTACCTAATTTTTATTTTCAAAAAAAAAAAAAGGAATAAGGCAATGATCTATAATCACTAACTTATCTTAATTTTTTTTTTAAATAAGGGAATAAAGGTATAAGGCAGCAGTCTAGAACCACTGCCTAATCCCTTTATTTAAAAAAAAAGAGAGAGAATTGAATTTAAAGGGGAAGGAACTAAGGCTAAAGTGATATTGGAAGAAGACCCGTAGAGTGAGAATGAAGATTGTAATTTTGGGAACTAAGGTTGATTTCCCTTCTTTCAATTTTGCTATCTTTAAGATTCCTTCTCTCACTTCACCAACACTACAATTTTGGGAAGAATGAAGTTGTCATAACCTCCAACTCATTTTCTCCTCATCCTTATGACTTATTTTCTCAAACAAACCCCTAAGTCCAAGGATCATCTCTATTCGCTCTCATAACCATCTTGTCTCTTATTTGGGACCCATGAAATATGATTCTACTATCAAAATGTCATTAGCTTCCTCTGCTTCTTCAGTGATTGATTTCCTTACATTGTGCCATCAATTAATGGTACCATGGTGTCAAAGATTGTTTTTATTTTCCATTTTCTAAAATTTTTTTGCTTGTGCTCTATGTGGCTCCCAAGAATATATTGCGAGGAAAATTCTCCAACTTTTTCTTGCTTACCAAATGGGTTTTAGGTTTTTTTTTTTTTTTATTGCAGAGTAGTTGATGTTGGTGTTTTAATTCTTTATTTTTGCTTCCATTGTTGTCTCAATAAGGTTTAAAGGAGTGCTTGTTTATGTCCAATAAATGAAAATAATTTTTTTTATTTTTGGTACCTCTGTTCATAAAGGTATTTTCTTTTTCTTACTTTATTCACATAGTTTTGGGTGTTTCGTTTTAACATACATTCTTCTAAAATTCAGAGATTAGGAACCTACCAAATTGTGTATTTGAACATGTAGTCTGAAGTTTAATATGATAAATCCTTGGCATTTTAAGAATTTTATGATAAATTCATGATTGCTATTTATAATTTTCACCTTAATTTGATCTTGAAAATGAGTAGTAATGGGTATTTCATTTGCCATAACATTGTTTCTTCTAATCTGCCTAAGTGATCCACTCTTTAAATAAACAAACTTGCACCCAATTGTTGGAATAGATCACCAATATTTTATGCATTGTGCTAACTTTGTGAACCATAAGTATTGGGAAAATAATACGTGCTATGTGTGCTTAATACTTCTGATTAAAATGTTGACATATCAATTTTTTATGATAAGATGAAAGTAATTTGTTTGGCTCCATATGGTTATCACATTATTCAAATGGCTGAATTTGGAATGAGTCCTCTTATTTATTTTTCACTTATTTAATGGCTTTGGGATATTTTGGAGTAAGCGATATTTTCTGTTTCCATTATGATGCCATGTGTCTAAGCATGCTTATATTTATAGATGCAGAAAATAAATTTCATAAATTCACATTCTACACATAAACTTTGGGAATAGATAAGTTAGATCATACCTTAAGTGCAAGCTTCTTTAGTTTGTTCATTGCTCTAAATAGCTTCAACCTAATTAAAACAACACTCTCAATTGGTTTATTAGATGCTTCACCATCCACCTTCATTCATGGATGTTCTGGTTTAGATTAATAATGTGAATGATGTTAGCATATGAACTATGGTGTGTACAGAGAACCATAAACTCCTACTTAATAAAATAAGACATACAAGGCTTTCCCATTAGAAAAATAATAACTCAACTACTAAAGTACTACTCTTTGTGTGCTATTTTGTTTGTTTTTTTTTTTGATGAATAATATTATGTTAGTGATGGTGACAGATGTACAAATTATAGTCATTAGTGGTCATAATTATTATCATTAAGGTGAAATATGTCTACATTCTTTCTTTAACTTTTTTTCTTGTTCTATTTTTTTATTCTTTTCCCTACTTTCACTTTCTTCTATTGCTTTGTTTGATTGAAGATTGCTTAATTAGTATGAAAAATAAAAGATGAATGGATTTTGATAGATTGAGTAATGAATACTTAACTGAGGTAAAAAAATTTCTTAAATAAGATTTGTGCTACATCTATTGAAGGAGGTGAAATATTTTGCCCATGTAGAAAATGTTATTGTCGATATTGGTACCCTAGAGTTGTGGTTTATAAGTTTTTAGTTGTTCATGGGTTTATGCGGGATTATAAGATATGGATTTTCCACGATGAGGGACCACAATCAAGTATGGTGATTAATGATGCTAAAATTGAAGTTGATAAAATTGATGATATTGATGGGTTTTTAATTGACACCTTTAAGGATGTGAGAGAACTAGCAAATTTTGAAAATTTTAAGGAGAGTCCTAATGAACAAGCTAAAAAGTTTTCTAAGTTAGTTGAGGAAGGACAACAAGAATTATACCTTGATTGTAAGACTTTCTTGAGGCTATATCATCTTCAATGTTTCCATTATCTTAGTAATACAATATTTGGAGATATGGTGGAATTAATCAAAGAGGCATTCCTTGATGCTAAGGTTCTTAGTTCATTTAATGAAGTTAAAACTATGGTGAAATCAAGGAGACATCCTACTGATGGTGAAGTTTGGAAACATTTTGATAGCTGCATCCATCTTTTGCAAAGGAATCTCAAAATGTGAGATTAAGTTTGGCTAGCTATAGATTTAATCCATTTTGAACCAAGGGCATTGCATATAACACATGGCTAGTTGTGCTCATTAATTATAATCTAGTACTATGGCTTTGTATGAAACCATAATATATGGTGCTTGATATGATTATTCTTAGCCCAAACTCGCTTAGGAGAGAGATAATGTGTTTTTACAACCATCAATTGAAGAATTGAAGGAGTATAATTTGCAAACATATTATACATGTAATAAGCAATCTTTTCAAATACACGTAGCGTTGTTATGGACTGTTAGTGATTTTCTAGCATATGCAATGTTATTCAGGTGGAGTACAAAGGAAAAGCTAACATGTCCTACATGTAATTATGATACTTCTTCTAAATATTTGTATCATAGTAGGAAAACATGTTATATGGACCATTGTAAGTTCTTAAATGCTAAACACCCTTGGAGAAGAGATAAAAAAAATCTTTCAATGGTAAGATAGAGTTGAGAGATGCTCTAAGACCTTTGTTGGGGTCAATAGAGTTGTCCAACTTTGATAATTAGTTTGGCAAGAAGCAAAAGGCAACCTTTGATAGTCCGTGGAAGAAAATGTCCATATTTTTTTATTTTCCATATTGGGAAAGTAACAAATGTCGACACAATTTAGATGTGATGCATATAGAAAAGAACATTTGTGACAACATTCTTGGGACTATCCTTGACATTTATCTACCCAAAGCATGCTATTCAATAATGCTATAGGGGAAAACCATTTTTTGTACCATTATAAAAGGCATCAAACTTCCTTAGGGTTGTTCATCCAATATTTCCAAATGTGTGAATGAAAAAGAGAAGAAAGTTACAGGGTATAAGAGTCATGATGTGCACTTATTAATAAATTACCTTCTTCTAATTGTAATTAGAAAGATGATATCAAAGCATGTTGCTATGACCTTGACAAGATCAGGATTGTTTTTTAAATCAATATGAATTAAAGGTGTGAAGTTAGAAGACTTAGGTCATTTACAATATGAAATTAGAGAAACATTATGTTACCTAAAGATGATTTTTCTTCCAAGTTTCATTGATATCATGATGCACTTATCGATACACTTAGTTGATGAAATTTGGCTTGGTGGGCCCGTTCATCATTGTTGGATGTTTAGGATTGAGAGATACTTGTGCAAACTAAAACGTATGTGTCTAATAGAAGTCAACTTGAAGGTTCCATCGTAGAGAGGCATTTGGCTGAAGAGTATTTGGTGTTTTGCTCAAGATATATGCATGATGGGATAAAGACTCCTTTTACTAGATATCATCAACAATCTAATATAATAATAAAGGAGCAAACAAGTCTATTTCCAAATAAAAGTCATGCAATTAGGGTTAAAGGGTGAAGGAAAGGTAAGGCCATTACTTTGGATGTTGTTTCTCTTGAACAAGCACATAGATATACATTATTTAATTGCAAAGATGAAGAAGTTAAGAGAAATATCAGGTAAGCTAAACCAAACTTGAAATTGTTATTTAATATTGTCTCCTTAAAATACCATTCTTTCTATTGTTCATTATTGGCTATATTGTAGAAAGTATAGGCAATTAATGAGTGGATGACAAAGAAAGAGATGGGCTGGAGTACAAAATCATAGTCAAGATTTTCGTACTTGTCTTCAAGACTAAGTTGTAACTAAGGGGTTTCCTTCCTATATTTGATGGTTATCTATTGGTCCTAATACTGTGGCAAAGTGTTATAATGGTTATATTATTAATAGCTATAAATTCCATACAAGGGAATGAGATGCAAGGTGTAAGAGATAGAACTGTGGTGTTATACTAACATTAACATATAGTTTTGTTAATTCAAAAGACCAAAACCCAATGAAGGGAGAAGTTAATTATTATGGGGCAATTGTAGAAATTGTTGAATTATACTATTGGAGTCAATTTGATGTTATTTTGTTTAAATGTGATTAGTTTAAGTTTGAGAATGATAACTATAGACTTGTACGAATTAACTCCAACAAATTGTGCTATTAGAATGATCATTTCATACAAGCATCTCAAGTTCACCAAGTTTTCTTTATGAAGGATACAATTGAGAATGCTTTGTAGAAGTTTATGTAAGTAATGCATATTAGAAATTTTCTTCCTTATCTCTATAGAAATGTATTCATTAGAATCAACATTTTGCACATTTTAATTGATTATAGGATAATTATATAGATCCCAATGAAGGCAGAAAGTGGGTGATGACTATATTGGAGCAAGTTAAAGGGCCTCTAAGTGTAAGTTAAAGAGATAGTACTATAAGAAGTATAAGATTGATGGAGAGAGACTAAGAAACTATCCACCACATATACCTTTGGATCAATGGAAACAACTGTTGCAATGTTAAAATTCTAAAGAAGCAATAGTTTAATATTATCTTATTCTTCCTTATTTTTCAAATATTTTCTTTATGTTTTATATTAATATATTTTGACTTCTTCTTATTTCTTACTAAGGATTATAGGTAATGACAAAAACCAACATTAATAATCACTAAAAACAAATAGAAATGCACTAGAGGTAGAAAGAATTTTGCTTGGATTTAAGAATAATTGGTTTGTAAATCTCAAAAATAGCATTAATATATTCATATTTTGTATGTGTTGTATTAATCTTATGGTTTATATTTAACCAGAATTTGGTACATTCTTACAATGTGGTACAAATATTTAACTTTAATTTACTTTATGTAAATTTGTTTTGTTGCATTTCATTGTTTGCATTTGTATCAAAAAGCTGAAGATCCTAGTAAAACCACCTCATTCCAACTTGAAATATTTTAGACTACTTGCAAAAGAAGATCTAACCAAGAATATAAGCTATCAAATCAAATATCTGAGCAAATTGTAAGCGATTCTCTTTGTTTCCCCTTTTTTTTTTGTATGACTTAAGGTTTTGTTATATTTTTTCACTTGTAACTTGACATGTTTTGGATCCAAAATCAAATCAAAGAGCTTTAAACTCGAGGAAGGAACAAGTAACCAAAGTCATACAGATGCTTTTACTACAATTATGAGGGAGGAGCATTATAGGAGGGTAAGGCTATATGGGAGAGGTGTGAACCATACTAATTTGAAAGATAAATCAATTGTTGGAGATGCTATCAAAATTCCAAAAACTTAATTTAGTATGTTAAGGAGAATGTAGAAACTGAGATGCAAAAGAAGCTTAAAGCATAGGCATAATAGTTGCAAAAAAGGATGGAATTGCAAACTATAGTAATAGTCCAACATTTTTATATAATGTTCCAAAAATTGCAACAAAAAAATCTAAGGATAAACATTAATTTTGACATACCTCCTTTAAACACAATAAAAGCTCTTTCTCCAAATGATGCTTTTAGTGCTCTCGAATAAGATTTACAGCAAAGATCTCATTTATTCTCAAAAGGCATATATAGTCAACACATTTAGGTATTACTATTGTTTTCTTCTTAATCTTAATCTTTGCCAATTTTAATCTTTTTTAGTATGTAATTTATTTCTCCTTTTTACTTATTTTTAGTTTATTACTTTATTTTAAATGTTTCTAAATTTAGATCCAAAACTATGTTTATCTTTTGTATGATAATACTCCCCTTTAAAGTTGGGGACTTTGTACAACCTTTGAGACTTCAGTTGCATATTGCAAATTTTAAAGAACTGATAGTGAGATTTCCTTAGAGGGTTTAAAAATGGCAAGGGAAAAAAAGGGAGGATATTAGGAAATATTTTAAAAAATAAAAATTTCCACCAAATGCTCACCAATGTTACTTATGTGGAAATGATGAAGGTCTTGACTTTGCTTGCATTTTCCTTATACTCAATTGTTATATTGGTGGTACACAGTTAATATTTATATGTACCCTAAATGTCTACATACTAGTTAGATGCTATGTCATCCACAATGATCTTCTTCTCATATTTGATACTAACATTAATGTTAAAGACCATGTTCAAATTTAAAGTGCTTGATGACTCTTGGTTTTCTGACTGTACAACCCAAATAAAGTAAGCTGTACTTAATGGTGTTGCTCTTGAAGATGACGAAAGAGACTAATTTAACAAAATTGAACAGGTGCATTTATAGCTATAATAGTTCTGGAAGAATCTGTTTTGGTCAACCTTTCACACACAATGCCGAAGTTTTGTGTTTATAGGTTTAGAATAACTCTTATGCTGGAGTTTGTGGTTGTCTACTCTTCCTGCTTGTCATTGATGTGCATACTCATGTACTTTTGTTGTTGGAAAATACTAGCTGTTAAATCATCAATATCTATTTAATCTTGTTTTTCCACTCTTCTTTGCTGCTTATTTATGAGTTAAATTGTAGAAACTAGAAAGGCTATCTAAAAAATTTGGGGAAAATGTATTGGATGCCACAAAGAATTTTGAGAAACTCACAATTGACAAGAAAGAAATAGAAGGCTTGCCTGCTACATCACTTGGTTTAGCTGTATGGACAGCAATTTCCAAGGTATTCTATGTCAAGAGCTGTTAGTACACTTTTGTCTCTTGTATCTATTTTAGTTTCATTATTCAATTCTAGAACTAATGCTTTGAATTCATACATAAAATGCCAGGGGCATAAAGATGCAACTGCTGTGAATGGTCCATGGATAATCACATTGGATGCACCAAGTTTAATTGTTGTCATGCAACTTGCTCAAAATTGTGATTTACATGAAGAAATCTATCGTGCTCATGTAACTTAAACTTCAAGTGGTGATTTAGATAATACTCCAATTATTGACCAAATACTAAAACTACTTAAATTATTTATAATTTAAGTATATATTAGTTTTCACCTCTTTATAATTAATAATTTATTTAATTCTCTTTTAATAATTGAAAATAATAAAATAGTTATTTACAAATTATCTTTTTTTGAAAAGTTAAATAAAAGATAATTGAAATTTCTTTTAATCTATCTCTTTATTATTATTTATCTTTTTTCAACATAATAGAAAAAACAAAAAGGTTAAAATGTAAGTATTTTATTATTTCTAATTTTTTTTAATTTTTTTCATAAATTCTTTCTTGTAAGTATTTTATATCCCTAAATTTTTAATTTTCATAAATTCTTTCTTTCTTTCTCTTTTTATCTCTCTAAGTGATTCTGCCTCTACATTTAGGTTTTCACTATTTTGAAATTTTAATTTTAAGTTCTTTCTACCACTTAACAAGTCACAACCATAAATAAGTTTTTATTATCTCCGAACTTTTAACTTTTTTTTAACATTCAATTCAAAATTGTTGTGTTTGTTCCTTTTTATTTAGCTTTCAAACAACATGAAAGTGTTTATATTAATTTTTGCATGATTATATTTGTAAGATTGATCTTCTTTACTTACAATGACTTTATTATATATTTAATATCTATTTGAATATGTAGTTTTGTTTTTATAATAACATATTAATTAAAATTTATCTTAACATCTAATATAATTCATATTAGTATTTTTCAAAATTAATTTCCTTCATATTTGTTCCTTTCTATTTTTTTTTTTAAATATACTATCCTAAGTTTTGACTTTTCTCTTAAAAAAATAAAAAAAATTACTCCTTAATTTTTATTTTTCTTAAAGAATGAAAAATTAATTAAATTCACTTATTTTTTTTCTTTATTTACTTATTTTTAAGAAAGCATAAAAAGTTAAAAAAAAAAAAATTAAAAACACTACTAAATTTAACCTTCCTTTTCTTAAAAAAAAAAAAAAGCTTATAACTTATTTTTTATATATTTTCCTTTTAAATAAAATAAAATTAAAAATATAATTTTTAACTAATATTATAAATTTATATATCATAAAAATCTAAAATTAATATTTTTAAAATACCAATGCCATATCATACAAATAATTCTACTGATTGAGCCAACATAAAGAAAACAAAAATCACTGGTCTCTATGCATAATGTGTCACATTAGCGAAGATGAATAATAATTTTTTCTTTTGGGTCAAAGTGAAAGTACAAAGCTTATAGAGGATTGAAGGGATCTCTACATAGCCACCGACTGTGGCCAAGAGACACCAATCAGATCCTGTTGCGTCTGCGGAAGCACATCCTGTGGTGGCTTGTGGAAGACATGCAAGCCCCACTCCAATTTGAGACTGTGGTTAGCCAAGCCATCTACAACACAGTTGGCTTTTTTAATACCCTACACAAGTGAACAAGATTGACTAGCGGGTACCCCTTTATGAATGCAATTCTAGGCTACCTTGGAGTCAAGCAACAACCACACATTTTTGAAGCTATAATTCCTTGCTAGATCAAGTCCTGAATAAATTCCCTACATCTCCGTTGTAAGAGAAGTGCAAAGGCTTATGTTTTGTGCAAAGCTTGCTAACCGTTTTCCTGTAAGATCCCGAATTACTCTCCATGCGCAAGCTGGACCTGGGTTCCCCCTAGCCGTCTATGTTGAGTTTAACGCAATCTCCAATTGGAGCCTGCCAGCCCACCAACTGAATGCCTCTACCGTGAATATGCTTACTGTCCAAGAAGGGGTGTCCTGCCATAATGCACTCATGATAAAGTGAAAGAATAGGCTGTGTAGAGTAACCAGTAAAATTACAGTGTTGAAACACTTGTTCATTCCTCCAGCACTAAAATTTTTAGCATGTTATTGCAAAAACCAATGACCAATTCTCAAAACTTAAATTCGGAGTATCATAGATAATTCCTATGGATTGTTTATGGGCCTCTAGTTCAGCCCAATCATACTTGGGATACCTCCATCAGGCGTGGTTTGGGGGAACGCTTCCCTTTTTTGAGTAAATATGTCATTCCTTGAGTTCCATTCATACACCTCATCAAATTTATCCTCTAACTATACAAGCCTTTAAACTTGGGTATAAATACACTATTGACATCACTCTTCAAGTACTTATTAATTATTTCATGACTGTTAGTTCGTACGTAATTACACATTATACTAATTTCAACATCGGAGTGTTAACGACAGGTTGGGACTCAGATACCTCTTGCCTTACAAATTGTAGATTTGTGTAGGCCTAGATATCTAGACCATAGCCCTCTTTAACTCGACTTAGGATTCGACCCCTGAGCCCTCGTAATTCAGTTCCACAAAGATTCAGCCCAATCATACACCAATTTTATGTCTCTCATGAAAGCTTTTCTTTTTTTATTTTACTTGGGATTTGTAGGCATCTTTGCAGAGCATATCTACCATTGAGATGCGAGGGTAATGGCACAAACACTACTAATTAAATTAACAATGAAGCATGACCAAGAGTAATTAATAAAATAAAGGATTTAAGTAATGGGAAATTTTTAGGCCTAGCATACAATTAAGATGGGTAGTTTTAATTGTTAAATTTTAAATAAATTATGCATTGTTTGGTTATCACTACTCTATATATAATGAGAAGTCATGTGAGAAATAAATAATTATAAGGTATTTGGAACATATCATTATTCTTTGATAACCACTAAAGTGTTGACATCTCTACTTTCTCGGACAAGATTGGAAAACTAAGAATCAGACTATAATTTGATTTAATTCATTTTAAAAACCATTAGTTCTAAAAATTAGTAACTAAATCGATAAAACAGTTAGTTGGACTATAAACTGATGAACTAGTCATAATTATTATAGTTCAAATAATTTAAAAAATTTATAAAAAATTAAAAAAATAATTTTTTTATATTTTAATTTTTTAAAAAAAAAAAATTATATTATTAAAATTTTTTATATATTTAATATTGAATATCAATTTTACTAATTTAATTTTAGTTAAAATGATTGAATTAGTTAAACTTTAAACTTCTAAGTTTTCTATTTTATTAACTAATTCAATTCTTAAAACCTTACTCTTTTATGATGTTTGTTTTGGATCGAAACCATGCATAGGTGATGTTGGCGCACAAGCAAGCCATGGCCTTTGGGATGAGAATAGTGTTCCAATAATGGGAAACGGATGAATTCTCATCAAATTGAAGAATGAGGATTATAATTATATCTCGAATATATTTTATATACTGGACATAAAGAGCAACTTTCTCAATTTGAATCAATTATTTGAAAAGAAGTATAACATATAATTACATAATAATTATCTCTTAATTCTCAATAGGAGAGATGCACTCATTCTTAAATTCCCTTTAATAAAGAAATGAATATTTTGAGTTAATATTACCACTAATGCTTATACTAGTCTTAATGATATTGTCAAAAAAGAGTTTTGGTTGTGGCATCTTCATTTTAGCATCTTAATTTTTGCAAGTTAAAGTTACTTGCATAAGAAATTATGGTGATAGGCTTACCCAATATATATCATCCTAACTAAATTTATGAAGAATGTAATCTTATAAAATAGAGTAGACAACCCTTTGTGTGCAAGACAACCACTCTTTGGTTTATCCATTTTAATGTTTATGACTCGGTAAGTACTTCATTACATGGTAACAATACGTATTTTCTTACCTTTAATGATGATTTTACAAGAAAGGCATGGATTTATTGCATGCAAAGAAATTTTTAAGTGTTTGATTATTTTAAGAAGTTTAAAACTTATGTGGAAAAATAAAGTTGGTATTATATTAAAATTCTAAGAATTGATGGATGTGATGAGTATATTTCTAATGAGTTCAAGGAGTATTATGAAGTACAAGGAATAAAACATGAAGTCATAATTCCTTATATCTTATAAGATAATGGAGTTACTAAAAAAAAAAATAATGTAATCATGAATATGATGAGAAACTTGTTAAAGGCTAAGGGACTTCCTAATCCATAAGGTAAGAAAGCTATTAATGTGAAATGAGTCTTCAAGATTAAGAAGAAATCCAATGGAGAAATAAAGAGATATAAAGTAAGATTAGTTGCAAAAGGATTTAAACAACAATTTGACCATGATTATCACAAGGTATTCTCTCATGTTGCTTGAATGGAGGCTATTAGACTTATAATTACTTTAGCAACACAAAATTGTTTGTCAAGCAAGCAACCACTAGATTTTGTGAAGAAAGAAGGTGAAAAAGAGGTGTATAAGTTGTAAAAAAGAAAAAGGCACAATATGGCTTGAAACAAGCTCCTAAATTATGGAACAAATGTGTTGATTCCTTCTTCCAAGAAATTAATTTCCAAAAGTGTCCTTCTAAGCATGCCTTATATGTAAAAATCAATGATTCTAGTGATATATTATTAGTGTGTTTATATGTAGATGATTTGATCTATATAGGCAACAATTTTTAAATGATTAAAGATTTTAAGAAGTTAATGATACATGAATTTGAAATGACAGATTTTAGTATAATGTCTTATTTTCTTGGAATTAAAGTGACTCATAGAAATGACATGTACAAGACATAATATATCTTATGGAGTTGGTTTAATCAACAAATTGTTATTGTCTCTTTACTAATCTCATATGTAAGTTGCTAAGAGGATTATATATTATATAAAAGGAACTTATAATCATGACTTATTTTATTCTTCATCTAAAAATTATACTTTTATAAATTATTTTGGCAGTCATTAGGGTGAAGATATAAATAATTGTAGAAGTACTTCTGAATATTGTTTCAACTATAAAACTATTACTTATTCGTAGTCAACTAAGAAACAATTTTTTGTTGTACTTTCAACTTATGAAGTAGAGTATGTAGCTATAAGTTTAAGTGATTGTCAAGTTATTTGGTTTCATAAGTTGCTAAGTGAGATCTATATTCTAATTGAAGTTCTTACGAAAATATTTGTTGATAATACTTGAAGTTCCCGACTTCTCCCTAAGATCTACTACTCTCCTGATACTGAGAGGGGGGGTGAATCAGTATCACCACAATTCGCAATTCGCAGGTAAGTGAACAACTTCAACCTCTTCTTAAAAGCAAACTCTTTCTCAGACTCGACTAAGGTAGATCTATTGCTACCTACTAATCACAATAGTCCCCAAAGTCACCTTTCAGACACCTTGCCTAGCAGACAATACGGATGTTCTTATTTAGGTCTTCGTTAGGTTATGAGTTGGCTGATACTTTAGCTGCATTCACAAGTCAATTCAAAACACAGAATGTAAAGCAAATTAAGGACACACGAGATTTACGTGGTTCCGTCAACGTGACGTACATCCACGGTGGTAGGGACTCTCCCTTACCGAGACTATCCACTATACTTGAGAATTCAGGTTACAATGGATGTCTTTGATTCTCTGCTCCTTTCACTATTGCAATTACTAAGCAAGTACAATACAAAGAGTGTCACTTACTGTGTCTACCCTTCTTCTAACTTGTCTTGCCTCTGTTGAATTGAAAGGCTGCTCCACTGCTACTTAAAAGTTCACCACAACGCTTTTTAACCTCTCTTGAAGAAGTCTGGAAATACGTTGAGTTCAATGCTTCGCCGAATTCCTTCTCTACGTTGTATCACACAACTACTGTTTTTACCATCTCACGGTCTCACCCGTCTCCTTGCCCCACAATCTCACTGTCTCACGGCTCGCCTGTCCGTTTCTCTCTCTTGCTGTCTAGTCGGATTTCTCTCTCTTCTCGCCGGACTTCTCTCTCTTCCTGCCGGATTTGTCTCACCGTCTGCCGGATTTGTCACCGTCGACCGGATCCCAGTTCTGCTGTCGCCGGATCTCCTCTGTCCCTGCCGGATTTCCTTCTGCTGTCGCCGGATCTCCTCTGTCCCAGCCGGATCTCCTTCTGCTGTCGCCGGATCTCCTCTGTCCCAGCCGGATCTCTCTCACGCCGTCGCCGGATCTCCTCTGTTCTGGCCGTCAGGTTTCTTTTTCTCTCCTTCCCGTCAACTCTTTCTCTCTCTCGGCGGTTCTGTTTTTGCCGATGGTTCTCTCTCTCTTCTGTATCGTTCTGCCGTCGCCCCCTTCACCAGCCGCTTTGATCGTCTCTTTTTTCTACCGATGGTGTAGGGTTGCCGTGTGCCTTGCTGTCTCCTCGCCGACGACGTCCTTTCTCTCTCTTCCAGGCGTTTTCTCTCTCTTCGTCCAACGGCTTCACTGTGCGGTTACTGTTCACTCGACGACACAGGTTCACCAGTTTGAAGCTTAACAGCTTGGTGTACTACTTTGAAGGGATCTAAAAGTTTGACTTGTTCAGCATACTGAGAAATGGAAGCCGGTACCAGCACTAGCACCACTTATAGCAAGAAGGTTCCAATCTTCAACGGAACCAACTATCATATGTGGAGAGTAAGAATGCAAGTGGTATTTGCAACCATGGGCATGAACGTGGTGAAATGCGTACAGGAGGGTTTTGTGGCTCCGGAAGAAGGTAAAGACCTAACCCTAGAGGAGTTAAAGCAATTCGAGATAAATGGGAAGGCCTCAAATGTCATCATTTCAGCATTAACAGATGTTGAGTATGCTAAAGTTATGGACTACAAATCTGCCAAGGAGATATGGGACAGATTGCAGAAAGTCTATGAAGGTGATGGCAGAATGAAGGAGGCTAAGCTTCAAGTGTTCAAGGAGAGATATGAATCTCTCAGAATGCAGAAAAATGAGACAGTTCAAGAGTTCTTCACCAGGATTATTGACGCTGTAAATGACTTGAGAAGTCATGGAAAGAACAAGAAGGACTCATCGATTGTGAAGAAAATTCTGAGAATTTTGCCTGAGAGGTTTGCTTCAAAGGTGGCAGCCATAGAGGAGAGTAGAGATCTCAACTCTATGTCTCTGCATGATCTTCAGTGCAATCTCATTGCATATGAGATGAGAATAAAGTCGACTGAGAGCTCCTCAACGTCAAGCATATCAAAGGAGGCAGCTTTCAAAGCTATGAAACACTTGAAGATAAAAGAAAAAGAAGAATCATCCAGTGAGGATAATGATGATGATGAGGGAGAAAGTGAAGGTGAAGTATTGGCTTACTTCACAAGGAAACTCAAAAGGGGGTCTAAGAAGGGAAAAGGACAGTTGTCCTTGAGATGTTATCGATGTGGGAAAACTGGACACTTTGCTTCTCGGTGCAAAGTGAAACTTGATGATGAAGATGAGGATGGTGACGATGAGCAGAATTCAAGATGGATAAGATCATCATTCAAATCAAAGAAGTCCAATAAGAAGATTGTCAACCCACAGAGGAAGACGAGAGGCTCATTCAAGAGTTATGTGAGTCAGACAAAAGAAGCTGATGAGGAGGAAGATGAAGACTCATCAGATGAGTATGTCTTTATGGCATCAGCACAAAGTGGTAGCTCAACCTCTGAAGAGGAAGAGGAAGTTGATGAAGAAGAGCCAGATCTTGAAGCTGAGCTGAAAGCAGCTTCAAAGGAGATAATCAGAAGGGGCAGAACCATAAGAAGGTTGGAGGCCCATATAAAACAAGTTGAAGCAAAGTCTGAGGAAGCTGAAAGTCAAAACGGTGAAATAAGGGCTGAGCATATTGATTTGAAGAGAAGATTTGAGGAACTTCAATTGGTATCACACAACTCCTGTTTTTACCATCTCACGGTCTCACCCGTCTCCTTGCCCCACAATCTCACTGTCTCACGGCTCGCCTGTCCGTTTCTCTCTCTTGCTGTCTAGTCGGATTTCTCTCTCTTCTCGACGGATTTCTCTCTCTTCTCGCCGGACTTCTCTCTCTTCCTGCCGGATTTGTCTCACCGTCTGCCGGATTTGTCACCGTCGACCGGATCCCAGTTCTGCTGTCGCCGGATCTCCTCTGTCCCTGCCGGATTTCCTTCTGCTGTCGCCGGATCTCCTCTGTCCCTGCCGGATTTCCTTCTGCTGTCGCCGGATCTCCTCTGTCCCAGCCGGATCTCCTTCTGCTGTCGCCGGATCTCCTCTGTCCCAGCCGGATCTCTCTCACGCCGTCGCCGGATCTCCTCTGTTCTGGCTGTCAGGTTTCTTTTTCTCTCCTTCCCGTCAACTCTTTCTCTCGGCGGTTCTGTTTTTGCCGATGGTTCTCTCTCTCTTCTGTATCGTTCTGCCGTCGCCCCCTTCACCAGCCGCTTTGATCGTCTCTCTTTTCTACCGATGGTGTAGGGTTGTCGTGTGCCTTGCTCTCTCCTCGCCGACAACGTCCTTTCTCTCTCTTCCAGGCGTTTTCTCTCTCTTCGTCCAACGGCTTCACTGTGCAGTTACTGTTCACTCGACGGCACTGTTCACTCTCTTCGTCCTTACCGGTGGTGTTCTTCCGTGTAGGGTTTGGTGTTCTTTTTGATTGGTCGGTTGTTTAAGTTTTGCTGAATGCTCAATATTGCCGACTCTCTCTCTTCTTGCCGTGTATGCAATTGTGTTGGCCTTACCCTATTTTTGTCTTCCAAGGTCTTTATATATCTCTTCCATGAAACCCTAATAGGGCTTACGTGGCGGATTTACGTTCTTACCCTTATGCGTGGATTTACCTTCTTACCCTTCCACGTAGCTTTACTTTCTTGCACACTTAAATCTAGTTGACAACAATTACAACCCACACAAGACTGTGGGAACAACAATCTCCCCCTTTGTAATTGTTGGCAACACTCATAACAAAAGCCACTATGTAGCAGTTTCAACTCCCCCTAAATATGAACTCCCCCTTTCTTAACAGCTCCCCCTGCATTGTTGCTTCTCTCCCCCTTTGCCAACCAATTACAAATTTGAAAAACTTGCAAAGTAGAGATGGAGAATTTACCTGAACTTCAGGCTTGAGGAGGCATTTGCACAGATAGACTTAATCTGTGCTTTTCAAACAGCTTCTTATTAATGGGTCTTGCAACCAGCTCCCATGTACCATTCTTCTCAATTTGATCCAGCTCCTCATTGGTAGCTTTGACCTAAGCTTGGTCTTGAATAGCCTCTTCAACAGATTTAGGCTCAACTTGTGAGAGTAGAGTAGTAGCTCCCACCATTCTTCTTCTTGTTGTAACTCCTGCTGATGGGTCACCTATGATCTGATCTCCTCGATGAGCACTGGTCCATGTTTTCTTTGTCCTTCTTCCTTGCACCGTCTTAGTTGTAAGAGGATCTCTTTCTTCATCTTCAGACTCACTCTTCTCCAAGTCTAAACTTACTTCTTGTTCCTTTTCTTCAGGTTGGTCTGATTCTTCATCTACATTGAAGTCATCTTCTTCATTGTCCTCAGCTTCTC
This sequence comes from Rhizophora apiculata, assembly GCA_037832385.1. Classification (NCBI taxonomy): domain Eukaryota; kingdom Viridiplantae; phylum Streptophyta; class Magnoliopsida; order Malpighiales; family Rhizophoraceae; genus Rhizophora; species Rhizophora apiculata. Next base: position 635,274 of record CM075439.1, on the reverse strand, counting down.
CATTCTGCATTGTTTTCCAGTTCTCATCCATTTTCACATCACTGGTAGTGATTACTTTTCCCAGCTTATGTAGGAAAACTCTATAACCTTTTGTCTTTGCTGAGTATCCCACAAAGATGCCTTCATCAGACCTAGCGTTGAATTTTCCCAAGTTTTGCTCCTTGTTCTTCACAAAACATGGGCTGCCAAAGACTCTGAGATACTTGGCTGTTGTCTTCTTCCCACTCCATAGCTCATATGGAGTCTTATCAGTATTGGGCTTTAGTAGAACTCTGTTCAGTAGGTGCACTGCTGTAAATGTTGCTTCTATCCAAAATCTTGTGTGAAGCTTGGATTCTAGCAGTAGAGTTCTTGCCATTTCAACCACAGCTCTATTCTTCCTCTCTACCACCCCGTTCTGTTGAGGTGTTCTTGCTGCTGCCATCTGATGGTGAATTCCATGCTTCTCAAGGTAATCTTCAAAAGCTCCATTTGTGAATTCAGTGCCTTGATCTGACCTCAATACTTTGATCTTCTTTCCACTCTCATTTTCAGCCAATCTTCTGTATCTCTTGAAGCAGTTCAGAACTTCTGACTTGTGTTTGAGGTGCATGATGCAGGTCCTTCTGGAATAATCATCGACAAACAGGACGAAGTACCTCTCATTATTCAACCCTTTTGTTCTCATCGGCCCACACAAATCAGTATGCACAATGTCAAGTACTGCTTCAGAACTGAACTCTTTGGTCTTATACTGCTTTCTAACATGTTTTCCTTTAGAGCATGCTGAGCAAACATACTCTCTCTCTCTCCTGAGGTCGGGAATATCTCTGATTGCATGAGTAGTGGTCAGCTTCCTCATGTTCTTTTGTGATAAGTGTCCCAGCCTCCTATGCCAGAGTTGATTTTCTTCTTCTTTGGTGAGTAGACAGCTGCTTGTCTTGTCCTCGTCAATCACATATAAATTTCCAGCTGTTCTCTTCCCGGCTGCAATAGTATTGCCTTCTTTACTCTTTACCTGACAATCTGTTTTTGTGAATATTACCTTATGATCTTCGTTGCATAACTGACTGATAGATGCTAAATTGTATTTGAGTCCTTCAACGTGCAGAACATCTTTCAGCTTTCCTCTTCCAATTTTTACTGACCCCTGACCATTGATGTTGAGTGAATCATCATTGCCAAACTTGACTCTGCCTTCTCTTGATTTGCTCAGCTTTGATAATTTACTCTTATCTCCCGTCATGTGCGAAGTGCATCCACTATCAAGGATCCACTGCTTATCCTTGCAGTTAGCTTTGAGTGCAATTTCAGCTATATTAGCCACCTCCCTTTTAGCTTTATATTCCTTCTTTTGAACTGGTTGGAAGATAACTTTCTCCTTTTTCTCACCTTTGACTGCACTGCTTGTTTTCACTGTGCCATTAAGTGCCTTCTCTTGCTCAGGGAGAAGTGTCATGCATCTCTTGGCATTATGGCCATCCTGCCCGCACCTTTCACACTGTTCCAAGTCTGCCAATATAGCAAACTTGTTCTTTGAAACCACTGGTTTGGGCTTCCACCAACAATCCTTGTCAGCATGTCCTTGCCTTTTACAGTATGTGCAAGAACTCACGACAGGTGTTCTCTTCTGAATTCTGTATTGTCTCCCCCTGTATGCAGCATCGTATCTTCTCAAGTTGGAGACATATACTGGCCTTCTCCACCAATAGTTACTCGCCTTATGACCCCAAACTCCACAATAAAGGCAATAACCTTGAAATTGTCTCTTCGTGGGTCTGATCACAGCTTGTCTTCTTCTGTTCATCACTTGCTGTGTAGGCAAAGTAGCTGGCTTCTTTACTTGTGTGACTCTCATTTCAGTCACCTTCTTCTGTTCAACCGTAGCCCTCTGCTGGCTGACTTTCTTTTCGTCCTTCTTGTTTGCCACCCTAGGTTGCTTCTTCAGATCTTCTTTAGTCTCAACTATCTTCTTCTGAGTCACAACCTTCTCTTTTAACTTCTGCGGCACATTCTCATTTTCTTTAACCAATGCAGTCTCAGATTGCTGCACTTTCTCTACATTTTTCTCTCCTTTTCCAGAACTTGTTTCTCCTATCATTTTAAGCTTCTGCAAGTTCTCTTTGCTGCTTTTGAGTTGTTGTTGAAGTCTCAGCAACTCTTTCTCCATTTCTTCAATTTTTGAGGCCCTTGAGCTAAGCTCTACTATAAGGTCTTCACATATTTTGATCTGTTCCTCAAATCTTCTCTTCAAATCAATATGCTCAGCCCTTATTTCACCGTTTTGACTTTCAGCTTCCTCAGACTTTGCTTTAACTTGTTTTATATGGGCCTCCAACCTTCTTATGGTTCTGCCCCTTCTAATTATCTCCTTTGAAGCTGCTTCCAGCTCAGCTTCAAGATCTGACTCTTCTTCATCAACTTCCTCTTCCTCTTCAGAGGTTGAGCTACCACTTTGTGCTGATGCCATAAAGACATACTCATCTGATGAGTCTTCATCTTCCTCCTCATCAGCTTCTTTTGTCTGACTCACATAACTCTTGAATGAGCCTCTCGTCTTCCTCTGTGGGTTGACAATCTTCTTATTGGACTTCTTTGATTTGAATGATGATCTTATCCATCTTGAATTCTGCTCATCGTCACCATCCTCATCTTCATCATCAAGTTTCACTTTGCACCGAGAAGCAAAGTGTCCAGTTTTCCCACATCGATAACATCTCAAGGACAACTGTCCTTTTCCCTTCTTAGACCCCCTTTTGAGTTTCCTTGTGAAGTAAGCCAATACTTCACCTTCACTTTCTCCCTCATCATCATCATTATCCTCACTGGATGATTCTTCTTTTTCTTTTATCTTCAAGTGTTTCATAGCTTTGAAAGCTGCCTCCTTTGATATGCTTGACGTTGAGGAGCTCTCAGTCGACTTTATTCTCATCTCATATGCAATGAGATTGCACTGAAGATCATGCAGAGACATAGAGTTGAGATCTCTACTCTCCTCTATGGCTGCCACCTTTGAAGCAAACCTCTCAGGCAAAATTCTCAGAATTTTCTTCACAATCGATGAGTCCTTCTTGTTCTTTCCATGACTTCTCAAGTCATTTACAATGTCAATAACCCTGGTGAAGAACTCTTGAACTCTCTCATTTTTCTGCATTCTGAGAGATTCATATCTCTCCTTGAACACTTGAAGCTTAGCCTCCTTCATTCTGCCATCACCTTCATAGACTTTCTGCAATCTGTCCCATATCTCCTTGGCAGATTTGCAGTCCATAACTTTAGCATACTCAGCATCTGTTAATGCTGAAATGATGACATTTGAGGCCTTCCCATTTATCTCGAATTGCTTTAACTCCTCTAGGGTTAGGTCTTTACCTTCTTCCGGAGCCACAAAACCCTCCTGTACGCATTTCACCACGTTCATGCCCATGGTTGCAAATACCACTTGCATTCTTGCTCTCCACATATGATAGTTGGTTCCGTTGAAGATTGGAACCTTCTTGCTATAAGTGGTGCTAGTGCTGGTACCGGCTTCCATTTCTCAGTATGCTGAACAAGTCAAACTTTTAGATCCCTTCAAAGTAGTACACCAAGCTGTTAAGCTTCAAACTGGTGAACCTGGCTCTGATACCAATTGAAGTTCCCGACTTCTCCCTAAGATCTACTACTCTCCTGATACTGAGAGGGGGGGTGAATCAGTATCACCACAATTCGCAATTCGCAGGTAAGTGAACAACTTCAACCTCTTCTTAAAAGCAAACTCTTTCTCAGACTCGACTAAGGTAGATCTATTGCTACCTACTAATCACAATAGTCCCCAAAGTCACCTTTCAGACACCTTGCCTAGCAGACAATACGGATGTTCTTATTTAGGTCTTCGTTAGGTTATGAGTTGGCTGATACTTTAGCTGCATTCACAAGTCAATTCAAAACACAGAATGTAAAGCAAATTAAGGACACACGAGATTTACGTGGTTCCGTCAACGTGACGTACATCCACGGTGGTAGGGACTCTCCCTTACCGAGACTATCCACTATACTTGAGAATTCAGGTTACAATGGATGTCTTTGATTCTCTGCTCCTTTCACTATTGCAATTACTAAGCAAGTACAATACAAAGAGTGTCACTTACTGTGTCTACCCTTCTTCTAACTTGTCTTGCCTCTGTTGAATTGAAAGGCTGCTCCACTGCTACTTAAAAGTTCACCACAACGCTTTTTAACCTCTCTTGAAGAAGTCTAGAAATACGTTGAGTTCAATGCTTCGCCGAATTCCTTCTCTACGTTGTATCACACAACTCCTGTTTTTACCATCTCACGGTCTCACCCGTCTCCTTGCCCCACAATCTCACTGTCTCACGGCTCGCCTGTCCGTTTCTCTCTCTTGCTGTCTAGTCGGATTTCTCTCTCTTCTCGACGGATTTCTCTCTCTTCTCGCCGGACTTCTCTCTCTTCCTGCCGGATTTGTCTCACCGTCTGCCGGATTTGTCACCGTCGACCGGATCCCAGTTCTGCTGTCGCCGGATCTCCTCTGTCCCTGCCAGATTTCCTTCTGCTGTCACCGGATCTCCTCTGTCCCAGCCGGATCTCCTTCTGCTGTCGCCGGATCTCCTCTGTCCCAGCCGGATCTCTCTCACGCTGTCGCCGGATCTCCTCTGTTCTGGCCGTCAGGTTTCTTTTTCTCTCCTTCCCGTCAACTCTTTCTCTCTCTCGGCGGTTCTGTTTTTGCCGATGGTTCTCTCTCTCTTCTGTATCGTTCTGCCGTCGCCCCCTTCACCAGCCGCTTTGATCGTCTCTCTTTTCTACCGATGGTGTAGGGTTGTCGTGTGCCTTGCTCTCTCCTCGCCAACAACGTCCTTTCTCTCTCTTCCAGGCGTTTTCTCTCTCTTCGTCCAACGGCTTCACTGTGCGGTTACTGTTCACTCGACGGCACTGTTCACTCTCTTCGTCCTTACCGGTGGTGTTCTTCCGTGTAGGGTTTGGTGTTCTTTTTGATTGGTCGGTTGTTTAAGTTTTGCTGAATGCTCAATATTGCCGACTCTCTCTCTTCTTGCCGTGTATGCAATTGTGTTGGCCTTACCCTATTTTTGTCTTCCAAGGTCTTTATATATCTCTTCCATGAAACCCTAATAGGGCTTACGTGGCGGATTTACGTTCTTACCCTTATGCGTGGATTTACCTTCCTACCCTTCCACGTAGCTTTACTTTCTTGCACACTTAAATCTAGTTGACAACAATTACAACCCACACAAGACTGTGGGAACAACAATACTTTTACAATTAATTTGGTTAAAAAAATTAGTAATACATGATAAAAGTAAATACATTGATACACATTTTTGTTTTTTGAGTGATTAAGTTGATAAAAAAGAAATTAAATTGGTTTATGGTAAGTCTGAAGATTAGGTGATTGATATTCTTACAAAATTGTTGAAGAATGAAAAATTTGTCAAGTTAAAGTAGATGTTAGAATTGAGAATATCAACAAATCAAAATTAAGGGGATGTTGATATTTATCCAAGTTAGGAGTTTTTTATGATAGAAGTCAGTCTAGTAGAGTCCAATTAGAATTTGATTATTTAGGTAAATTTAGGTGTTTTGATTATATAAAGTCATGTTTATATTATTATGTGTGTATTTTTTAATTATTGTGTGTGACATATTTATTAGATTAATGAAATTAGAATATTCTTACAATTTTGTATTAGTGGTATCAAAATTACTGTGTTCTATCATTTTTAACCTTGTCTTTTGTCTAAAGTGTATAATGTATATTTACATACATAATCTTTTCTTGATACAAATTACATAATTTTTGGGGGGTGCTATCATATAGTCTAAAAAATGAGTAATATTTCATTCTTATTCTAATCTTATCCCAATTAATAAAAATAAAAAATAATAATTTGAAACTTATTTTTAAAAATTTCAAATTTTTTTGCTAAAAATTAATAGATATGTAACTAATTATAAAAAATTTAAATTAAAATAATAAAAATATTTACTATTTTATATTAAATATTTTATATTATATTTTTAGGTGTATTAAAAAATATGTAAATATTAACAAATTTTAGTAAAATTTGATGGAAATAATAATAATAAAATTGAGAAAATAATTTTTATTTGATATTAAAAATTATTTAAATTTAAAATATGAATTATTAGAAAAAATTTTAAATATAAATTAATATTAAATTTTAATATATTTACTTATATAAATTTATTACAGAGAAAATTTAAACAAATCAGTATCTTTTTTTAAATTATCACATAGTAAACCCACACGCACACACCATTTAAGAAAAAAAAACAGCCTCTTTGACTGCTAACTATATTGTGACGTGAGGTGACGCGGTTTGAGACAATTTTGGCCTTTTCCACGTGTCCCACATTTGAGGAAACTTTTGCGAATTGCACTTTCGGTAATTTCTCGGAATATGATTGTGACGTGACCCGGTTTGAAGAGACTTGGAAATTATGGGTGTGAAGAGCATCTGCTTCCTGTCAACCTACGATACGTATTAGACATTGTATTGTTTGAAATCCCTTCCATGTATTGGGTAAAAAAGGGGGAAAATAAGATAAAAAAAAAAGAATTATGGTTGTATTTAAGAAATATTTTGAGAAAAAAATCTAATTTTTTTCTTTGCCTACCAAATCAATTCTTTTTATTGAAGGAGATTATTGATCTACCAATTGCATGGTGATTTCATGCTATTGCAAGAATAGATTGTCTGCATATTTCATCACATGCCCCCAATCAGTCCGTAGGTGGCCATATTATGGGTGTGTAGGTGGTGTGTAACTGGCAAGAGAAGTGCGCAAATACATTTTGTTTTTGGTTAGAAAAGTATTAACTGTATTCCTTTGGGGAAACCCTTGCAAGCTAGGAAAGGTAATGCAATTTTTTTCTACTATTCAACAAATCACAATTACAAGTAAATTTTTGTTATTTTTATATATATTTTTTTAACATTAGATTCTAATAGTATTATAATTATTTTTTCTTTTCATTTAATTTGTAAATGATATGGAAGAAGTTTACTATTAATTTTTGTAAAATTTTGTTTGTAAAATTAAATTTTTTTTATTTACATTAATTTTACTATATTATTCAATATTTATTTAAATATATAGTTTTATTTTTTTAATAATATAATAATTAAAATTTATCTTATCATTTAATATAATTTATATTAAAACTTTTTAAAATTTATTTCTTTTATATTTTTCTCTTTTTATTTTTTTTTTAAAATATACTATTCTAAATTCTCTATCTATTCTCATAAAAAGAAGAAAAGTAAAAAGGAAAAAAAATACTCATTAATTTTTATTTTTCTTAAAAAAAACTAAATTTACTATTTTTTTTTAAGAAAGAAAAAAAATTATCCCAAATTCTCTTTTTTATTTTTTTTAAAGTGAAAAAAATTAAAGACATTTTTTAAATTTTATTTTTTATTTTTTTAAAACAAAATATGTATTTTTAAAAAATATATTTTAAAATATATTTTTAACTAATATCTTATTTTAAATTTACACATAATGCATATTTAATATTTATACAATTCTAAAATGTCAATGTCATTATCATATAGAGCCTCCTATCGGTACTTTAAGTATTGATTGATGAATGAATAACATCCATTTTTTTGGTACATGATAATAAAATAATATTCCCAACTTGTCTTATTCATACAACAAACTTAATTTTTGAGTATCACACCAATAATTCCATTGAGATATGAAGATAATAATAAATATACATGCACTAATAATTAAATTAATAATAAAAAATGACAAATATGAATTAATAAAATAAAAGTAAGCAACGAGATATTTTTAATTTTATTGTATCATTAAAAAGAGTAATTTTAATTTTTAAATATTAAATAAATTATCCAATCTTTGGTCATCACCACTCCATATAAGATGGGAAGTTATCTCGAGTACAGTATTATTCATAGATGTCCAATAGAATGGTGACACCTCCACCCTATATATGATGGACAGTCAGGAGGGAAATAACTAATTATAAGCATCTCGAGTACAATATTAATCTTTGATGACCAAATAGGCTGTTCACAACTCCAGTTTTTCTGACTCCTTTGCGATGTCTGTTTTGGATTTGGATTGAAACCATGCATAGGTGATGTTGACGTACAAGCTAGCCATGGCCTGTGGGATGAGAAGTGATGTACGTTTGACAAATTGGGGGAAAAAAGTCATGACCCGTGGGGGTTTCGAGGGCGTAGCTTATATACTATTAAAGCACATGCAACACTCAAATGTTAGAAATGAAGTTTAGAGAATCGTTGAAAAATGACAATATGCACAAATGTCAAAAAGTAAAATCTGGAAGGTGTCTAGATACAATTGTTTGACTTGTTACATATTAATAAAGTCTAAAATTGAAAATTATATATTCTATACAAGTGTTGAGTGATCCATATATTCCGTGTGGTGACTTCATGCTACTGCAAGAATAGGTTGTCTGCATATTTCATCACATGCCCCCAGTGGGTCGGTAGGTGGCCGTGTTATGGGTGGCGTGCCACTTGCAAGAGAAGTGCACATATTTTTCTCTGCATACAATTGTTGAACTGTTGCACTTCAACTGCAGGCTTGACCTAAGTTATCACACACACACAGGTATATATATATCGGTTAGAAAAGTATTAGCTGTAATGCAAGATAATAGAACGGATTTTCTTCCGAAATCAAAGTGCCAATTTTCGTGAACTCACTCCGAGGGAAGGCAGTTGTTAGTTTTTTTATTTTTTTCTTCTTCTTTTTTAAAATTCATTGCAGTCTGAAATTCATACTCAAACTCGCCTTGTAAAAATTCTTTCCTCTCCTAACTCAGATGAGGACCAAAATATACAATCAATAGTCTGACCGTCACAACAGAAAAAAAAAGAATTACTAATCAATCTTATATTCAATAACATTATCAATATGGAAATATATCTCACCCAAAAGTAATCGAGAAATAGAAACTATATTGAAAGCCCGTTAAAAAGGACGTTCAGTAACAATTGTTGAACTATTAGTGCTAATGTGAAATAGGCTAGAGCAGCCATAGACGGAGCAAAAGGCTTGAGATGACATCAAGAGCAGAAGAAAAATTGTAGCCAGGAACGTGAGACATTGCCAAGAACAAAACACGTAGATCTTCAGGAATCTCCCAATTTTGACCTTCCATCGGCTGTTGTAGTGCTTGTTCACGTCTGCAATCACCTTGTCTAAGAATGGAACTTTGGTGAGTCTAACGGACTTGCTCATGCCGTTCCATAAATTGGCAACTTCCTCGTCCGATTTCATGCGGTTCAAAATAATACCCTTTTGTCTTAGTAACTCTACATCCTCCGCAGTATCGATAATACCATTCATTAATTCTGTGTATCGAGTAAAAATTAACGGTCCAGACGCGCTTGATGCCTCGTATGCTACTAAGTTTCTTAGAACTCCCTCTGTGTTCATGTCTAGACTAATGATGGGTAGATAAAATGTTACTGACTTGAGATCAAATGCAATGGTTGAGATGTTACCATCCGTGGGTGCAAAATGCACCCCGGATTTGGAGAGCTCTGTGACAGAAGGAATGGCGATTTCCTCTATCAACGGTGGCTTGTTGCAAGTTTTGTTGTTTGCCTTATCCAATTCAATTTCTTCATTGTCTAGTGAGAATATGAAGCATAGAAGATATTTCAGAATTGCAAATCCGGGAAGTTTGGAGATGATTGTCCAAGGCAATTCGATAATGACTCTAATTGGCCCAGAACATAGCAATGCCTTGACGAAGGGCACTTGGACCTATGCTCAGCATGGATATCAACTTCCAAATCACCCTGCAAAGATCTTGGACATAGCTTGAATCCCCACAACATCCTTCTTTCCCTGAATTGGTGTCATCGGTTTGATCCTCTGCAGCCTCGGTGATCTCCAATGGAGCTTCCACATTGGGCACAATTGTGTCGTACAAATAGTCTAGCAGGTGAGCACATTGAGAAACGTGGATATGTGGGGTGTCATGCTTCATCTTGAAAGGGGAGATCTCTTTGCTTAGCCCCACCAACATAGAGTTCAGCGTATGATCTGCTATATCCAATGAAAAAAGTTGAAGTTCCAGCATCTTTGTCAAGACAAACAATGGAATTTGATTCTCAAGCATCACGATGTCTTTCAAGATAGCATTGTGGGCTGATTTCCTCCCTCCATAATCAATCAAATGTGACATTCTTGAGGGAAGTCTTGTTACTGTCACACCTTTTCTCGTGGCATAGACCTGCAAGAATTGTTAAATTAATTAACATGAGTGGCTCTTGTTATTTAAAGTATGACCCAAAATAAAAGGCCTAATATGATGGTCGGTTAGGCATAATGGCAATTTGGGTCATCGGGTTTAAAATCCCTCTACTCTCCCTGTTCAAAGATAACTGCTACGGGAAGGATAATGATTATCCTTATTCAAAGATAACTGTTGCGGAAAGGATGACGGTTATCCCTATTCAGAGATAATTGTTACCGTAAGGATGATTGTTATCGAAAAGGAGGGGATAATTCCCTGATCAGAGATAACTCAAAAGAGGTGAATAACAGTCGTACAGTTTTTCGTCGGTCTCTCAACCATCAGAGAGAAAACGAAAGGCAGTGAAAGGGAAGAGTAGGAGAAAAGAAGGAGAAAAGAGAAAAGCGTTCAGGAACAGGATTTTCATCTTTGCTACGGGACATCAGCATAATGGACAACGGTATATTGATTTTAATACAGTTTTGTTGCTAGTATTCACATCAGGAAAAGATCCTGCATTACAGAAATAAGAATTTCATGAAGAGAAATTCTGGAAAAGTCTAACAATTGGTATTAGAGCGGGTATGCGAATACTGCAATTTTTGTGTTTTTCCCTTTTTTTTTTTCTTTTCCCTTCTCTTTTCGGTGCCTAACGGATAACGGCACGACAACGTGGAAAATTGGCCGGCGTCGAAAAGGTGGGGAAGAACGCCGGCCGTGGGAGTCCGCGTCTGGCCGGGACCCGAATCGGTCCGGGCATGGCAGAGCGGCCTCCCGGAGGGAACAGCGGTCCCAGACGTCGCCGAGGACACGGATCGCCGGCGAAGGGACTGCCAGCGGGCGCGTCGAGCTTCCGGGGTATACTGGGGCCCGAGCGGTGGACGGCGACCGCATCTGGCCGGGACCCAGACCCGGGCCGAGCTTCCGGGGCGTGCCGGGACCCGAGCAGTGGACGGCGACCGCGTCTGGCCAGGACCCAGACCCGGCCGTGCTTCGGGCGTGCCGGGGCCCGAGAGGTGGACGGCGACAGCGTCTGGCCGGGACCCAGATCTGCCTGCCGGGCATGGCTGAAAGCCTCCCTGCGGCGCTAGCCAGGGCCTGCCGGCGTGAGGTGAGCGCCGGCTGTGAGACTCTGCGGTGCCGGCGGGGGCTTGCCGGCGTGAGGTGAGCGCCGGCTGTGAGACTCTGCGGCGCCGGCGGGGGCTTGCCGGCGTGGAGTGAACGCCGGCCGTCGGACCCTGCACTGCCGGAGCTGGTTGACGCATAACAGTGCGCCAGCCACTGGACCCTGTGCCGTGAGTGGTTGTCAGTTGCACCGTGGGTGGTTGCCGGTGCAAGGTGTAAGCCGGCTACTGGAAAAGTGCGCCGCCGGCGTATTGGCCGGTGTCGACTCCCACAGAATGGAAAGTCGAATTTTGAAAGCTTGTTAGTCACCAAAGTGGCCTGGCTTGAAAGAATTTGAATTATTGATTGTGAATTTCAATTGTTCATTTTTGATGCTAATGAAGTGTTATGTATGAACAATTGTAGTTATTAATTATGAGGCTAGGAGATCATCCAAAGATGGATCATTGCCTATAATTAATGACACTGAAAGGGATTGATTGACATACTGGGTAAACATGATTGTATATCCAAAGATAACATTCATATTAACTCTGGTATGATTAATTGATCTATTAAAGTATATTTAAATTAGCATCATTATTGATTGTAGTTATGTATTTGAGGATTACTCAAAGGTGAACTTAAATACATGATTAAAGTTTGTGGTGTATCTGAATCCATTAAAGTTTACTCAAAGCATTAATGTGTAAATTTGGATCATGTTTGTAGGTTCCAATAATGTTTTCGCCTTGGGTAATGCAATGATCAAATTCAATGGACTGAACTATGCAGAATGGTCTGAGCATGTTCAGTTTCATTTAGGTGTTTTGGGCTTGGACTTAGCGGTCATTACGGATGAAAAGCCTGCAGCCATTACCGGGACCAGTACAGAATCTGATAAGTCTTTTTCATGAGGCTTGGGTACGGTCCAATAGGTTGAGTTTGAATTTGATGTGAATGACGATGGCTGAAAATGTCAAGCCATCGATGCCCAAGACGGAAAATGCAAGGGAATTTCTGATGAGAATTAAGGAATACTCTCAATCAGACATAGCTGATAAATCCATTGTAGGAACCCTGATGAGTGAGCTGACGACCAAGAAATTTGATTGGTCACGGCCTATTCATGATCATGTGACCAGTATGGCTAACCTAGCAGCAAAGTTGAGAACGATGGGTATGGATGTGAGTGAATCTTTTTTGGTTCAATTCATCATCAACTCACTGCCTCCTGAATTTGGCCAGTTCCAAGTGAATTATAACACTATTAAAGAGAAATGGAACTTTCAGGAAATTAAGGCCATGTTAGTTCAGGAGGAAGGGAGATTAAAGAAGATGAAGGATCACTCCATTCATCTCACTGTTCGTAATGATGCTGGTGGCAGTAGGTCTAAACCACATCAGAAAAGTAAGAAGAAGGACAAGGCCTCTGTGAAAGTTGCTGGAGGTCAGATCCAAAAGGATCAGAAATGCTTCTTCTGTAAAAGGATGGGTCACTTCAAAAGGGATTGCCCCAAAAGAAAGGCTTGGTTCGAAAAGAAAGGTATGTACTGTATATCAGTATGTTTTGAATCAAACGTAATTGAAGTGCCCAATAATACTTGGTGGTTAGACTCTGGAGCCACTATTCATGTGTCACATATTATGCAGGGATTCCTTTCAATCCAGCCCACAACAGGAACTGAAAAGTTCCTTTACATGGGGAACAGAATGAAGGCACGAATAGAAGGAATTGGGACGTACAGATTGATCTTGGACACTAAGTGCCACCTGGATCTAGAAAAGTGTCTCTATGTTCCTGAATGTGCTAGAAATTTAGTTTCTGTTGCAAAGTTGGATGAAGTGGGATTTAATTTTAAGATTGGAAACGGTGCATTTTCATTGTATAGACATTCGTACTATTATGGATCTGGTACTTTGGTTGATGATTTGTACCGCTTTAATCTTGATGCTATGTATGCTGATTCTCTATTTCTTGTTGAGCATGGTATAGGCAACAAACGTAATGTGCATGATGATTGTTCTGCTTTCTTATGGCATCAAAGATTGGGTCATATATCCAAAGAAAGGATATTGAGGTTGGTGAAAAGTGACATCCTACCTCAATTGGATTTTACTGATTGGGATGTGTGTGTTGATTGTATAAAAGGGAAACAAACAAGACACACATCGACGAACCCAGCCATGAGAAGTAATGAGCCTTTAGAATTGGTACACACCGATATTTGTGGCCCATTTGATATTCCCACATGGGGTGGTGAAAAGTATTTCATCACATTTATAGATGACTACTCACGGTATTGTTACTTATATTTACTGCATGAAAAGTCCCAGTCAGTAAATACCTTAGAGGTGTTTATTGATGAAGTGGAAAGGCAGTTAGATAGAAAGGTGAAAGTGATTAAGTCAGACAGGGGTGGTGAATATTATGGAAAATTCAATGAAAGTGGACAATGTCCTGGTCCATTTGCAAAACTTCTTAAAAGTCGAGGCATATGTGCACAGTATACAATGCCTGGTACACCACAACAGAATGGTGTAGCGGAAAGACGGAATCGCACACTCATGGATATGGTTAGGAGCATGTTAAGTTGCAGTACTGTACCTTTATCCTTGTGGATGCATGCATTAAGAACTGCTGCATATCTGCTGAACAGGGTTCCCAGTAAAGCTGTCCCTAAGACTCCTTACGAGTTATGGACAGGAAGGAAACCCAGTTTAAGACACCTTCATGTTTGGGGTTGTCCAGCAGAAGTACGGATATATAATCCACATGAAGGAAAGCTTGATGCGAGGACCATTAGCGGTCACTTCATTGGCTATCCTGAAAAGTCTAAAGGATATAGGTTCTATTGCCCTAACCATAGCACTAGAATAGTTGAGTCTGGTAATGCTCGGTTCATTGAGAATGGCCAGTTCAGTGGGAGTGGGGAATCACGAAAGGTGGACATTAGAGAATTGCGAAATGAAAGATCCACAGTGAGTACTTCTACTCAAGTTGGTATCCCCACACCCAGTGTTTCCACTCAAGTTGTTGTTCCTTTTGTTGCATCACAGTCACGTGACATGCGAGGACAACAAATTGATACTCGAAACACGCAAGGTGAACACATCAGAGATGAACCAAGTGACAATGTGCAATTCACAAATGAACAAGTGATACCACAAGAAATGGCATTACGGAGGTCCACGAGACAGAAAAGGCCAGCTGTATCTAATGATTATGTGGTTTACTCACTTGAGCATGAATCGGAATTGAGCATTGATAAAGATCTAGTCTCATTTCAGCAAGCCATGGAATGCGATGATTCTGAAAAATGGTTCAATGCCATGAAGGAAGAGATGAAATCGATGGATGTGAATCAAGTCTGGGAACTAGTAGAGTTACCTGAAGGATCAAAACGAGTTGGCTGTAAGTGGGTCTTCAAGACCAAGCGAAACTCGAAAGGTAACATCGAAAGGTATAAAGCCAGACTTGTCGCCAAAGGTTTCACTCAAAGGGAGGGTATTGACTATAAGGAGACTTTCTCTCCAGTCTCTAAGAAAGACTCCTTAAGAATCATCATGGCTTTGGTGGCTCAGAATGACTTAGAGCTCCACCAAATGGATGTAAAGACCGCCTTTCTGAA
Source organism: Rhizophora apiculata (assembly GCA_037832385.1). Lineage (NCBI taxonomy): Eukaryota > Viridiplantae > Streptophyta > Magnoliopsida > Malpighiales > Rhizophoraceae > Rhizophora > Rhizophora apiculata. The sequence goes on along the minus strand of CM075439.1, from coordinate 620,271 downwards.
TGGTGACTTAGAAGAGGAAGTGCATATGGACCAACCTGAAGGTTTCATCACCACCGGGCAAGAAAATTTGGTGTGTAAATTAAAGAAGTCGATATATGGACTGAAACAGGCTTCCCGACAATGGTACATTAAGTTCAATGATGCCATCACGTCATACGGCTTTGTAGAGAACACCGTTGATCGGTGTATCTATATGAAGGTCAGTGGGAGCAAGTTCATTATATTGGTCCTATATGTCGATGACATTCTTTTGGCTGCTAACGACATGGGTTTGTTACATAATGTTAAGAAGTTTCTCTCTGAAACCTTTGAAATGAAAGATATGAATGAGGCATCCTATGTGATAGGAATAGAGATATTCCGTGATAGATCACAAGGACTGTTAGGATTGTCTCAGAAAGGCTATATCAATAAAGTATTAGAGAGATTCAGAATGGAAAATTGCTCAACAGGAACAGTTCCAATTCAGAAAGGGGACAAGTTCAGTGAATTGCAATGTCCAAAGAATGATTTGGAACGGAAAGCAATGGAATCAATTCCCTATGCATCACTAGTTGGAAGCCTGATGTATGCGCAAACATGTACTCGGCCGGACATTAGTTTCGCTGTCGGGATGTTAGGCCGATATCAAAGCAATCCTGGAATAGACCATTGGAAGGCCGGAAAGAAAGTACTTAGGTACTTACAAGGCACCAAGGATTATATGCTTACTTATAAAAGATCAAGTCATCTTGAGGTAGTAGGCTACTCGGATTTAGATTATGCTGGATGTGTAGACTCGAGGAAATCTACATTTAGCTACATGTTCCTCCTGGCTGGGGGAGCAGTTTCTTGGAAAAGTGGGAAGTAGTCTGTCATTGCTACTTCCACTATGGAGGCTGAATTTGTAGCATGCTTTGAGGCTACTATTCATGCATTATGGATGCGGAATTTTATCTTAAGGTTTGGTTTGGTCGACAGTATAGAAAAGCCGTTAAGAATTTATTGTGATAATTCCGCAGCCGTTTTCTTCTCTAAAAATGATAGGTATTCTAAAGGTGCGAAACATATGGATTTGAAATACCTATTTGTCAAGGAAGAAGTGCAAAACCGAAGAGTATCTATTGAGCATATTGGTACTGAATTGATGATAGCGGACCCATTAACTAAAGGTTTGCCGCCGAAAACGTTTACTGAACATGTTGCTCGGATGGGCATTTTGGATAGGTCCCCATTCGCCTAAAGCCAATATTTTGTACTGCTCATATCATTGTGACACTCATGAATTCAATTAAGGCTATGGTTTTGCTTGTATTTTGTTATCTCCGTTTGGTTGTATGCAGTTATAGTTGTGAGATAACTAATAGCATGAATGGAAATGACAATTTAAGGTTTCAATGTTCCTCAGTAAGGTTATTATGAATTACGATGATTATGTGATACATGGAAGGGATCATGTCGCTAAAAGATGTGTGACCGCCATGATCCAATCATTTTAATTCAATTAAGTGTTGTGGTTTGATGATCTTTGAGGATTGTGCACACTTGTTTGTTATTGGTTCATCAAATCATAACAAGGGCCAAGTGGGAGATTGTTAAATTAATTAACATGAGTGGCTCTTGTTATTTAAAGTATGACCCAAAATAAAAGGCCTAATATGATGGTCGGTTAGGCATAATGGCAATTTGGGTCATCGGGTTTAAAATCCCTCCACTCTCCCTGTTCAAAGATAACTGCTACGGGAAGGATAATGATTATCCTTATTCAAAGATAACTGTTGCGGAAAGGATGACGGTTATCCCTATTCAGAGATAATTGTTATCGTAAGGATGATTGTTATCGAAAAGGAGGGGATAATTCCCTGATCAGAGATAACTCAAAAGAGGTGAATAACAGTCGTACAGTTTTTCGTCGGTCTCTCAACCATCAGAGAGAAAACAAAAGGCAGTGAAAGGGAAGAGTAGGAGAAAAGAAGGAGAAAAGAAGGAGAAAAGAGAAAAGCGTTCAGGAACAGGATTTTCATCTTCGCTACGGGACATCAGCATAATGGACAACGGTATGTTGATTTTAATACAGTTTTGTTGCTAGTATTCACATCAGGAAAAGATCCTGCATTACAGAAATAAGAATTTCATGAAGAGAAATTCTGGAAAAGTCTAACAAGAATGACCCATCAATTGCCATCGTCCAAGCCAAAGTTTCGTTACTTAAATCGAGCAGCCTATGGTAGCAAGACCGGATTTTCAGATCAAGATTGATCAATTCATCGACAATGTCTTGAAATTTAAGCCCTTGGCGGAGTTGTTTTTGAGTTCTTTTGGCCGTGGCAATCTTGTAACTCTACATCTCGTATAGCTCCGGACGCCAATGGTGGTAGGGACCTATTGCAACAGGTTGTGGAGTGTACGAGTCAGGATCACTATTCATCAAGGTCTTGGGAACATTGAAAATGCAGACGGGGATTTCAGTGTCGTTTTCGAGCTCCTCCTCAAGGGTTCGGCGGATGTTAATAATCCACCGTTCCTCGTCGAAGTTTGGAAATGAATTCGAAGGCATTGCATATTGGAAGGTGTACATGATGGATGTGGCGTAGGGAAAACTTATTGGCAATGACAGTTTTTTGTGCATTAATTGAGGAGAAGTTTGTGAAGTAATTGGGCTTAAATGTTGAAACTGAAGTTGTTGTGGTGAGAGAATGCATCCCTATGCTTCTATTTATATTTGCAACGTATGAACCTCGTACCCCTGGTACACTCGTTATTAGTTGCACTTTCAAACCAATTTAATAATGTTTATACGGAACCATGATTGGATCTAGTATTCCATACGGAATCACGTTACATCAAGTCGTTCAATTTTTCAAAGGATGATGTTTAATCAAACTTTCTTCAAATATGGCTGTGCAACCAAAATTCTTCTGTTTTTGTGTTCTATGCCATTATTTCAATGAATTATATCCATGGGATAAATGTGTTGGTTATAAGAATCTATCATTACTGTCCAATCCACTCTTTTTTATCGGATTTATAGAATGTCACACTAATGCTTGGTTCTTGAAAATACGAGTATTGTGTGCCTTATTGACTTTGTTTTATATTGAGTAAAAATGCCTTTTTTTTCAAACTACTGCCATGACAACTTTGTTCTTCTTTTCTTTTCGAATTGGATTCTCTCTCTGTTTTTCTGTTTTTTCACCAACAACCCCATTAGAGTTCTTGTGTACATGTGCAATGGTAAATAGAACAAAATTGGAGGAAAGGGTCTTAATATCAGCTACTATCTGGCCAGCAATTGACAACTCTGCTTGGGAAGATTGTATGGCACGAACAGCAAGTAAGCAAATCGGATTCCAGGAGGATGGAAGACCAGGACATCTCCAAAGTCTTTCCCCCAGTTATAGAATCTAGTCTAACAGTAATTTCAATGACAACGTATAAAGATAGAAGACTCAAAATTGATAGACATCAGCTATATTTCATCCTTATTCCACGTCCCATCCCAGTTAATAAAAAGATAATAATAATATTTTGTGTACTTTTTTCTCAAAATTTCAAATTTTTTTAAAAATTAATAAATATGCAATGAGTTATAAAAATTTGAACCAAAATAATAAATATACTCACTTGTATAAGTTTGCTGCTGAGAGAATGTAAACAAATCAGGTATCTTTGAACTATCGCTCCCATCATTTTCTAACAATTAACGGTTTCTTTGACTGACGTGACGGGGTTGGAGACAATTTGGGCCTTTCCCACATTTCATGAGACTTTTGGGAATTGCACTCTCGATCCCCTTTCGGACAATGATTGTGACGTGACCCTGTTTGAAAATTTGACAGGTGTGACATCTAGAACAAGTTCCGTGGGGCAGCAGAAGCCGCTGAGACTAAAATGGCGGTGACCGGCGGGGCCGTAATACAAGCAAGTCTAAAACGATTATCACGTTATATTTTAATTTAAAATTTAAAAATAAATTTATGATTTTTACTCTATTGTCAGTCCATTAAACTTTTCTAACAAATAACACCCTTTTCAACGGCTAACAATTGACTGTATATTGTTTGCAAGACATAAACCCACCTTTGGCAACAACATTAGAAATAAAAGTATTGAAAATTGCACTGTCACTCTTTTGTCGGAATATGATTGTGACGTGACCCGGTTTGAAGAGACACTTGGGAATTATCGTTGTAAAGAGCACGGTGCTTTGTGTCCACCTACGATACGTGTCAGACATTGTATTGATGAAAATTCCTTCCATTTTTTAAATAAATTTAAATAAAATTATATTAAATTTATTTTAATTAATAAAATATTTATTTAAAATTTAATTTTTTATATTTTATTATTAAAATAAAATTTATAAACATATACATGTATCATATTTTATATATATATATATATATATTTATATAATTCCTTAATAAAATCACATAAACTTTATTAAAATTAAATTGAAAATTTTTTTAAAATTTGTTTGATTTAATATGTGATTTTATTATACCAGAGGTTTTTGTAAAATTAAATTTTATTAAAAATAATTATTAATTTTTAACCGATATATTAAAATTTGAAAATTTTGATAAATAAAAAGAAAAGTTTAAAAAGGAAAACTTATAAGAATTTTATTTAGAGAGTTTGATTTCTTTTACAAACTTTGAAAGTCTGAAAGAAAAGCTTGTTTTACATTGAGAGTTTGATCTCCTTTTATAGGGAAGGAAATTTACATTTGGACAAATTAACTTTTGGTGGGAATCTACTTTTACTATTTATTTGTTCTAAGTAAAAGTGGAGTCATTGAAAACAGACAACTTAACTTTTGGTGATATTTTGAGAATTTACTTTCACTATTTGTTTGCCTTATGTGAAAGTGGATTCCTTTGTCAAATGATAGGTCTTTTGGTTGGGATAAAAGTAAAGATGCTCTTTACTTTTGCTTTTTACCCTTATCCTTTTCTGCTGATGATTCCTTTTGCTTTTGCTTGTTGTCTGGAAGTGACCTGTAGATGAAGTCAAATGGGTTATGGTTTGCAAAGGGATCATATGATGTTGAGGTTAAATTGTCTGATGATAGCTGTTCTGCCTTTTTCAAGGTATCTCTAAGAGAAGATACATATTCTTCTTGTGACATTGAACTAGCTAGTCGGGCTTGAGATTGTGATTAATAGGTTAGAAACTGAGATGTTGAGGCCTCGATTTGGTTTGAACTTTTTTGATTATGGTTGAACCATTCTAAGACCCCTTGTTTGTGGGCTTTTTGTTGTCTGGTGGGGGAGAACTGGTTCTAAAATTTGACCTTGTAAATTCTTCCAAGGACTGGTGTTCCTATGGTTTGGTCTGACCTGTATTGAAATTCCCATGTGCAACACCATGGGAGTCTAAAAATATAACAAAATTGAAGTAATTTGGGATAAGCTTCTCCATGTGGAGAAGCATATCATTCTTCAAAAATTATTATACCTTCTTGGATTGGTTTGGGGAAATTTTGTTTGACTGGTCCAAACCATGACAACCAATGAACAAACCATAAAGGAAAGTTGATTTGATTTTGTGTTTCCCAGAAGAATAACCAAGAGTGTTTGTACTGGGAGTTTTGGAGATAAAAAGTATTAAACCATGCTTGTTTATAATCCTAGTAAGAGAAATATTTGTAAAATTTTGAATTTTGATATTGGATTGATTTGAAGGAGATCTGGGTTAAAGGATGGTTTGACCATTCTGTAGACTGGATGATTTGGAGAATTTGAATGGTTGAGTATCCAATTTCATTGTTTTGGTTATGGTGTCTGAATTTGGCTGATCTGGTGTCAATGAGAATGACTTCATAGTATTCTCGAGGCCGCCAAGGGTCCTAAGGTTTAAAAAACCAATTTTGTAATAGGTTTTTGGCACAAAAGTTTGGGTTTTCATGATAGAATCCTTGTTCTACTAATTCAATGTTTTGAAAGTTAGGTTTTTTGAAATAATTTTGGGCAAGCTTAAAATCTTTTAGAGGGGCACTTGAAATAGCCACCTCCTGATTTTGAAATTTGATGCTAAGTGAAGGTGGTGCAATTGCAACTACTTCTTATTTTGATGGTTTAACCACCATTTGATAAGGAGTTACTTTCTTTGATGGTGATGACATTGTTACCACTTGTTTTCCTTTGGAAACAACTTTACTAGCTGCTTCATTTGATGAGGATAATGGAGTGGGCCGTCATTTTAATTTGGCGGTGGACTTATCTTTATATAGTTTATCCATCCATGTTTTGAGAGCCTTTTTGGTTTTGGGGCTCAATTTGTCAAAGTTCAGAGAACTGGGGTTTGATGAGTTGGAGGAAGTGTTTGAATTTATGGCCTTTTGTCTGATTTGGGCTAAAGGTTGGGAGTCATTGTTGGAGTCTTATGAGTTGCAAAGTTCAGCCCAAGTTTTGATTTTGGTTTGGGTTTTCTTTCTAGAGTGTTTAAGCATAAGGAATTCCCTGTAAAATTTCCCTTGAACGATAATTAGGCAAATAATCAGAATCACCTTTAATAAATTTAATATTGAAATCATAAATACTTAAAATTGCTTGCCACCTGGTAAAAATTTGTTTTGAAGCAAGATTTTGAACATCCTTTTTTAAAACATATTTGGCACTTGGCAATCAATTCGAAGAAAAAATTTTTGATTTAGCAAATTATTTTGGAATTTTGAAATACATAAAACAATTGCCAAAATTTCCTATTTGATAGTGGAGTACTGCTTCTAACCTTCATTCCAGTGTTTAGAAGTAAACTTCATCAGCTGTTCTTGTTGACCTTTAACCTGTTTCAAAATCCCTCCATACCTTAGGTTAGAGGCATCGGTCTCAACAATTTTGGGTAAATTAGGATCAGGAAGGTAAAGACAAGGTAATTCTTTAATTTAGGTTTTAATGGCTTGAATAATGGCAGTATGTTCTTCCATCCATGGTCTTAAGGCTTTTCTTTTGGATAATTTTTCATGAAGAGGTTTACAAAGGATTTGAAGTTTGGGAAAAAAAATTAGAGACATAGTCAAGACTTTTGAGGAATCTTTGGAATTGCTTTTTGTCTACTATATGGTCAGGGAATTTTTTAGCAAAGGTTAAGGTTCGAGAAAATGGTGATATTATGCCTTGTTGGATATAATGTCTAAGAAATCTAACTTTTGTTTGAAAGAGATCAACTTTAGTTCTGGAGACAGCTAAGCTTGCTTTCTTTGTAACATGAATGAATTGATGCAAATGTTTGATATGCTAATCAATGTTTTCAGAGAAGATTAATACATCATCAATATAAATAATGATAAAATGCGTATATAGTAGATATATGTTATTCGTGATGCATTGGAATTCAAATAGTGCATTTTTTAATCTGAATGACATAACATTCTATTCATATTGACCAAATGAAACAGTAAAAGCAGTTTTGTAATGGTCCTTTTCCTGAAATTGAATTTGCCAAAAACTAGATTTCATATCAAATTTTGAAAAAATTTGAGCATGGACTAACCTTTGAAGTAGATCTTTTTGATTTGGAATAGGATGTTGTATCCATTCCAGAGCATCATTAAGAGGTTTGTAATCAATCACCAATCTGGGAACTCCTTATTCGAGGTCAGCATTCTTATTGACATAGAAAACAACACAACTCTAAGGAGATTGGCTTGGTTTGATGATACCTTTTGCTAATAAGTCATCAAATTCCTATTTACAATGTTTGACCAACTCGGAATTCATTTGGATAGGCCTAGCTTTGGTTGAGATTTTTCTTTCAATGAAATCTTTGGCATAGGTAGGGCAACAACATGATGTTTTCTATGCCAAAATGCATTTGGAAAATTAAAACAAATATGTTGTTGAATTTGGTTTTGGATATACTCAATTTTGTTTCTAATGTGCGGAAGGTTTATTTGATCTTGGATTTTCTTAAAATTGGCTTCAGTCTTAAGATAATAAAGATAGGAGGTTTTGTTTTTGATTAAAAGGTTTATTTCGGCAGATTTTTGGAAAGATAGTGATTTGAAAAGGTTGATATTCTTTATTTAAGGCTTTTGTATGAATTCAAAGGTGATTGGTTGGCTAAGTATTTGGGTATGGATACCTTGATGAGTGACAAAAAAGGGTTGATTAGGCTTATAAAAGGGGTTCCGAGGATAACCCTTTGTTGAAGGTTTTTGACTAAAATGAAAGAAGTTTGAAGGGTAATACCTTGTTGGCAAATTGTACCTCAGGAAGTTTGTAATCCACGATCAGTCAATGGTTGCTTGTAGATTTGAATCTTTCCGTGGTTTTTGTGAAACATTTGGTTGGTACTAATCCTTCTTGTATGTAGTTGAGGTCAGCACCTGTGTCAACATGGTCAATTGTTTCTAAAGTGAATTGGTGAGCAATCCTAAGATGTACTTTGACCAACCATTTTTGTGTCATGATTTCTGTTAAAAGATACAAAAATTCACTGTTGGATTTATCAAGTATTTGGGTTTTAATAGGTTCTTTGGATTTTGGAGGGTTTGTTTCTAGTAAGGATGTAAGCAAAAGATAGTCATGGGTTTGTTGTTTTTTGAGATGGCTAATTTCAATTTTTAATTGGTTTATTTCAGATTTTAGATTTGAAATAGTGAGAGGTTTGGGTTTGGTTTGTTTAAATTGGTCAATAATATTTTAAAGGTCATAAGGTGTTTGGACTTGTTGTAATAGTTCATTGGGTTTTGAGGTAAAAGGTGTTTGGAGAAGTTTTTCAAGGAATTGTGATTTGGCTTAGTCATTTCCAAGAGAATCAAGAATTTCTAAAATTTGTTCTTGGTCACGCATCAAGACTTGAAGATGCTTCTCGCTTAAGGATATTTCTGTTAAGCTAGGAGCTTTATTGTTTTGGAGTTTAGCTTCATTCTCTTGGAAAAATTCAGTATCATTGCCAAAAGAACTGTTGATTAACCAAGGTTGGATTTGGTTTCTAACTTCTTCATTAAATTCTAAAGTTTGTAGTCTGGTATATAATTTGTAGAATCTAGTAGTATGACCTAGTTTGCCACGTCTATAGCAAGTAAATTTGGTTTTTTGGTTTATTTGTGGTGGATTCTGATGGGTTTTTGTAAATTTTTTGGCCCGCTGTTTAGTTTTTGTGGCTTTTGGTTTTTTGTAAAATGGGTTATATGGCTTAGGATTATTGGGTCTAGGCCTCCTTTTTTGGTATTCTTTCTTCTGGTAAAGGTTGTCATCAAATTAGGCATAGAAAGATCCAAGTTCCCTTCAAGTTTGTTATTGTTCCTTTTGAATTTGTTTTTGTAATTTGAGATCTGCACAAATATGAAGTCCTTCTTTTTGGACAAAACTAATTAGTTCCCCATAAGCAAGACTATCATAAGGAATTTGTCCATTATGCAAATCTTAGAGTTTTGATCTTACCTTGTCTCCCAAAAGGTGAGGTAAACCAGCTAAGAATTTTTCTTTCCAGAAAGGTTGATTTGCATCACGTTGTTGCATGACACATGTAAGGAATGTGTCCTTATACCAACGAAAATCATGGAGATGTTTGCATTTAAGGTTTGAAAGAAGTTCGATATTTTTGTTTTTAAAATGAGATGGGCCACCAATGAAATGCTTGGTTATAGCAAATATGAGAGTGGACACAGCAACAGGTGTAGTCCATTGTAGATCATCAAGAATTGGTTCTTGATTAATATCACGTTTAATAATCTGGAAAATTTTGCTTCAATTTTCTTGAGTGAGAATATGATCCCACCATCCTTTGAGTTGTCCAGAAAATCCTGTAACTAGAATTTTCGCAATGGTTGGATCAGAAGTTTGGCTATGGGTGTGATAGATGTTTGCAACCATGGTCATTTGTTGAAGAAGATTCAAATTTTGGTATTCTAAATACCCATCAATGTTACATTCATAAATTGAATTGGAATTATATTTGGTTTGAATAAAAGATGGTTTTTCCTCAAATGCTAAGTCAGGTGCAGAGGGTTTAGGGTAATACATATGGGTAGGATCCCTTACCAATTCTACTTTAATTCGTTGGAGCTTGAAAGGTTCATTATCTAACATGTCAACCAAAGATGCTTCCGTTAGTATGTGAACATCCTTGCTGGTGGATGGATCATCTTTGCTTTTGAGGTTGTTGTATCTTAGCAATAATGCCTGGGGAAATTCATTTGAACTGTTTTAAGAAATTTGGAAAGGTTTGAAAATGGGGTTAGAAATTGTTTTTTCTTTGGTTTGTGAAGAAGAAGTTTGGACAGAAGTAGTTGTTTCAATATTAGAAAGTTGTTTTTCAATAGTTTGCAAAATCTTATTTGTATAATTGTTTTATTCTATAAGTTTATGAAAATCTTTGGAAGAAGGATCTTCATGTTCCCTTCTGACTTTAAATCGAGATGCAAAAATAGTAGATCCTTTATGTTTAAATTGAATTTCGTAAGATGAGAGATGAATAAATTCTATTTTAGAACCATTCATCATTTCCCACATTTGTGTTGCAATCTAAACATGCAATTCATTTTCTTCTTTAAAAGAAGTCCAAGGGTACTGAATTTGCTTTTAAAAACAGTATTCATTAAACCAGTCAAAGAAAAGGATTTGTGTAAAATTGGTAAACATCCAATCATAATAGTCTTATTGGATGGCTAATCGGTTTTCATTTTTGAAATGACTAAAAAACCATTCACATTTTTCTTTATTCCAACTTGAATAAAATTCTTTTCTTAAAACATCTTTGTTTATTTGAAAATCTTTTTCCAAAACATTAAGTTCAAGATTAACCTCAAGTTTGTCTGGAAATTGAACTTGTGATGCCGAAGCTTCAGGAGAGTCAGGAGATCTAGTTGACTATTCAACATATGTTGTTCTAGGTACCTGCCTTGGTGTTTGTATGTTTGATTTTTGCATGTTAGTTTGCCAGAGAACAGTTTCTCCTTTGTCGTTAGCTCCTTGTAATGATTTGACATGGAAAGAAGATTTCATTGCCTTATATTAGATTTGATACATTAGACTGAGGTGTATCGATCTTTCAACAAAACGATTGTTATGAATTTTAATTTACAGAATAAGCACATCAAGAATGTTTTTATCATGCAAAGATACAGTAAAATTAGGATAACATGTAAAATAAATTGGACTAGAGCAAAGACTTGATTCAATTATGCCCAAAAGAGAATCATCAAAATTTAAAAGACGATAATCTCTAAGTGCAGCAAGAATTGATGTGTCTAATCCTTCCCTAGATAATGGTTTGATGCCAACCTGTATCATGTCAAGATGCAAATAATTATAATGCTTTTGATAATGTTTGATGGATTTATGAGAAAGCAGTCTTACCATTTCTATAAATCTAAAAAGATGACAATCTCTTTCAACAATTTTAATGGTATAATCTGTTTGGTGGAAAAGATTAAATTTGGTTGTTTTGTAAATTTGTTTTTCAACGGGTTTGGGAATCTGCTAGTTATCAATGGATTTGTCAAAATTTTCAATGAGAATTTCATCTCTATTTATGGTTTTAGAAGAAGAAGCCTTAAAATCATGACTTGGTATGGAAGGACGAAAGAAGTTAGACATACTTACATCAAAGGTTGAGATCAGCCTACAGATGGAGCAGGTGCGAGATGTGTAGGGATAGGTTTGGGACTTACCAATAGTCTTACTACCTCACCGTGGGACTTGCTGCCAGGAACACCCCAAAGGTTCTCTCTACCAAAAGTTCTTAGCGTTTGCTCACGCTCGGTTTCACTCAATGTTTGAAGGTAAACAGGAATAACCTCTCACTCTCCTCGTACAACAAAGCTAAATATATAATTTTATTTTATTAATTTTTTTATACACAAATATTTGTATATAGCCATATTCTAAATAATATAAACATATATCATACATTATAAACATTTAGTTAGTCCTACTCAACTTATATGTTTTCCATATAATTTACTATATTAAAAGAATTATATTAATTTTAGAAATAAGAATCTCATTTAGAAGGAAATAATAATATATTTTATATATATATAATCTAGTATTAAATAAAAGAGAAAAAAATTAATTTTCTTAAAAATAATGGACACTTCACTTATTAGACACTTTTATTTTCCATGCATATATATATTTTTATGACAAAATTTATTTTAGAAAAATCTTGCAATTGCTTGTGAGACAACTATTGCTATAGCTCCCCACTTTTTCTATGCATGCATATTAATGTGCATGTGTTTTGATTTTGTGATATAAGTTGTCAAAAAGGTTAGTTCGGACCTATAAAAACATTTCATAAATATTACATAGATGAAAATTTTTTGACTTAACAATTATGCATTTATAGTAATTTGATGTATAATTGCAACTAACAATAATATTACACTTAAGTATTTATTTTTAAACTCCTTACAATTCTTAAAATTCGCATTTTTTTACCTAAAGTATTCCACCTGAAATTTTCTTTTTTAAAACAAATATTCTCACGATAATTGACTATTCCTTATCATTATGAGTTGCTTCCTAGTCATTGCTTGCTTAGGGCTTATTCTTAATGAAATACATGTGGAATTTGGACTTGTTTCCAAAAAATATAAATACGGATATTTTGATGGCCCATCCCTTCATAAGTCAATAATTAATGTGATAAAAAAACACCAAAAATTAGAAAATGAAATTTATTGATTAAGGTAACAATAAAAATGGAGAAATGTTATGGACATGGGTCTTCTAACTTAGGCTCGAGGAGTCCCACAACAAGTCATATTGCATTATCTTCATTGTTAATTACAAATTTATAATCATCTTATATATAATCACAATAAACAATGAAATCACAAATGTTTACATCCATTCTATATTAAGACCATATAAAATGTAATGAAGTTTGAAAAAAATTAATAATAATAGAATTTTTGGGCCGAATATAATTATATCGATTTTTGTTGGTGACAAAGTAATGGAACAACTCAACTTAGATGTTGGCATATAAAAAAGTTATCAATTATCAATTATAACCTTTATTTTTAAATTTTATAGTCATATGGTGTCTAACATAAAAGAAGACAAAGTATTGAATGAAAATTAATTTTGTTTAATCAATGATTATTAGTTTATGAATCATCAATATTTTCAATTTTTAATCTTGAATAACTTGTATCAAAACTCATATATATGAAACTTTCTTCAAATATCAAACTTGTAGTGTTTGTAGTATTTTCTTTAATCCTTGTTATGTGATTTGCATATGTTGTTCCTACAATCTTATATGGGTTGTAATTGTTGTCAAGTAGGTTTAAGTGTGCAATAAAGTAAAGCCACATGGAAGGGTAAGAAGGTAAATACACGCGTAAGGGCAAGAACGTAAATCCGCCACGTAAGCCCTATTAGGGTTTCATGGAAGAGATATATAAAGACCTTGGAAGACAAAAATAGGGTAAGGCCAACACAATTGCATACATGGCAAGAAGAGAAGTGTCGGCAATATTGGGCATTCAACAAAACCTAAACAACTGACTAATCAAAGAGAACACCAAACCCTACACGGGAGAACACCACCGGTAAGGACGAAGAGAGTGAACAGTGCCGTCGAGTGAACAGTAACTGCACAGTGAAGCTGTTGGACGAAGAGAGAGAAAACACTTGGAAGAGAGAGAAAGGCCGTTGTCGGAGATAGGAGAGAAACGGACATAACGGCGAGACGGTCGGCGAGGAGACAGCACGGCACACGGCAACCCTACACCATCGGTAGAAAAGAGAGATGATCGAAACGGCTGGTGAAGGGGGGCGATGGCAGAATGATATGGAAGAGAGAGAGAACCATCAGCAAAAACAGAACCGTCGAGAGAGAGAAAGAGTTGACGGGAAGGAGAGAAAAAGAAACCCAACGGCTAGAACAGAGGAGTCGATGGGAAGGAGAGAAAGAAAACCCGGTTTGGCTAACCAAGTGAGCCGACGGCAGAATAAGGGAAGAGAGAGAAAAGAAGGAGAAAAATCATACATGGCCAAATCGGAGACCGTCGGTAGGAAGAAGAGTGACGGCTAGTAGGGCTGGACGGCAGGATGAAGAAAAGCAGACCATCGGCAGAAAAGGAAGGAAATCTAGCCAAGTGGGTGAACGAAAAAGAGAAATCCGGTGAAGAGAGAGAAATTCGACGAGAAGAGAGAGAAATCTAGCGGTAGGAGAGAGAAATTCGGCTGGACAGTGAGAGAGAAACGGACAGGTGAGCCGTGAGACAGTAAGATTGTGAGACAAGGAGACAGGTGAGACCGTAAGACGGTGAAAGTAGGAATTGTGTGAAACAACGTAGAAAAGAAATTTGGCGAAGCACATAAATCTAGATTTCTTCAAGAGAGGTTAAAGAGTGTTGCGGTGAACTTCTAAGCGGTAGTGGAGTAGCCTTTCAATTCAACAGAGGCAAGACAAGTTAAAAGAAGGGTAGACACAGTAAGTGACACTCTTTGTATTGTACTTACTTAGTATTTGCAATAGTGAAAGGAGTAGAGAATTAAGACATCCATTGTAACTAGAATTCTCAAGTATAGTGGATGGTCTCGGTAAGGGAAAGTCCCTACCACCGTGGATGTACATCACATTGACGAAACCACGTAAATCTCCTGTGTCCTTAATTTGCTTTACATTCTGTGTTTTGAATTGAGTTGTGAACGTAGTTAAAGTATCAGCCAACCCGTAACCTAACGAAGGCCTAAACAAGAACATCTGGATTGTCTATTAGGCAAGGTGTCTGAAAGGTGACTTTAGGGACTATTGTGATTAGTAGGTAGCAATAGATCTACCTTAGTCCAGTCTGAGAAAAAGTTCACTTTTAAGAAGAGGTTGAAGTTGTTCACTCACCTGCAAATTGTAAATTGTGGTGATACTGATTCACCCCCCCTCTCAGTATCACAAACTAGTAAATCCTAGGGAGAAGTCGGGAACTTCAATTGGTATCAGAGTCAAGTTCACCAGTTTGAAGCTTAACAGCTTGGTGTACTAGTTTGAAGGGATCTAGAAGTTTGACTTGTTCAGCATACTGAGAAATGGAAGCCGGTACCAGCACTAGCACCACTTACAGCAAGAAGGTTCCAATCTTCAACGGAACCAACTATCATATGTGGAGAATAAGAATGCAAGTGGTATTTGCAACCATGGGCATTAACGTGGTGAAATGCGTACAGAAGGGTTTTGTGGCTTCGGAAGAAGGTAAAGACCCAACTCTAAAGGAGTTAAGACAGTTTGAGATAAATGGGAAGGCCTCAAATGTCATCATTTCAGCATTGACAGATGCTGAGTATGCTAAAGTTATGGACTGCAAATCTGCCAAGGAGATATGGGACAGATTGCAGAAAGTCTATGAAGGTGATAGCAGAATGAAGGAGGCTAAGCTTCAAGTGTTCAAGGAGAGATATGAATCTCTCAGAATGCAGAAGAATGAGACAGTTCAAGAGTTCTTCACCAGGGTTATTGACGCTGTAAACGACCTAAGAAGTCATGGGAAGAACAAGAAGGACTCATCGATTATAAAGAAAATTCTGAGAATTTTGCCTGAGAGGTTTGCTTCAAAGGTGGCAGCCATAGAGGAGAGTAAAGATCTCAACTTTATATCTCTGCATAATCTTCAGTGCAATCTCATTGCATATGAGATGAGAATAAAGTTGACTGAGAGTTCCTCAATGTCAAAGGTATCAAAGGAGGCAGCTTTCAAAGCTTTGAAACACTTGAAGATAAAAGAAAAAGAAGAATCATCCAGTGAGGATAATGATGATGATGAGGAAGAAACTGAAGGTGAAGTGTTGGCTTATTTCATTAGGAAATTCAAAAGGGGGTCTAAGAAGGGAAAAGGACAACTGGCCTTGAGATGTTATCGTTGTGGGCAGACTAGACACTTTGCTTCTCAGTGCAAAGTGAAACTTGATGATGAAGATGAGGATGGTGATGATGAGTAGAATTCAAGATGGAGAAGATCATCATTCAAATCAAAGAAGTCCAGTAAGAAGATTGGCAATCCACAGAGGAAGACGAGAGGCTTACTCAAGAGTTATGTGAGTCAGACAAAAGAAGTTGATGAGGAGGAAGATGAAGACTCATCAGATGAGTATGTCTTTATGGCATTAGCACAAGGTGGTAGCTCAACCTCTGAAGAGGAAGAGGAAGTTGATGAAGAAGAGCTAGATCTTGAAGTTGAGCTAGAAGCAGCTTCAAAGGAGATAATCAGAAGGGGCAGAACCATAAGAAGGTTGGAGGCCCATATAAAACAAGTTGAAGCAAAGACTGAGAAAGCTGAAAGTCAAAACGATGAAATAAGGGTTGAGCATATTGACTTGAAGAGAAGATTTGAGGAACAGATCAAAATATGTGAAGACCTTACAGTAGAGCTTGGCTCACGAGCTTCAAAAATTGAAGAAATGGAGAAAGAGTTGCTGAGACTTCAGCAACAACTCAAAAGTAGCAAAGAGAACTTGCAGAAACTTGAAATGATAGGAGAAACAAGTTCTGAAAAAAGAGAGAAGAATGTAGAGAAAGTGCAGCAATCTGAGGCTACATCGGCTAAAGAAAATAAGAATGTGCCACAAAAGTTGAAAGAGAAGGTTGTGACTCAGAAGAAGATAGTTGAGAATAAAGAAGATCTGAAGAAGCAACCTAGGGTGGCAAACAAGAAGGAATAAAAGAAAGTCAGCCAGCAGAGGTCTACGGTTGAACAGAAGAAGGTGACTGAAATGAAAGTCACATAAGCAAAGAAGCCAGCTACTTTGCCTACACAACAAGTGATGAATAGAAGAAGACAAGCTGTGATCAGACCCAAGAAGAGGCAATTTCAAGGTCATTGCCTTTATTGTGGAGTTTGGGGTCATAAGGCGATAACTGTTGGTGGAGAAGGCCAGTATATGTCTCCAACTTGAGAAGATACAATGCTGCATACAGGGGGAGACAATACAGAATTCAGAAGAGAACACCTGTCGTGAGTTTTTGCACATACTGTAAAAGGCAAGGACACGCTAATAAGGATTGTTGGTGGAAGCCCAAACCAGTGGTTTCAAAGAATAAGTTTGCTATATTGGCAGACTTGGAATAGTGTGAAAGGTGCGGGTAGGATGGCCATAATGCCAAGAGATGCATGACACTTCTCCCTGAGTAAGAGAAGGCACTCAACAGCATAGTGAAAACAAGCAGTGTAGTCAAAGCTGAGAAAAAGAAGAAAGCTATCTTCCAACCAGTTCAAAAGAAGGAATATAAAGCTAAAAGGGAGGTGGCTAATATAGCTGAAATTGCACTCAAAGTTGACTGCAAAGATAAGTAGTGGATCCTTGATAGTGGATGCACTTCGCACATGACGGGAGACAAGAGTAAATTATCAAAGTTGAGCAAATCAAGAGAAGGCAGAGTTAAGTTTGGCAATGATAATTCACTCAACATCAATGGTCAGGGGTCAGTAAACATTGGAAGAGGAAAGCTAAAAGATGTTCTGCATGTTGAAGGACTCAGATATAATCTAACATCTGTCAGCAAACTATGCAATGAAGACCATAAGGTAATATTCACAAAAATAGGTTGCCAGGTAAAGAGTAAAAAAGGCAATACTATTGCAGCTGAGAAGAGAACAACTGGAAATTTGTATGTGATTGATGAAGAAAGAGATCCTCTTACAACTAAGATTATGCAAGAAAGAAAACCAAAGAAAATGTGGACTAGTGCTCATCAAGAAAATCATATCACAGGTGACCTATCAGCAGGATTTACAGCAAGAAGAAGAATTGTGGGAGCTACTGCTTTACTCTCACAAGTTGAACATAAATCTGTTGAAGAGGCTATACAAGATCTAACTAAATCTCTGTCCACAGAGCTGTTTGAAAAGCACAAAATGAGTCTGTCTGTGCGAATACCTCCTCAAGCTTGAAAATCAGGTGAATCCTCCATCTCTACTTTGCAAGTTTTTCAAATTTGTAATTGGTTGGCAAAGGGGGAGAGAAGCAACAGTGCAGGGGGAGCTGTTAAGAAAGGGGGAGTGCATATTTAGGGAGAGTTGAAACGCTGCATAGTGGCTTTTATTATAAGTATTGCCAACAATTACAAAGGGGGAGATTGTTGTTCCCACAACCTTATATGGGTTGTAATTGTTGTCAACTAGGTTTAAGTGTGCAAGAAAGTAAAGCCACATGGAAGGGTAAGAAGGTAAATCCACGCATAAGGGCAAGAACGTAAATCCGCCACGTAAGCCCTATTAGGGTTTCATGGAAGAGATATATAAAGACCTTGGAAGACAAAAATAGGGTAAGGCCAACACAATTGCATACATGGCAAGAAGAGAAGTGTCGGCAATATTGGGCATTTAGCAAAACCTAAACAACCGACCAATCAAAGAGAACACCAAACCCTACACGGGAGAACACCACCGGTAAGGACGAAGAGAGTGAACAGTGCCGTCGAGTGAACAGTAACCGCACAATGAAGCCGTTGGACGAAGAGAGAGAAAACGCCTGGAAGAGAGAGAAAGGTCGTCGTCGGAGATAGGAGAGAAACGAACATAACGGCGAAATGGTCGGCGAGGAGACAGCATGGCACACGGCAACCCTACACCATCGGTAGAAAAGAGAGACGATCGAAATGGATGGTGAAGGGGGGCGACGGCAGAATGATATGGAAGAGAGAGAGAACCATCAGCAAAAACAGAAGCATCGAGAGAGAGAAAGAGTTGACGGGAAGGAGAGAAAAAGAAACCCGACGGCCAGAACAGAGAAGTCAACGGGAAGGAGAGAAAGAAAACCCGGTTCGGCCAACCAAGTGAGCTGATGACAGAACAAGGGAAGAGAGAGAAAAGGAGAAAAATCATACACGGCCAAATCGGAGACCATCAGTAGGAAGAAGAGTGACGGCTAGACAGGGCTGGACGGCAGGACGAAGAAAAGCAGACCATCGGCAGAAAAGGAAGGAAATCTGGCCAAGTGGGTGAACGGAAAAGAGAAATCCGGTGAAGAGAGAGAAATTCGGCGAAGAGAGAGAAATCCAGCGAAAAGAGAGAGAAATCCGGCGGTAGGAGAGAGAAATTCGGCTGGATCGTGAGAGAGAAACGGATAGGCAAGCTGTGAGACAGTAAGATTGTGAGACAAGGAGACGGGTGAAACCGTAAGACGGTGAAAGTAAGAATTGTGTGAAACAACATAGAAAAGAAATTCGGCGAAGCACGTAAATCTAGATTTCTTCAAGAGAGGTTAAAGAGCGTTGTGGTGAACTTCTAAGTGATAGTGAAGCAGCCTTTCAATTCAACAGAGGTAAGACAAGTTAAAAGAAGGGTAGACACAGTAAGTGACACTCTTTGTATTGTACTTACTTAGTATTTGCAATAGTGAAAGGAGCAGAGAATTAAGACATCCATTGTAACTGGAATTCTCAAGTATAGTGGATGGTCTCGGTAAGGGAGAGTCCCTACCACCGTAGATGTATGTCACATTGACAAAACCACGTAAATCTCCTGTGTCCTTAATTTGCTTTACATTCTGTGTTTTGAATTGAATTGTGAACGCAGTTAAAGTATCAGCCAACCCGTAACCTAACGAAGGCCTAAA
The DNA here is from genome assembly GCA_037832385.1 of Rhizophora apiculata. Classification (NCBI taxonomy): domain Eukaryota; kingdom Viridiplantae; phylum Streptophyta; class Magnoliopsida; order Malpighiales; family Rhizophoraceae; genus Rhizophora; species Rhizophora apiculata. Next base: position 600,775 of record CM075439.1, on the reverse strand, counting down.
CAAGAACATTCGGATTGTCTATTAGGTAAGGTGTCTAAAAGGTGACTTTGAGGATTATTGTGATTAGTAGGTAGCAATAGATCTACCTTAATCGAGTCTGAGAAAGAGTTCGCTTTTAAGAAGAGGTTGAAGTTGTTCACTTACCTGCAAATTGCGAATTGTGGTGATACTGATTCACCCCCCTCTTAGTATTACAAATTAGTAGATCCTATGAAGAAGTCAGGAACTTCAGCATATATGTGGACCAACTTAAGGGCTATAACTTCAAAAAAAGCCAAAATTTTTTATTATTAATGCAAGGAGATACCGAAAACTAGGATATAAGAAAAGAAAAAAAACTAGGAGTAAGGTTTTGGACTAGAAAAAAAATTATTACATAAGATGAAGAATCTTTGTGAATAGCACTACCCCAATAAGGCAATATCCCCACTTGACCCTACCAAATATAAACCTTTTCATATAAAAATTTAAACTTTTTAAAAATTTTCATTTTATCCCCATTAAAAATTCTTTACCCTACTTAAAATCCAAAATTGTTTAATTGATAAACTTAAAAGACTTCGACTTATATAAATTACTAGATTTATTTTTGATTTTTTTTAATCCCTCTAATAAATTACATTATTACATCTATTAGATTTAAAAATAAATGTATAAATTACTATATGTAATTATTTATAATTAAATCTAATTTAAATTGTACACAATTTAGATAACTTATTCTTTTTTTCTTTTAAAATGAATGAACTTATTAATATTTATCGTATTAAGAATTTTAATAATTATTTGAATGATTATTGGATGATATATATATATATACATATGAAATATTCATTTTTATTAAATATATAGTTTTGTGAGTATTAAATAATTATACAAACACTTATAATTTTATTAATTTAATAAAATACAATACAATAATAACTAAAAAGCACAAACATTCTTTATATAAGAATATAAATCTAATTCTACCTAAATAATAAAATTATATTAAATTAAATTCAACTAAGCTAACTTTTACTATAATTCTAATTAACTTTTAATATGGGTTAACTCCAACATTCCCTTAATTTTAATTTGATGATACTCTCAATTTTAATAGTTTTTTAGACTTACAATACGTTGATTCAATTTTCTTTTTATCAACTTGATCTTTTAAAAAATTAAAACGAGTATCAATATATATTTATTTCTTCCACGTGACACTAGATTATTACTTTTATTGACTACAGAAACATTACTAAGAAATATCCTCTTAAAGCTTTAAACCGAAATATATATCTCATTCAACAAATTATACAACTAAATAATTTGACAAACACTTAAAGTTATCACTACATACACTGCTTAATAAGTTGAAAGTGTAATAATATACAATTTTTTAGATAATTACAAATAAGTAATAGTTTCAAAATTAAAACAGTAACCAAAAGTATTTCAATAATTATCTACATCTCCACCCTAATCACTATCAAAATAATTTTGAAGAATACAACTTTCAGATGAAGAATAAAACAGTGGCTCTAATAACTCTAGTGATACCTAGCGGTGGTTGCATTGATTTCTGTGGCTCTAAGGACTTTTGTCTCAATTAATTATATAACTTTTACTTAAAGTCTCCAAGATTATCCCAACAAAAAATTCTACATAAAAATAATGTTAAATATTTTTATACTATTTTATTTTTTAATATTATTTTATTAACTATATATAACTTTATCTTTATTGACTAAAATTCTTGGATATACTATTAAATCCAAGACATGTACCCTCATTATTGATCTTTCTCTCTTATTCTTTCAAATCTCCACTGTGTATTCCTCTCTCTTTAAACTTTTATTCCAGTCCTCATTGTCCTTTACGTCCACCAATTTTTCAACTTTAGTCTTTTGATGCTATCAAATAGATGACATGGAAGCATAAATTATTAGGAAATAAGAAATAATTTTTCTTAAACAATTTTTTTTAAATAGTTGTTTATGGATAATAAGAACAATAAATAGTAAATATTAAAAAGAAAACAACAAAAAGTAAAAGAAAAAATAATAAAAAAATAACCAACAAGGTTATAAACATACCCTAAATTTTCTTTTCATAGTTGTGAAAACTAATTACGATTATTTTTCTTACTTGCAAAACTAGTTACACATGATTTAATATATTATTGAATGTGCACATGAAAACTTGATATCACAAAAAGGGGAAAGTTACAAGAACGTAGATGCTTAGGCAAGTTAAGATGCACAATCGGGTATGAAGGAATGTTAGATAGACACAAATTTTTTAATACAACAATGACACTATAAGGCATTATTTGTTAGTTATACCTTCTTTTTTTTTTTTCATTAGGATATATTTATTTAACCAATAGTTGTAGTTAAAATTTTCAATTATTTTCATTATTTTTGCAAGAAAAAAATGTATATGTATATATTTTTCATAGGCATAGTTATATTTGTGATCATTATAGTTGATTACATAATAAGTGTTTTTAGCTTATTATTAGTATAATGCTTGTATACATTTACAGTAGTTTGATACAAATGGTACTCAAGCTCTAATTCCTTTCCTTTTAGAGCTTTCTATCATTGAGAACTTGACTTTCTTTCTTTATCGAGTTAAAAGGGTGAACTTTGTGTAGCTCAAAAAAGATTTCACCAATAAGAAATTGAGTTTCTTGCAAAAAAAAAAGGTTTTTTTTTTTTAAGTTGGGAAGGCCTTGCTTTAGCTTGATCCTTGCCCCACCGTAATCTCTAGTTTGGACTAATAAATTATTTCTTTATAGAGCCCTTTGAAATAATGAATTTTTCTTTAATCTTCTAGTATGTGTTTATCAAGTTTTAAATTATGAACAAAAATTAAAGCTTTGTAAGTATGAATTTATTTTTTCAAATTAAATTTCACCTAGGTGAACTTAATTTCCCAAAAATTTATTGCATCCCATAATCTTCAGAATTTTTTATATTCACAAATAAGTACTTTATTGCATATGGTGATAATATTACATGAGCAAATATGATTGCTTAAGAATTACTCTATCAAGATTAAATAACACTTAATCTAACAAAAACAATTATTTATTTCCTATTTTACCTTGAATGAGAGCATAATGATTAAGTAGTTATTTTAATTTCCTTTTTCCTTTTATATTGCCAATTCTTCAAGCTTATAATGGTCTTATGGCCCGAAAATCAAAAGAGAAATAGAAATATGAGAGAATAACAATTTTGATGTCCCATTCGAATCTTATCGCGTTGTTCAAAGCTAATTTGTTCCTTTCCTAAGTTTAGAACTCCTTTATCCTTGCTCCTTAGTTCTTCTCCATGAGATCTTAAGATAGATTTGGTGTGTTTAGAATTTTAAATCTAAAATGTTCTTAAAGAAAGATATTTTTTAAAAATAAATAAATAAATAAATAAATAAAATTAGCAACGCATAAACTCTTGTTTTATGAAAACATGTACCATAGGCATATGTAATAGCCAAAACTTAACATCATAGTAGAATCATAATTTTTGAGGTTATAATCACAGTCATAATTTATTGACTTATGTGGCGTTGACAATCCCAGACAATAATTACTATTTTCAAGCACATTCATCGGTCCACTGTAGCATCTTCCTATTTGCAAGCATTACAAATTATGAAGAGAAGAATTGCACTTTTACCAAAAGACCATCCATCATGTACAATTCTTTAGTCCCCGAGGTCGCCCATTGATCAAAGGTGGCTTCTTGCAAGTTTTGTTGAATTGGTGTCATCGGTTTGATACTCTGCAGCCTCGGCGATCTCCAATGGAGCTTCCACCTGAGGCACAATTGTGTTGTACAAATAGTCGAGCAGGTGAGCACATTGAGAAACCTGGATCTGTGGGGTGTCATGCTCCATCTTGAAAGGGGAGATCTCTTTGCTTAGCCCAACCAACATTGAGTGCAGCATATGATCTGCTGTATCCAACGATGAAAATTGAAGTTCTAGCATCCTTCTCAAGACAAACAATGGAAATTGAGTCTCAAGCATCACAATATCCTTCAAGATAGAATTGTGGGCTGATTTCTTCCCTGCATAATCAATCCAATGTGACATCCTTGAGGTAAGTCTTGTTATTGTCACTCTTTTTCTTGTGGCATAGACTTGCAAGAACTCCAAAAAGAACGACCCATCAATTGTCATCATCCAAGCCAAAGTTTCATTACTTAAATTGAGCAACCTATGGTCGCAAGATTGGATTTTCGGATCAAGATTGATCAATTCATCCACAATGTCTTGGAATTTAAGCCCTTGGCAGAGTTGTTGTTGAGTCCTTTTGCCATGGCAATCTTGTAACTCTCCATCTCGTATAGCTTCGGACACCAATGGTGGTAGGGACCTATTGCAACAAGTTGCGGAGTAGGAGTCAGGGTCACCATTCATCAAGGTCTTGGGAACATTGAAAATGCAGACGGGGATTTCGGTATCATTTCGAGCTCCTCCTCAAGGGTTCGGCAGATGTTGATAATCCACGGGTGCTCGTTGAAGTTTGGAAATGAATTCGAAGGCATTGCATATTGGAAGGTGTACATGGATGTGGCGTAGGAAAAACAATTTTGCCTATTATGTTGGAAGGTTGATGTCATTTTCTTCACAAGGCTTATAATCATTTTATTTTGCTTATAATCAATATTATTATGTAATTACACTTATTGAAACACTTGATATCTATAGGAGAATATCAAACTACTTTTTTTTTTTATCTTCAACTCCTTATATTTATGATAACAAGATAGATATAATTAATTAAGTTCTTTGTTTTTTTTTTTTTTTTTGCTTATCATGTGTCTTTTTAAATGAATCTATTTTGGTTGATGAATGAACGACAATAGATTCCATTTCAACAAAAACACATTCTGAAATTTGAAATACTAGAGGGAAATGTAATTGCTACACGTAGTTTGTTTTTATTTGATTTTATAAAAATGATTTCGTTAGTCTTGTGTCACGGGGCCATTACCCTCTCCCCAAAAGGCTAACCTATTGGGGTGTGCAGCGCCCACGCTTATAAGGCCCAAGGATCCCTTTCTCCGTTCCGATGTGGGACTCCGTCACATTCTCCCCCACCGATTCCATCGACGTCCTCGTCGTGGACCGGGGCCCCCCTGCCTACTCCCCCTACTCTTGTGTCACGGGGCCATTACCCTCTCCCCAAAAGGCTAACCTATTGGGGTGTGCAGCGCCCACGCTTATAAGGCCCAAGGATCCCTTTCTCCGTTCCGATGTGGGACTCCGTCACATTCTCCCCCACCGATTCCATCGACGTCCTCATCGTGGACCGGGGCCCCCCTGCCTACTCCCCCTACTCTTGGGCCTAGAGCGCTCGGCGACGGACATCGGATTCGGGACGGGTCGGCTCTGATACCACTTGTCACGGGGCCATTACCCTCTCCCCAAAAGGCTAACCTATTGGGGTGTGCAGCGCCCATACTTATAAGGCCCAAGGATCCCCTTCTCCGTTTCGATGTGGGACTCCGTCACACTTGCATATAGGCGGTTGGGGATTGTGCCCATTAAATGAATTGACAATGTTTAAAACATTTCAATGAAGAATAGGAAATGCAATATAATAATAAGTTAACATGAAAATTAACGACAGAGGCAAAATAAAATGTTGGCAGGCGAGGGGGACACTGATAACGATAATTTTAGTATCAATCTACTTGCCTTAGAGGCAAAAAGGCAAAAAAAATTATATATATATATATATATATATATATATATCGTCTTAAATGAGGCTAATTTATTTTTCTCTAGCAGAACTTTGTTGTACCTCCAAAGTCTTTTCACCCAGTTATAGAAATCAGCCATATTTCATCCTTATTCTACTTCCCATCCCAATTAATGAAAGATAATATTTTGAATTCTATTTTTTCAAAATTTCAAATTTTTTGCTAAAAAATAATAAACATGCAATGGATTATAATGAACATTCTCTTCGACTGCTAACAATAGATTGTGACGTGACGCCGTTTTCGACAATTTTGGCCATTTCCACATTTTCCCCATTTGATAAGACCTTTTTAGGAATTGCACTTTCACTCACTTTTCAGAATAGGGTTATGACATGAGCCGCTTTTGAAAATTTGACGGGAGTGAAATCTATAAGAACTTCCGTGAGGCAGCAAAAGCTGCTGAGGCTGAAATGGCGGCGGCTGGTTGGGGGCGTGATACAAGTGAGACTAAACCGCTCTCACACGTGACAAAGCTAATTTAGCTAGAGCATCAGCAACCCCATCGGATTCCAGGAGGATGGAAGACCAGGACATCTCCAACGCCTCCTGAAAAGCACCTGGCATTCCTTTTGTGAGTGTGAGAAGCCGCTCCCCCTTACGGTTCCTAAAGACAGACACCTAATCCACCTACGTTCTCACTCCTAACTGCAAAATAGAGTAACTATCTATATTTTCATAAATTTTGTACTTATTGTTAAAATTAAAACTCAAAATTTGAAAGATAAAAATTTATTCTTAACCTTGTCTTTTGTCTAAGTGTGTCACATATATTTATTTACACAATTTTTCTTGATACAAATTAAATAATTCTTTTTTTTTATAATTTTTTTGGATGCTATTATATAGTTTAAAAAATTAGTTATATTTCATTCTTATTCTAGTCCCATCCCAATTATTAAAAATTAAAATTAATATTTTAAAACATATTTTTTTAAAATTTCAAATTTTTTGTTAAAAATTAATAGATATACAAATAATTATAAAAATTTAAATCAAGATAACAAAAAATATTTACTTGTTATTTTATATTGAGTATTTTATATCATATTTTCAGGTGTATCAAAAAACATATAAATATCAACAAATTTTAGTAAAATTTGACAAAAATAATATTAAAAAAATTTTTGAGAAAAAAAAGTTTTTAATACTAAAAAATTATTTAAATTAAAAATATAAATTATTAAAAAAATTTGAAAATAAATTAATATTAAATTTTAATATACTCACTTGTATAAGAAAATGCAAATAAATAAGGTATCTTTCTTTGAATTATAGCATACTAGACTCAAACGCTCACACCATTTACCAAAAACGAACAGGCTCTTTTGGACAAATGTGGCCTTTCCCACTTTCCCACGTTTCATGAGACTTTTGGGAATTGCACTTTCACTCATTTTTCTGAATATGATTGTGACGAGACCCTGTTTGAAAATTTGACAGGAGTGACACCTAGAACAAGTTCCGTGAGGCAGCAGAAGCCGCTGAAACTAAAATGGCGGTGACCGGTGGAGGCCGTAATGCAAGCATGTCTAAAACGATTATCACGTTATATTTTAATTTAAATTTTGAAAATAAGTTCATGATTTTTAGTTTATTATCACTCCATTAAACTTTACTAACCACTTTTTAACTGCTAACAATTGACTATATTTGTTTACTAGACAAAACCCACCTTGGGCAACAACATCAGAAATAAGAGTGTTGAAAATTTCACTCTCGCTCTATTTTCGGAACATGATTGTGGCGTTACCCGGTTTGAATACGCATCAGACATTGTATTGTTTGAAACCCCTTACATGTATTGAGAAAAAAAATAAAGACAAAGGAAAATTAAAATTTTTTTTTTAAAAAAGAAAGAATTATGGTTATATTTAAGAAATATTTTGAGGAAAAAAGATTTTTTTTTTCTTTGTCTATCAAATCTAGTCTTTTTATTGAGAAAAATTATTGATTTACTTATTTGATCTATAAAATTATTAAGTTATTCATATTTACTATTTTATTACCACTAATTAAATTTTATTATAAAAATAATATTATAACATATATTTCTTTCTTTCTTCTTGCTTTTTATCCTTTTCCAATTTCTAGTATTATACAAACTAGCTTTATGTAACAAATTACAAGTACTAATGCGACATGCTTTGCAACAAATTTGTCCTTGTCAAGTAAACGTATCTCCGATAGACAAGATTTTGTTTAAATGTTTGCATTTATTTTTTATTTTTTCTTATTATTTTGAGGTTTATGACACTATGAGATATAGCATGGAAGTGATGAAAGTCTATGTGTGTGCTTAAAGACTAAAATTTCTCTTAACGACAATTTGATTTTCATTTTGGTTTTGGAGGCATATTGAGCTAAAGGTTGTGGTTTTAACTAAGGTTTTGAAAATTAGATCAAATCGACTAATTGAACTAGTAAATTAGGGAATCCAGTCATAGTCCAGTCCAATTTACTCCAAAAACCGTTAATTATGAAAATTAGTGACCAAATCGATAAATCAACTTGTTAAATTGTAAATCGATAAATCGATCACATTTTTCTAGTTTGTTAATTAAAAAAATTGTAAAAAATTCAAAAAATATTTTTTTTTTATATTTTAACATTTTTAAAGATAAAAGTAATATTATAAATTTTTTTTTATATTTAATATTAAATACTAATTTAATTAATTCAATTATAGTTAAAACAATTGAATTAATTCAACCTTGAACCTCTAAGTATTTTGGTTCATTGACCAGTTTAGTTATTAAAACCTTAAATTTAACCTTTTGATGGAGAAAAAAAGAATCAAAAAAAGAAATACAAAAGGTTTACATAGTTTGAAACCTAAATGTTCTTATATTTATAATCATATTAAAGTTTTACTATTTCATGAGTTACAAATTACATAATAATTATATATTTTTATATAGGGAGATAGGACAACCATCATATGGTGACAAATTACATATTCACCTTTCATATATTATTAATCAAGTTTTGCACCTACAACAATCTCCCACTTAGAGACTAATTATCAAATTGACAACTATCATAACATAATTAAACTTCTCTCATAATATTTAACTTTAATGCAATACCTCCTCAACAATTACAATAATATTATCTTATGCATAGTCTTAATTTCTCTATAACCATTGGTTTAGTTAACATGTCAACAATATTCTTTTTACAACATATCTTTTCCAAAGTCTAGCCCATCATTGAATATACCATATATAGAGTGTTGCTTTAATTGGATATGCTTCGTTCTTATATGCAATGCAATATTTTTAGTAAAATGAATTGTACTTTAACTATCATAGAAAAGAATATTGCTTTCCTGTGGCCTCCCCAGTTCTTCTATGAAATTCTTTAACATCGGGAAACCGACTAAATCTACCATTTTTTAGCAAAGAGAACCATGTCAATTTGGTTTAGGTTCCTCCTTTACGCTGCCCTCACTATCAAGTGTCATGCATGAAGCAACCAACCTTGGTTAGTCACTTTCATTGTAGACCCAACCATATTTTGCTCCTGTATATCATTCTCCATACCAAAAATTGTCATCTTAGTATGCTTTATAGGTATCTGATGACTTTTTAACTTTAATTTTTTTTATTTTTGGTGAGCTATTTAATAGAATATGAGTAATTTGCTCATGAAGACAATGATTGTTTAGTGTTTTCTCCTTTTTTTTTTTTTATTTCTATTTACTTGTTGGGTACTTATAGTGAGAGGATAAGGTTGGGTGTTTATAGTCAAGTTTTAACTACTGATTAGATGCCTAATAAGTTGGGATACATACAATAATTAATTAGTCATGCTTCTAATATTCATTTGTTTTTACCTTGAAATTCAATGAATAATTAAGGAAAAGTGTTTTCATACAATTTTTAGTGTAGCTTTTGCTAATTTAATATTTTTCCTTAGAAATGTCATAATGCACTTTTCAATGTAGACCATTTCTAGTTCTAGGATAAAACTATTGGTTTAAAAAATACTCATGATGAAGTGAATTAGGTTGACAAATGATATGTGCCTATAATGCATGGAGTGTGAAAAATAAAATGATTACAACAAATAAAAATCTAAAATGGTATGCAAATGAATTAATGCAATTATACTAACATTAGTTTTGACTAGAGATAAGAAAATAAATCAAGAAAATTTAATTCATAAGACCAATAACTAACTTACATATGAAAAATAAATTAATTAAAACGTGCTTTGGTAAAAAGCTTACAAGACAAGTATGTGAGCTTGTAAAATAAAATTATAAGAGTAAGGAGAGTAAGACACGATAATTTAGAGAAGTTCAAAACTCTTGTTCCTATGCCTTTTCCTTAGGCTCCCCATGAGAAAGGAGACTAATTACAACAATAACGTGATTCTCAATCACAATCGCATAAAAGTCTTATAACTCTATTACAACACACTTATACAAATGTATTTATCAAACTCTTCATCTCTCAATTTTATAACCTCAAAATACTCACAAAATTTTCTTTAAAGTTTTATTCGCTCCTAACAAATTTTTTCTCTTATGCACTCTCAATTTGTTAAAATACAATACAAGCTTTAAGTTAAGGGTGCATATGACTATTGTAAGGGGTGGTATGGAAGAGTCAAGAACCAATTTAAACAAACTAGCCATTAAAGAGACAATTCTTAAGCTTTAATTCCTTTCCTTTTAGAGCTTTCTAGCTTTGTGAACTTGACTTTCTTTCCTTGTTAAGCTTTAAAGGAGAATAAATTCTAGCTCAAAAAAAAAATTTCAGCAATGAGATATTGAGTTTCCTGCAAAAAAGGGTTTTTTTTTTTTTTTTAAATTGGGAAGGCCTTGCTCTAGTTTATCCTTGCCCACTGTAATCTCTAATTTAGACTAACAAATTATTTCCTTATGAAGCCTTTTGAAAGGAAGAATTTTTCTTTAATCTTATAGCATGTGTGTATCAAGTTGTAAATTACAAAATAAAATTAAAGTTTTGTAAGCACAAATTTATTTTTTTTTTTTCAAATTAACTTTTACCTATAATGGCTTAATTTCACAAAAAATTATTACATCAAATAATCTCCAATATTTTTATGTTCACAGGCAAGCACTTTATTTCATATGGTAATAACACTACCAAATAAATGGGTTATAACAGCGGTTCTTATGCAGCAGTTTATGACCACTATGTAAAACCTTAAGACAACATTGATAATTATGATATAAATATATTGTAGTAATAGTTAACTTTAAGCAGTAGTTATATAGCAGTAATTCAAAACCATTGTGTTATCTTAGAAAAAGATAGTGATTATAAATGTTTGAGCAGTGATTTAGAACCATTACCTTTCTTATTTTCTAAAAAAGGAATAAGGTAGTATTCTAAAATTATTGTGTAATATTTTTTTGAAAAAATATGAAGGGAAATAAGTAGTGGTTTAGAATTGTTGCTTATTTTTAAAAAAAATATAAAGGGAAATAGGCAGTAGTCTAGAACTGCTACTTAATTTTCTTTAAAAAAGGAATAAGGTAGTGGTTTAGATCCACTGTTTATTCTTTAAAAAAAAAAAAAAGAGATAAGGTAATGATATTTTGAAAATAAAATGATAACAATTTTAAACTACTGGCTAATTTTTTTTCAAAGAAAAAAAAAAGAATAAAGCAATGGTTTGCAACCATTTCCTTAATTTTTTTTTTTAAAAAAAGGAATATGGTAGCAATCTTGAACTACTACCTATTCCTTTTTGAAATAAAGGTATAAGGTAACGATTTGGAACCACTACTTAATTCCTTTATTAAAAAAAAAAATAATAAAAGGGAAGGAACTTAAGGCTATAGAGAAATGGGAAGATGACCCACATAGTGAGAATGAAGATTGTAATTTTGGGAATTAAGGTTGATTTCCCTTCTTTCAATTTTACTTATCCATAAGTTTCCTTCTCTTGCTTAGCCAACACTACAATTTTTGGAAGAACGAAGCTTTCATAACCCCCAACCCATATTCTCCTCATCTTCGTGACTCATTTTCTCAAATGAACCCCTAAGTTTAAGGATCATCTTAGTTCACTCTCATAACTAGCCTATCTCTGATTTAGGACCTGTGAAATCCAATTTTATTATTAGATCATCATCAGCTTCCTCTGCTTCTTCAACAATTGATTTCCTTACATTGTACCATCAATTAAAGGTACCATGGTGTGAAAGATTGTTTGTATTTTCATTTTTCTAAAATTTTTTGGCTTGTGCTCTGTTTGGCTCCTAAGAATAGAATGTGAGGGAAATTCTCAAACTTTTTCTTGCCTACTAAATGGGTTCTTTTATTATTATTTTTTTTGAAGATCAGTTCATATTGGTCTTTCCTTTATTTTTGCTTCCATTGTTGTCTCAATAAGGTTTGAAGGGTCACTTGTGTGTGTCCAAGAAGTGAAAAAATTAGTTTTCTTTTTGGTACCTTTTTTCATAAAGGTGATTTCTTTTTCTTACTCTAAGCACATAAGTCTGGGTGTTTTGTTCTAACATACATTCTTTTGAAATTAAGAGATTAGGAACCTACCAACTCGTGTATTTGAACATGTAGTCTAAAGTTTGATATAATAAATCCTTGGCATTTTCAGAACTTTATGATAAATTCTTGATTCCTATCTATGATTTTCACATTAATTTGATCTTGAAAATGTGTAGTAATCGATATTTCATTTGCCATAACATTGTTTCTTGTAATATGCCTAAGCGATCCACTTTTTAGATATCTAGACTTGCACCCAATTGTTAGAATGGATCACCAATATTTGATGCATTGTGCTAACTCTGTGAATCATAAGTATTGGGTAGATAATACATGCTATGTGTGCTCAATACTTTTGATTGAAATGTTGACATATCAATTTTGTATAATAAGATGAAAGTATGTGTTTGACTCTATATGGTTAGCACATTATTCAAATAGTTGAATTTGGAATGAGTCCTCTTATTTATTTTTCCCTTATTTAATGGCTTTTGGATATATTAGAGCAAGTGATCTTTTTTATTGTCTTTATAATTCCATGGGTTTAAGCATTCTTATATTTGTAGATGCTAAAAAAAAAATTTACAAATTCACATTCTACACATAAACTTTGGGAATATAGAAGTTATATCATGCCTTAAGTGCAAGCTTCTTTAGTTTGTTGATTTCTCTAAATTACTTCAACTTAATTAAAACAACACTCTCAATCAGTTTATCAAATACTTCACCATCCACCTTTATCCATGGATGTTCTAATTCAAATTAATAATGTGAATGACATAGGTATATGAACTATGGTGTGTATAAAGTATCATAAACTCCAATTTAATAAATTAAGACATACGAGACTTTCCCATTGGAAAATTAATAACTAAACCACTAAAGAACTGCTCTTTATATGTTATTTCTTTTTTTCTTATGAATATTTTGTTAGCGATGGTGACAAATGTACAAATTATAGTCACTAGTGGTCATAATTATTGTCATCAAGGTGAAATATGTTTATATACTTTCTTAACTTTTTTTCTTATTCTATTTTTTTTTCTTTTCCCTAATTTCATTTTCTTTTATTACTTTGTTTGTTTAAAGATTACTTAATCAACATGGAAGATAAATGATGGATGGATTTTGATAAATTGAATAATGAATACTTAATTGGGGTTAAAAATTTCTTAAATAAGGCTTTTGTTACATCTGTTAAAGGAGATGAAATATCTTACCCTTATAAAAAATGTTGTTGTCGATATTGGTACTCTATAGCTATGATTTATGAATACTTAATCATTCATATGGATTTTTTATGGTAAGGAACCACAATCAAGTATGCTAATTAATGATGCTAAAATTGAAGTTGATAAAGATGATAATATCGATGAGTTTTTAAATGACACCTTTAAGGATGTGAGAGAACTAGCAGATTTTGACAATCTTAGGGAGAGTCCTAATTAACAAGCTAAAAAGTTTTATAAAGTAGTTGAGAAAGGGCAACAAGAATTAAACTTTAGTTGTAAAACCTCCTTAAGGTTATATCTTCTTAAGTGTCTCCATTGTCTTAGTAATACAATATTTGGAGATATGTTGGAATTAATCAAGGAGGCATTCCCTGATGTTAAGGTTCCTAGTTCATTTAATGAAGTTGAAATTATGGTGAAAGCATTAGGACTTAACTACAAAAAAATTCATGCATATCCCAATGATTGTATGCCTTTTTTGGGACAAGCATGAAAAGGCATAAAGTTGTCATATATGTAGGGTTGCTAGGTGAAAAAACATCAGGGAAGTTAAAGGGGATGTAATCTCTAATGTATCATCTAAGGTATATCATGTGTTAGTTAAAATTCTAAGATATTTCTCTTTGAAATCCAAATTTCAAAGACTTTTAATGTACTTAGAAATGGCTAATGATATGGTTTGGTATGTAAAACATCAACTTATAGATAGTAACATAAGACATCCTATTGATGGTGAAGCTTAGAAACAATTTGACATGTTGCATTCATCTTTTGCAAAGGAGTCTCAAAATTTGAGATTAGGTTTGATTAAGAATATATTTAATCCATTTCTAATCATAAGCATTGCACATAACATATGGTTAATTGTGCTTATTAATTAATCTAGCAACATGGCTCTATATGAAATTAGAATATATGATACTTAATATGATTATTCTTGGCCATAATTCACCTGAGGGAGAGATTGTTGTATTTTTGCAACCATTAATTGAAGAATTGAAGGAGTTATGTGAGTATGGTTTAAAAATCTATGGTGCATACAATAAGCAATATTTTCAAATACCCTTATTATGAATTGTTAGTGATTTTTCAACATATGCAATGTTGTTAAGGTGAAGTAGAAAGGAAAAGCTAGCATGTCCTCCATGTAATTATGATACTTCTTTCGAATATTTGTATCATAGTAGCAAAAATATATTATATGGACCATTGTAGGTTTCTAAATGCTAAACACCCTTGAAGAAGAGATAAAAAAAAATCTTTTAATGGTAAAATAGAGTTAAGAGAACCTTTGTTAAGGTTAAAGATTGTAGTAAAGTTTTTTAACTTTGATAATTAGTTTGGAAATAAGTAAAAGGCAATCTTTGACAATCCAAAGAAGAAAATTTCTATATTTTTTTTGTTTGTCATATTAAGAGAGTAATAAATGTCGGCACAATTTACATATGATGCATATAGAGAAGAACATTCATGACAGCATTCTTAGGACTATCCTTGACATTCATAGTAAAATGAAAGATCATGCAAAAACTAATTTTGATTTACAAGACATGGGGTAAGAAAAGAGTTTCAACTTGTTCTTTCTAATGATGGTTGACACATTTATCTATCCAAAGTATCTTATTCAATAACACTAGAAGAGAAAACCATGTTTTGTACCATTATAAAAGGTGTCAAACTTTCTTAGGGTTGTGCATCCAATATTTCCAAATGTATGAATGAAAAAGAGAAGAAAATTGTAAGGTATAAGAATCATGATGTACACTTATTGATGCATTACCTTCTTCCAGTTGCAATTAGATAGATGATTCCAAAGCATATTGCTATAGCCTTAACAAGATTGGGATTATTTTTTAAGTTAATATGTAATAAAGTTGTGAAGTCAAAAGACTTATGTCATTTACAAGACGAAATTAGTGAAACATTGTGTCAACTAGAGATGATTTTTTCTTCAAGTTTCTTTGATATCATGATGTATTTACCCACACACTTAGTGGATGGAATTTGGCTTGGTGAGCCCATGCATTATTGTTAGATGTTTGGAATAATAGATACTTTTGTAAATTGAAATATATGTACATAATAAAAGTCAGCCTGAAGGTTCCATCGTAGCAGGGTATTTGGCTGAGGTGTATTTGGTGTTTTGCTCAAGATATATGCATGATGGGGTGAATATTCATTTTACCATATATCATCAACAATCTAATACAATAATGAAGAAGTAAACAACTTTATTTCCAAATAGAGGTCACAAAATTAAGGGTAAAGAGAAAAGGAAATGTAAGACTAGATGTTGTTTCTCTTAAAGATGGATATAGATATGCATTATTTAATTACAGAAATGAAGAAGTTAACAGAAATATCAAGTAAGTTAAATCAAACTTTAAATTGTCATTTAATATTATCTTCTTAAAATATCATTCTTTATATTACTCATTGTTGGCTATATTGTACAAAGTATAGACAACTAATGAGTGGATGACAAAAAAAAAAAAGATGGGTCAAAGCACAAAATCATAGTTAAGATTTTCCTATTTAGTTTTAAGACCAAGTTACAACAAAATAGGTTCCTTCTTATATTCAATGGTTATCGATTGGTCTTAATATTATGCCCATTTATAATGTCTACCTAATAGAACTTATTGATTTTGTGGGTTGCCATTACTACCTAGGTGTATAATTTGTTGGATAGCTCCATTGAGGGTGTTATTCTATGTGGTTGAAAAGAAGGGTAAAATATTGCATGAATAAGATTAATAAGGTGTAAATATTTTCTAGTTTGCTTATTTCTTTCTTTGTGCTTCCCACTTATGCTTATGTGATGTGTAGACTTCCATGCTTTTCCTATAAGATTTTTTATAGTCACATGCCCCATCAATACACAAATTTTTAGGCTTATAAGCATCCACCAATGTTTAAGCTTGTAAATAAGATATACTTTATGAAATCAATTTACTTATAGTTGGAAAACACAACGGCCATAATAAACATTATGGGTTAAGAAACAAAAGCTATGATATAAGATCATTCACCTTTTGCAATACCTAAACCATTGCAATGTTGTGATGTTGCAATGGCAGACTTAACTATTCTTTCTCTATCATGTGATGATCTCTTTTTAATTTATGAATTAGGGGAAATAAAATGAAAAAAAGAAAAAAAGAAAAAAATACTCTTAATTTAATTCTCTTTATACTTTTCCCTTATATAAAAAGGAGAAAATAAATAATTTAAATCCATTTTAATTTTTTCCTTTTTCTTTATGAAGAAATTAAATATTACCATTTAAGTTTTCTTAGAAAAGAATAAAATTATTTATAATTAAAGTGCATCTTAGTTTTCACCCCTTTATGATTAACAATTTATTTAATTTTCTTCTAATAATCAAAAATATTAAAATAGTTATTCATAAATTATCTTTTCTAGAAAATTAAATAAAAGACTACTAAATTCTCTTTTAATCTATCTTTTTATTATTGTCTATTTCTTTACAACATAGTAGAAAAAATAAAAAGGTAAAATATATGTATTTTACTATCTCTAAATTTTTAATTTTTTTTTTATAAATTCTTTCTTTTTCTTTTTATCTCTCTATGTGTGATTATGCCTCTACATTTAACTTTAATCATAACTTCTTTCTACCACTCAACAAGTCATAAATATGAATAAGTTTTCACTATCTCTAAACTTTTAACTTTTTTCTAATATTCAACTCAAGATTGTTGCATTTATCTTTCTTTCTCATTTAGATTTCAAACAACATGAAAATTGTTTATTATAGATTTTTGCATGATTATATTTGCAAGATTGAGTCTCTTTGCTTACATTGACTCCATTATTCAACATTTATTTGAATACATAATTTTGTTTTTACAATAACATATTAATTAGAATTAATCTTAACATATGATATAACTCATATTAGCACTTTTTAAAATTTATTTTTTTATATTTTTTTTCTTTTTATTTTCTTAAAAAAGAAGTATACTATTTCCAAAATTTTTATCAATTCTCTTAATATAATTAATCCTTAATTTTTATTTTGAAAAAAAAAAGAAAATTACTGTATTCACTAAAAAAAAAAGAGCCTTAAATTATCCTTTGTATTTTCTTAAAAGATGAAAAAAAAATAAAAAAACACTATTCGTAAATTTGACCTTTGTTTTATTAAAAAAAAAAATTTATAACATAAATTATTTTTTATTTCTTTCTTTCAAATAAAATATAATTAAAATTAACTTTGTGTAGGGGTAAGTTTAATACTAATATTTTTAAAATACCAATGTCATATGGATCAAGTTAATATAAAGCAAATAAAGATCACTAGTCTATACACATAATATGTCACATTAGCGAAATGAATAATAATTTTTTTATTTTTTTGGGTCAAACTGAAAGGACAAAGTTTATAGGATTGAAGGGATCTCCTTGTGGCCACCGACTGTGGGCAAGAGACCCCATTCAGACCCTGTTGCGTCTACGGAAGCACTCCCTGTGGTGGCTTGTGGAAGACATGCAAGCCCCACTATAATTTGAAAGTATGGTTAGCCAAGCCATCTACAACACAGTTGGCTTTTCTAATTCCCTGCACAGCTGAACAAGATTGACTAGCGGTTGTCTTTCTGGAACCCCTTTATGAATGCAACTCAAGGCTACTTGGGAGTCCACCTACAACCACACATTTTTTAAGCTATAATTCCTTGCTAGATCAAGTCCTAAATAAATTCCCCACATCTCAGTTGTAAGAGAAGTAAAAAGGCCTATGTTTTGCGCAAAGGTTGCTAACCATTTTCTTGTAAGATCCTGAGTTACTCTCCATGCACAAGCTGAACCTGGGTCCCCCCTAGCTGGACGGTCCATGTCGAGTTTAACTGAATCTCCAATTGGAGCCTGCCAGCCCACCCAATGGATTGCCTCTACTATGAGTTTGCTTAGTGTCCAAGAAGGGGTGTCTTGCCGTAATACACTCGTGATAATGTGAAAGAATAGGCTATGTAGAGTAACCAATAAAATTACAGTATTGAAACACTTGTTCATTCCTCCAGTACCAAAATTTTCAGCATGTTATTGCAAAAGCCAATGACCAATTCTCAAAACTTAAATTCAGAGTACCACAAATAATTCCTACAGATTTTTATTGGGCCTCTAGTTTGGCCCAATCATACCGGAGATGCCACCGCATAGGTTTTTACGTAATCATATAATATGCAAATTTAAGCAACAGAGTATTAACATTGAATTGAAACTCAGATGCCCCATAACCTCCACTTGTCTTACAAATTTTAGATTTGTTCTGCCCAGATATCTAGACCCAGCCGTGTCTAACTGAACTTAGGATTAGACCCTTGAGCCATCAAAATTCAGTTGAGAGAAATTATTGATTCACCTACTTTATTCATAAAATTGTTAATTTATTTATATTAATTATTTTCATTAACACTCATCAAAACTTATTATAAAAATAAAATTATAATTGTAAAACATATTACTTTCTTTCTTTTCACCTTTTTCCCTGTACCAATTTCCTTCTCCATCATTTTTCTCTCCCCCTACACTTCATTATACAAAGCAGTGATAAGTCACGTATCCCAAATACATCAATGTGACACAATTTGCAACAAATTTGTCCTTGTTTAGTAAACATATATCAGATAAATAAGAGCTTATTCAAATCTTTGCATTTATATAATCACAAGCAAATAATTTCATATAATAAATAAGACATGTTTAAATAAGATTATACTAAGTTTATTTTGACTAGTGAATAATTTATATAAAACTTATTAAAATTTTATTTTATAAAGAATAATTTAAATTTTTTTTTATTTTGTCAATAGAATAAGATTTATAAATATACACATACATCATACTATTATATAATAGATTAAATTAAACATTGATTCCTCACATTAAAATAATTTTTTATTGAAAATTTTTTTCTTATTTTTATTATTACAATTGCTCCTTCATGTTATCAAACTTTCTAATTTTGAAATCTTTCTTCTTGTTTTTGTTTTTTTTTAGAATTATTGTCTCGCTTTAATACTATTAATAAAAAAAATGCCATTCATTTTTTTTTGTTAATTTCATTACATGACTTTTAATCAAACACTACATGAAACACATAATATTAATTAGTATGACTATAACACCTAGTCAAAAGCTACGTAATCAACTTAACAGAAAAGTTGAAAGCATTTTTAATTAACAATATTAATATAGTAGAATAATTATAAAAAATTAGATCTTTAAGCAATTTCAGAAAAAAAATCAAAATTACTATAACATAAAAAAAAAAATTAATTTAATCTATTATATATTATATGCTTTATTATGAGTTGCTTCCTAGTAATTGCAAGCTGAAGGCTTCTTCTTAATGAAATGCACGTGGACTTTGGACTTGTTTCCACAGAATACAAATATGGATATTTCGATGGCGCATCCCCACTAAGCCCATAATTAATGTGTGAAAAAAATGTCAAAATATATATATAAAAAAAGAAATTTATTGATTGATGTAACAATAAAAAAGGGAAAATATAACAAGTCATCTTATCTTGATTGTTAATTATAAATTTATAATTATATAATATATAATTATAATTAATAATAAAATAAAAAATATTTACATCTATTTCATATTAAGATAGTACATCATTTAATGAAATTTAAAAATTTTAATAATAGTAAAATTTTGGGACAGAATAAAATTATATCTATTTTGTTGGTGACAAAGTAATGAAACCCTTCAACTATCAATTGTTAGTTTATATATATAGTCAAGTGGTGTTTGAGAAAGAAGACAGTATTAACTAAAAACTAACTTTATTTAATCCAATGTCATTATTTTATTACTCATTAATATTGTCAATTTTTAATCTTGAATAACATGTTATTAATTAAGCGTTAACTATCATTAAATTACATACATTAATTGGAGGATAAATTATTATTTTTATTATTTAAATTTTATAGTCAAATAGTATTTGAGACAAAAGAAGACAAAGTATTGACAAAAATTAACTTTATTTAATAAAAAATTATTATTTTATTAATCATTAATATTACCCATTTTTAATCTTGAACAACTTATTATTAATTACAGGTAACCAATCACCAACTATGCACTAGATCGCACGGACTCCAAAATGGGCACGCTGGCAGGAGGAAGAAGCAACTACCGAGCGGTTGCCCGGCACGCTAAGCTATTAGTGTCAGAACCCTCTCTTTCTCTCCCTATATATATATATATATTCCGTAACGAATCACGTTAAATCAAGTCGTTCAATTTTTCAAAGGTGATGTTTAGTCAAACTTTATTCAGATATGGCTGTGCAACTAAAATTCTTCTGTTTTTGTGTTCTATGTCATTATGTCAATGAATCATACGCATGCGATAAATGTATTTACTATAAGAATTCATAGTTAATTATCATAAAGTTTGCTTTTTTTATGTATTTAATGCAGTAGTCTAATTCACTGTGTAGTGCAATTAGTGTAATTTTCTCTGACAAATTTACAATGTCATACCTTTTTATTTATTTTTTTTTGTAACCCAAAAAAAATATCCAATATTATTTGACCCTTAATTCAAACTAATGTGTCTTTATTGAAGATATGAGTAATATTTGGCTTATTGGCTTTGCTTCATATTGAGTAAAAATGTTTTCTTGCTATCTTGTATGAGATTTTTGTGTCAATCCAAATCAACTGATTTTGGTATTTATCCCATGTTCTTTCGGATGTGTAAATGAGTGAGTATTATTGTGTTGGTATTTCCTTGCCATCTAAAAAATAAAAAAAATTAGTATTAGTGTATTAAGATGCACATAATAAAATTAAAAATTATGAAAATTATAATAATTTAGGATTTTGAGAATATGTGTACAAAATTTTATAATTCTATTATGCAACAATAAATACTAAAAAAATTACACCAAGAGTTTAATTGAAATTAAATTTACATTTATTGTACTTTACTTTATACCCTATTCTCAGTTGTATAAAAAAAAAAATTCAAAGACTAACAAATCTAAGTAATATTAGACCAAAATAATAATAATAAATAAAACATTGTTACCCCTCTTTATTAAGCCAAAATTCTAGAAAACATCCAAACTTTTTTCTACAAAGTTTGATCATTTTTTTAAGATAAATTTAGCATAAAATGAAATTAAATTTACACTTATTGTGCATTACTTTATACCCTATTTTCAGATGTATAAAAAAAAGAAAACATTCAAAGACTAACAAATCTAAGTAAAATTGGACCAAAATAATAATAAAAAATAAAACATTGTTACCCCTCTTTATTAAGCCAAAATTCTAGAAAAAATCCAAACATTTTTCTACAAAATTTGATCATTTTTTTAAAGATAAATTTAGCATAAAATGTATGTGAGGATAATATATACAAGCAAAAAACTAAAAAAATCAACATATTTTTTCCTCTCTTACAAAATGAATTAATATACAAATTTAAACTAAAAAAAATCAATATGTTTCTTCCTCTCTTGCAAAATGAATTGAAATGCAAATTAAATTTTTTTTTTCCCCTCTTTATAAGGCAACATAATTTAGTCTTGTTTAAACATTTATAATGACATTTTCGTAATTCTTAATAATTTTTTAAATGAATACTTTAAAATAAACATTATTTATTATAAAAAAATATATCATTATATTTTTTTTTATTACATAGGAAAATAGGTGGTGTGAATCATAAGATAGCGTAAAATAAACAATGATAAATATAAATATCCTAAATTTAATATTTGCAAAATATTATTAAAATTCTGGATTGGTTAGATGCTAATAGTCATAAGACTTAAAGTGTTTGTAGTATCTTCATTTTTTTTGTATAACTTGAAAGTATTTTCTTTAATATTTGTTATGTGATTTGCATATATGGGGACCAACTTGAGGCTTATAATTTCAAAAAATGCCAAAATTTTTAATTATAATTAATGTAGGGAGATGACAAAAACTTGGATTTTAAGGAAAAAAAAAAAAACTAGGAGTAAGGTTTTTGATTAGCAAAAAATTTATTGTACAAGATGAAGAAGTTTTGTGAATAGCAATGCCCTAATAGGGCAATGCCTGACTCACAACTACCAAATATAAATTTTTCATATAAAATTTTAGTCTTTTCTAAAATTTTCATTTTATTCCCATTAAAAATTCTTTACCCTATTCAAAATTTGAAATTATTTCATTGATAGATTTAAAAGACTTCCACTTGTATAAATTATTAGATTTATCTTTGATTTTTTATAATACCTCTAATAAATTGTTTTATTACATCCATGATTTTTAAAAATAAATATATAAATTACTTTATATAATTATTTATAACTAAATTTAATTTGAATTATATACTATCTAGATAAATTTATTCATATTTTTCTTTTAAAATGAATAAACTTGTCAATATTTATCATATTAAGAATTTTAATAATTATTTAAATGATTATTGGATGATAAAATAAAATTATATATATAATATTTTTATAAGGCATTTAAATGAAATATTTATTTCAATAAATATATATTTTTGTGAATGTTAGATAATTATATGAACACATATAATTTTGTTAATTTGATAAAAAAATATACAATAATAATTGAAAAATATATATAATAATATAGACATCATATTTTTATACAATAATAAACATTTAATTTTATCTAAATAATAAAATCATATTAAATTTAATTTAATTAATCTAACTTTTTTAATTTTCACAAAACAAATGTTTCTATTTATGAGATGAAAAATATACACATAAATTTTGTCTTAATTAACTATATAACTTGAAGTCTTCATAGTTATCCTAGCAAAAAATTTTATATAAATATAATGTTAAAAATATTTTATATTATTTTATTTTTTATAGTTATGCATAACCTTACTCTTCTTGACAAAAAGTCTTAAATATGATATTGAATTCAGGACATATGCCGTCATTATTGATCTTTCTCTCTTATTCTTTCAAATCTAAACTATTGTAATACCACGAAGGTGCACCATATAGGATGAAATGGTATGAAGAAATGTTAGATGGACACAAACTTTTTGATACCACAAAGACATGAAAAGACACTATTTGTTAGTTTTACATATTTTTTACTATGATGTATTTATTTGACTAATAGTTGCACCTTTTATTTTTGGTTATTTTCATTCTTCTAGCCTAAAAAAATATATACATATATATTTTTCATGGACATATTTTTATTTTCATGTGATCATTATAATTGATTGCATAATAAATATTTTGAGCTTATTATCTATATACTGATTGTACTCATTTACTGTAGTTCAATAAAAATAGTATTACTTTTTTAAGAAAAAAAAAAAACACTTGAATGTCTTTATTTAATCAAAAATTACATATTTTATATTTAGTTATTTACTTATTTCCACCTTTTTTTTTTTTTGCCATAATTTTCATTTTTCATCCTAAAACAAATAGATTGCCAACTTACTAGAAATTCATCCAGATGTAGGAGCAACAAATACTTAGCCTTCAATTAGTGTGAAATTTTATAATAGTCAATATATATACTATTCGTCACCTCCTTCCTTGTTCTTAGATGGCAGAACAGTTTGATATTTCTTATTGTGTACCATTTAGCTAATTATGTGAAAAGCCACCGGAAGACAAAGTTAACTTAGTTGAGTATCATGGTTTGAATTGTGATTGTAGTTGTAACATTGGGAAGGAGACCTCATGAATGTTGCACAATGGTCATGACTGCTGCACCTACCTGTCCTCTTTTCTTATCTAGATGGAAACATTTCTACATGGGCGATGATTGGCAACACAGTAGAGCACTGTATTAGCGGTTTTTGCTGCTGCAGTGCATGTTGCAAGCATTTTCCTTCTATATACAATCACCCCTTCACATGTTTTGCCAATGTGGTCAGTCTAGTGTTCTGTTCTGTTTCTACTTTCTAATAATACTATTGTTACGTTTCTTATTTTGGCTTGTCCGATCTTGCTTATGGTTTCTTCACACCCTAATGATCACCGTGTGTCAAAAAAAAAAGCATCTCAGGAATATGTTAGAATCATTGAAGACGCATCATCCATCTTCCAGCCAAGAGGGATCACAAGAACGGAAGAAAACTGTTTTGGAGTACTTTACCATTGTACGTATTATTTCGGTGTCATGTATTCAGATGCATAAGTGCATAGTTAATATCACTGTCCATATCATGTGTTTGTACACGTATTCGTCATAAATGGCTAACAGGATTTTTTAATCTATGTATCGTTTTTCCTAGTTAGGAAATAAATTTTAGGACCTTAGCAACTTCTCTAGGGGCAGGGTTGGGTTGGGGGAGAGGGCTGCAAGAGTTGCAGTTCAAAATAAAAAATAAATTTAAAAGCTATGAAATTGAAGTACTTATTTATTTATTTTGTTTATTTGTCCGTTGATTTCTGAAGTCAAAGAACCAGCCTTGGTCAGTCTCTTTCACCACAGAGCCAACCATATCTTGCTCCAGTATGTCATTCTCCACACCAAAAATGTCTATCTCGGTATTTTTTTTTTTTAACTTCAATTTTCTTTTTTTTTTTGCACTCTTACTCACAGTTACAAATCAATCTTATATTCAAAAATAAACATGATCAACATGAAATATATCTCGCCCAAACATAATCAAGAAATAGAAGCTATATTGAAAGCCCATTAAAAAGGAGGTTCAGTAACAATTGTTGAACTATTAGTGCTAATGCGAAATAGGCTAGAGCAGCTATAGACGGAGCAAAAGGCTTGAAATGACATCAAGAGCAGAAGAAAAATTGTAGCCAGGAACGTGAGACATTGCCAAGAACAAAACACGTAGATCTTCAGGAATCTCCCTATTTTGACCTTTCATCGGCTGTTGTAGTGCTTGTTCACGTCTTCAGTCACCTTGTCTAAGAATAGAACTTTGGTGAGTCTAACGGACTTGCTCATGCTATTCCATAAATTGGCAACTTCCTCGTCCGATTTCATGCGGGTCAAAATAATACCCTTTTGTCTTAGTAACTCTACATCCTCCACGGTATCGATAATACCATTCATTAATTCTGTGTATCTAGTAAAAATTAACGGTCCAGACGCGCTTGACGCCTCGTACGCTACTAAGTTTCTTAGAACTCCCTCTGTGTTCATGTCTAGACTAATGACGGGTAGGTAAAATGTTACTGACTTGACATCAAATGCAATGGTTGAGATGTTACCGCCAGTGGGTGCGAAATGCACCCCAGCTTTGGAGAGCTCAGCGACAGAAGGAATGGCAATTTCCTCCATCAACGGTGGCTTCTCACAAGTTTCGTGGTTCGTGTTATCCAAGTCGGTTTCTTCATTGCTTTGTGAGAAGATGAAGCATGGAAGATATTTCAGGATTGCAAATCCGGGAAGTTTGGAGATGATTGTTCAAGGCAATTTGATAATGACTCTAATTGGCCTAGAACATAGCAATGCCTTGATGAAGTGTACTGGACCTATGTCCAGCTTGGAAATTGGCTTCCAAATCAGACTGCAAAGATCTCTGATATAGCTTGGATCCCCAAAACATCCTTCTTTTCGTGAATTGGTGTCATCATCTCCGATGGAGCTTCCACGTTAGGCACAATTGTGTCGTACAAATAGTCTAAAAGGTGAGCACATTGAGAAACATTGATCTGTGGGGTGTCATGCTCCATCTTGAAAAGGGAGATCTCTTTGCTTAGCCCCACCAACATTGAGTTCAGCATATGATCTGCTGTATCCAACGATGAAAATTGAAATTCTAGCATCTTTCTCAAGACAAACAATGGAATTTGATTCCCAAGCATCAACAAGTCTTTCAAGATAACGTTGTGGGCTGATTTCCTCCCTGCATAACCAACCAAATGTGGTATTGTTGAGGAAAGACCTGTTATTGTCACACCTTTCTTCCTGGCATAGACTTGCAAGAACTCTAGCAAGAACGACCCATCGATTGCCATCATCCAAGCCAAAGTTTCATTACTTAAACAAGCAACTTATGGTAGCAAGATCGGATTTTCCCATCAGGATTGATCAATTCATTGACAATGTTCTGGAATTTAAGCTCTCGGCCGAGTTGTTTTTGAGTCCTTTTGGCCGCGGCAACCTTGTAGCTCTCCATGTCGTACAGGTCCGGACGCCAATGGTGATAGGGACCTATTGCAACAAGTTGTGGAGTGTAGGAGTCAGGATCACTATTCATCAAGGTCTTGGGAACACTGCAAATGCAGACGGGGATTTCAGTATTATTTTCAAGCTCCTCCTCGAGGGTTCGGCGGATGTTGATAATCCACCGGTGCTCATCGACGTTTGGAAATGAATTCGAAGGCATTGCGCATTGGAAGGTGTACATGGTGGATGTGGCGCAGGGAAAACTTAATGACGATCGCAATTTAGTTGATGAGAAGTTTGTAAAGTTGCTGTGGTGAGAGAATGCCTACCGCGCGCTTCCGTATATACTTGCAACATAAGAGGGTCCTGCCTCTGGCCCACTCGTTATTATGAGTTGCTTCGTAGTCATTGCGTGCTCACTATCAGAAGTCGTACGTATCCCCATGCTTCTGTGCTCGTGGCTTCATATCAAGTCGTTTTCTACATCTATCCTTTTTTTTTTTTATTGAGAAAAATTATTAATTACTCACTTTAAAATTATTTTTCCCTTATACTCTATTATATAAAGCAATGATAAGTCACGTATCCCAAATACCAAGGTGACGCGCTTTGGAACAAATTTGTTCTTGTTCAATAAACATATCTCAAATAGATAAAGGTTTGTTTAAATCTTTACATTGATATAAACACATTCGAGTAATTTTAAATTTCATTTCATAAATAAGAAAATTTATAGGATCATATTAAAATTATTTTTATTTGTAAATAATTTATATAAAAATTACTAAAAATTTATTTTATGAAAAATAATTTAAAATTTATTTTATTTCATCACTAGAATAAAATTTATCAGTATACACATACATCATATTATATAATGGACTAAGTCAATAATCGATCTCTCAAATTATAATAATTTTTTATCAAAAAATATTTTTCATTTTTACTTTTATAATAGCCCCCCACATTATGAAATTTTTCAATTTCAAAATCTTTCATTTTTTTCTTTAAATCATGTTATTATTATTAATAAAAAGTATCTTTTACTTTCTCATTAAATTCACTTGATAATTTTCAATCGGACACTATACGAAGTATAAAAGGTTGATTAATATTATCATAATATCCAGTTAGAAATTATGTAGTAAAATTAATAAAAAAATTAAAAGTATTAACGTATTAAAATAATTATAAAAAATATTTATAAGCAAATTCAAAACAAAAATTCGATTAAAAATTATTATAATATAAAAAATAATTTTTAATTTAATTTATTATATAATATATGCCATATTATGAGTTGCTTCCAGGCAATTGCATGCTGAGGGCTTCTTCTTAATGAAATGCACGTGGACTTTGGACTTGTTTCCACAAAATACAAATATGGATATTTCAATGGTCCATCCCTCCCTAAGCCGATAATTTATGTACCGAGCAGTTGCCCGGTAGTCCAAGCTATCAGTTTCAGAACTCTCTCTCTCTCTATATATATATATATAGCCATGTGTCTCTGTTCGTGGACGGCAAACAGAACCAGATTATCATCTTGCGGATGAGTTCAGTGCAGTACCTAATTCATTGCACACTGTCCAGCAAAATCTTTTTTAACGGATTTATAAATTGTCACACCATACTTATTCATTTTTGTAACCAAAAAAAAATCTATCATTACTTCTGCTGTGATTCAAACTAATGTGTGGTTCTTGAAGATACGAGTATTGTGTGCCTTATTGGCTTTGTTTCATATTTGAGTAAAAATGCCTTATTTTTCAAACTACTGCCATGACAACGTTGTTCTTCTTTTCTGTTTTTTTTTTTTTGGGGGGGGGGGAAATGAGATGAACTTTTATTAATCAACTGAGATTACGTACATCAGTATTCATAAAAAAAATATTGAGAGAAAATTTTTAACTTAATATTAAGAAACCATTTAAATTAAAAATTTAAATTATTAAAAAATTTAAAAATAAATTATATACTAAATTTTAATATATTCACTTGTGTAAGTCTGTTGTTGCTGAGAAATTGTAAACAAATTAGGTAGCTTTCTTTGAATTATCGCCTACATCATTTTCTAACAAAGAACATGCTTTTTGGCTGCTAAAAATATCTTGTGACGTGACGCCGTTTTAGACAATTTTGGCCATTTGACGAGACTTTTGGGAATTGCACTTTCACTCATTTTTCAGAATATGATTGTGACATGACCCGGTTTGAAAATTTGACAAGAGTGACATCTATAAAAGGTTCCGTGAGGTAGCAAAGTCGTTTATGCACTACTTAGTACCCGCGTTATTTTCCTCTTTGTCACACGGAAAAGTCGTTTTTGCACTACTTGGGACTAGGCAATTTTGACAACATCCATCATGAACATTAATTTCTTGCTGAATGATGTTGTGTCCACCCACCTCCCCCACCAACCACCCGACCAAAAGAAAAAATGTTCTTTTTAACCAAAAAAAAAAAAGGTTCCTGGTGTTTGATATGTCTGCATTTCCAAAGACTGCAATTTCTACACTAAAAATTAACAGAAATTGGCTTTGCCTAGAAGATGATCGGTTATCGGTTTTGGTGGAAAAAGGGGCTGCAAAGCATCATGCAATACAATTTGTTTATTGCATCAACTTCAATCTTCACACGATCGTGTACCACCGGGTACAACCCGTTGTTCTTAGTCTTCTTACATGTTCACTTTATCAAAAAGCATGGACCCAAACCAACTAATTTTAGTTTATTATTCAAATTTATTAAAACCAATGACTATTACACAAATACAATTAATTTAATACAAATTTATGTGTAAAATTATAATAATCGTTAGTTTTAAAATTTTAATTTTTTGATATATGATTATATTTAATAAAGTGATTACAAATATATATTTTTAAAATTTCAAAATAAATTTAGTACCTTTAATCTATTGTCACTCCACTAAATAACATCTTTTCTAATGGCTAATAATTGACTATATATTGTTTACAAGAAAAAAAAAAAAAAGGAAAACTCACCTTTGGCAACAACGTTAGAAATAAAGGCTTTGAAAATTGCACTTTCGCTCAGTTTTTCAGAATATAATTGTGACGTGACCTAGTCGGAACATCTCACAAGCCACAATCTTAGATTAGACAAGAACTTGTTAAAGTATTTGCCTTTGTATAAACACAAGAAATATTTATAGGTAATTTTAAATTTCATTCAATAAATGAAATAAATTTAAATAAAATTTTATTAAACTTATTTTAATTAGTGAAAAATTTTATATAAAATTTATTTTATAAAAAATAATTTAAAAATCTTTTTATTATATCATTAAAATAAAATTTATAAACATATACATACATCTTTACACACACTATTTTATTAATTTTTTATTTTATACATAAACATTTGTATATAGTATATTTTACATAATATAAACATATATAATATATTACAAACATTTAGTTAGTTTAGTACAACTTTTATACTTTCTATATAAGTTAATATATCAAAAGAATTAAATTAATTTTAAAAACAATAATCTCGTTTAGAAAGAAATAATAATATATTTTTATATAATCTAATATTGAATAAAAGATAACAAAATTAATTTTTTTAAAAAGTAATAGGTACTTCACTTATTTGACACTTTTAGTTTCCATGCATATGTATTTTTATGACAATGAATTTATTTTAGAAAAATCTTGTAGTTGCTTGCAAGACAACTACTGCTGTAGCTCCCCACTTTTTCTATGCATGTATATTAATTTGCATGTGTTTTGATTTTGGGATATAAGTTGTCAAAAAGATTAGTTTAGACCCTATAAAAACATTTCAAAAATATTACATAACCCGGTAGTCTAAGCTATCAATATCAAAACTCATATATATGGAACTTTCTTCAAATATCTTAGACTTGTAGTGTTTGAAGTATTTTTTTTAATCTTTGTTATGTGATTTGCATATATGTGGACTAACTTGAGGCCTATAGCTTCAATAAAAGCCAAAATTTTCTATTATAATCAATGCAAGGAGATACCAAAAACTTGGATTTAACAAAAAAAAAAAAAAAAACTAGGAATAAGATTTTTAATTAAGAAAAAAAATTATTGCACGAGATGAAGAAGTTTTATGAATAGCACTGCTCCAATGGGGCAATTCCCCCACTCTCTCCTACCAAATATAAACTTTTTCAAATAAAATTTTAATTTTTTTTTAAATTTTCATTTTATCCCCGTTAAAAATTCTTTGCCTCGCTTAAAATCCAAAATTGTTTGAATGATAGACTTAGCACACTTCGACTTGTATAAATTACTAGGTTTATCATTGATTTTTCATAATCCCTCCAATAAATTGCTTTATTATATCTATTAAATTTAAAAATAAATATAAAAATTACTTTATATAATTATTTATAAGCAAATCTAATTTGAATTATACACATTCTAGAAAACTTATTCTTATTTTCATTTTAAAATGAATGATCTTCTCAATGTTTATCATAACGAGAACATGCATATAATTTTACCTAAACAATAAAATTGTATTAAATTACATTCAACTAATCTAACTTCTATTATAATTCTAATTAACTCATAATTTAGATTAATTTCAACATTCTTTTAATTCTAATTTGGTGATACTCTCAATTTCAATATTTGTTTCATCTTTACAAATACTTCATACTTTATCGATTTCATTATAATATCAACCACTCGATTTTTAAACTTGTAATATACTGATTCAATTCCTTTTTTATCAATTTGATCTCTCAAAATATGAAAATAAGTATCAATATATTTATTCCTTCTACATGACATTAGATTATTGCTCAAATTGATTGTAGAAACATTATCAATAAATAGCCTTGTAAGACACTAAATTGGAATATATATCTCATTTAACAAACTATATAACTAAATAGTTTGATAAGCATTTGAAGGTGTTGCTACATACCTTACTTCATAAGTTGAAAAAATAATGATAGATTGTTTCTTGAATAATAACAAATAAATAATAGTTCTAAAATTGAAATAATAACTAAAAATATTTTTACAATTATCTATATCTCCACCTTAATCAATGTTAAAATAATTTTGAAGAACAAAACTTTCAAATGAAGAATAAATCAATGGCTCCAACGATGCTAATGACATTGAGCTATTGTTAGATAATTATACAAATACAAATTATTATATGATAAAATGTTATACAATGATATATATATACATATTATTTTTATATAATAATAGATATTTAATTTTACCCAAACAATAAAATTATATTAAAATAAAATCAATTAATTATACTTCTATTAATTTTTACTAAACAAATATTTTCATTTATTAGAAATTAGAAATATATACATAAATATTGTCTCAATTAATTATATATCTTTTACTTAAAGTCTCCACAATTATTCCAATAAAAAGTTTTACATAAAAATAATGCTAAGTATTATTTATTTTATTTTATTATTTAATATTATTTTATTTAACTACATATAACTTTATTCTTACCGACTAAAATTCTTAAATATGTTATTGAATCTTGGGAAATGTACGCTCATCGTTGATCTTTCTCTCTTATTCTTTCAAATCTCCACTGTGTTTTCCTCTCTCTTCAAACTTTTTGTTCAAGTACTTCTCGCCCTCTACGTCCACCAATCTTTCAACTTTAGTCTTTTAACACCATCAAATGGATGGTATGGAAGCGTGAGTTATTAGAAAATACCAAATAATTTTTCTTACACAAATATTATTTTTTAAAAAAGTGATTGTTTATAGATAATAACAACAATAAATAGTAAGTAAGGAAAAGAAAACAACAAAAAGTAAAAGAAAAAATAACAAGAAATAACCAACAAGGTAAATAAACATACCCAAATTTTCTTTTCATAGCTGTGAAGACTAATTATGATTATATTTCTTACTTACAAAACTAGTTACACATGATTTGATATATTATCGGGTGCACCATAAAAACTTGATATCACTAAAAAGGGAAAGTTACGTGAACATCGCTGCTCGGGCAAGTTAGTATGATGAAGTTGCACACTAGGGTATGAAGAAATGTTAGATATACACAAATTTTTTGGTACAACAATGACACAAATAGGACATTATTTGTCAGTTGTACTTTTTTCGTTTTTCACTAGGATGTATTTATTTGACCCACAATTACACATTTTATTTTCACTTATTTTCATTATTTTTGTCAAAAAACAAAATGTAAACGTATATAGCTTTTGTAGACATAATTATATTTATGATCATTATAGTTGATTACACAATAAATGATTTTAGCCTATCATTAGTATAATGTTTGTATTCATTTATAGTAATTTAATACAAACAGTACCACTATGTTTTAGAAAACACATATACATATATTTAATCAAAAATTGTACATTTTATATTTAATTATTTACTTATTATCACCTTTTAAGTTAACATCTCTTTTTTTTTTTTAAATAAAATATAATTACAAATTTAATTATCAACTAATATTATAAATCTATGTATTTTGTAAGTCACATACTAATATTTTTAAATACCAATATCATATCATACTAAAAATTTTACTGATGGAACCAACATAAAGAAAATAAAGATCACTAGTTTCCACACATAATATGTCACATTAGCAAAGATGAATAATAATTTTTTTTTTTTTGGGTCAAACTGAAAGGACAAAGTTTATAGGATTGAAGGGATCTCTATACAGCCACCGATTGAGGCTAAGAGACCCCAGTCAGATCCTGCTGCATCTGCGGAAGCACTTCCTGTGGTGGCCTGTGGAAGACGTGCAAGCCCCACTCTAATTTGAAAGCACGGTTAGCCAAGCCATCTACAACACAGTTGGCTTTTTTAATTCCCTGCACAACTGAACAAGATTAAGTAGCGGGTGTCATTCTGGAACTCCTTTATGAATGAAATTCAAGGCTATCTAGGAGTCCACCTCCAACCACATTTTTGAAGCTATAATTCCTTGCTAGATCAAGTCCTGAATAAACTCTCCACATCTCCGTGGTAAGAGAAGTGCAAAGGCTTATGTTTTGCGCAAAGCTTGCTAACCATTTTCCTGTAAGATCCTGAATTACTCCCCATGCACAAGCTGGACCTGGGTTCCCCCTAGCTGCACCGTCTATGTTGGGTTTAACACAATCTCCAATCAGAGCCTGCCAGCCTACCAACTGAATGTCTCTACTATGAGTTTGCTTGGTGTCCAAGAAGCAGTGTCCTGCCATAATACAATCACGATAAAGTGAAAGAATAGGCTATGTAGAGTAACCATTAAAATTATAGTGTTGAAACACTTGTTCATTACTCGAGCACCAAATTTTTCAGCATGTTATTGCAAAAACCAATGACCAATTCT
Source organism: Rhizophora apiculata (assembly GCA_037832385.1). Classification (NCBI taxonomy): domain Eukaryota; kingdom Viridiplantae; phylum Streptophyta; class Magnoliopsida; order Malpighiales; family Rhizophoraceae; genus Rhizophora; species Rhizophora apiculata. The sequence continues at coordinate 566,800 of CM075439.1, read as the reverse complement.
CAAAACTTAAATTCGGAGTATCACAGATAATTTCTACGGATTGTTAATGAGCCTCTAGCTCGACCAAATTAGACCTGAGATACATCCTTTCGGCGTGATTTGGGGAATGCTTCTTTTTTTGAGTAAATATCTCACTCCCTTGGGCTCCACACTTACAACTCATCAAATTTATCCCTCTAACTATGTGAGCCCTTAAATTTATCTATAAATACACTATGGACGCACTCTCAGAGTAGTTATTAATTATTTCATGACTATGTCAATTTCCACTCAATATGCCAATTTAAGCATCTGAGTGTTAGCACTGAGTTGAAACTCGGATACCCTATAACCTCCTCATGCCTTACAAATTGTAGATGTTGCAAAATCATAAGGCAGCATGATTTGCAGACATGCGTTTGTCAGACTTAGGAAGCCCCCGCTACTTCAGCATGCTTGACTCACGGGTTTGGCTACTGAATGCTGCCTCGCATTAAATAAAGGCAAGGTTTGCTCAGATTTATTTTCTGTTATTTCTTGTCTATCTGTCTTGTGCAGAAGCTTAGCAAGGGGACAAGGAGAAATTACAGAACCTAATGTCTACGAAAAATACCTCACACCACTTTCTACAAATATTCATGGCTAGTATGTATTTCACTAGACCTTTTGTAACTTCCATTAATTTCAGGGCCTTAGGGAACTGTTGTTTCCTTAGATTTGATTAGATTCTTAAATTTGTCTAGGAGACGAGGAAAGAACAATTTCTTGAGACGCGCGTGTGTTCTTTGTGTTGGGGTCACATATACGAAGGATTCTGTTAAAGACCTTGATGATTTAAAGAGAGACTTCACTCTGATTACCGGAGCTTTTTGCCTCACCATCTTTTGAATTTGGCAAACAGCATGGATGAGTCCAATCATGCGGAGGACCTTGAGAACAGAAAGGGAGCTGATTTAACCAAAAATATGGGTTCAATTTTTTGTGACAAATAATGTTTCCCTGTTTGATTTTTCTACCTCAAGATTTTCCCATCTGTGTAAGAGTTGGCTTCACAAATGTACATTGCCTTGTTCCAAAGATGTTCTTTCACCCCATGGATTTAGGTATCTATCTTGTATGTGTTTTAAGTGTGGACACAGTTTTGTGTTTCTGGTTCATTATAGAAGTTGGTTGTGTTTCATTCTGTGCACTCTGATTCTTGGGGGGACGGATTTGAAGAACTTAAACAATCAATAGCATTTGTGAAAGCATCTGATGTTGAAGAAAATGTCTACCAAGTCATTGGGCATTCAGCTAGCATATGATGTTTATCTACTGAAATAAAAGAAAATAAGAGGGAAGCCTTTTTATGTTTTGCAGTCCTCTTCAAACTCAAAGGAAATGATAACTGAACTCTATCTGCAGGTATGAACCAGGCTGGACCAGCAGATTCTGTTGTTTGAGCTGTCAACTCTTGAGTTGTTTGTTAAGATTACAACACCAGCCATGTGACACTTTACTTGACCAAGATTTATGGTAGTTTTATAACTAATTTTAATTATCAGAAGTAATATTTGTTATTCTCTAGGAGTCCTTATTATCATTTAGGAGTTTTTGCTATTTTTTAGGAGTTTTTACTATCTTTTAAAAATCTTTACTATTTTCTAGGAATCTATCTATTTTTTAAATGTTTTACAATGAGTTGTTGCTACAAAAGTGGAGAGCAATTGAGATGTTATCTATAAAAGGTCTTGTAATCACATAAATAAAACATCATATTGTAGTCTTATTTTGTGAACATCTTTATCAATTTTATATTCAACATTGTGTTATCAGAGCTTGGTTCATGAGCAATTATCTATTAACAAGATGAGTGATCTTCAAATAGTTGGTGGAATCAAAAAGCTCAACAACCATAATTACAATGCTTGGTCTACATGCATGATGTCTTACATGCAAGGCCAAGACATGTGCAAGGTTGTGAATGGAAGCAAAGTCACTCGACCAAAGGTAGAAGATGCACATGGTATGCTATGAAAATGGAAGATAAAAGTAGGTAAAGCATTGTTTGCTTTGAAGTTGAAGAAGATGTGCTAAAGCATATTTGAGATGCCAAATCCCCCAAGGAAGCTTGGGATACACTCACTAAGCTCTTCTCAAAGAAAAATGACAAGACTTTAGCTACTAGAAATTGAGTTATTGTCAGTGGCTTAACATGACATGACAGTCGCTCAATATTTTCATAAAGTGAAGTTGTTGTGTCAAGAAATTTCTGAATTAGATCCACAAGCTTCGATTAGTGAAACTAAGGTAAAAAGAATAATCATTCAAGGTTTAAAGCTTGAATATAGAAGCTTTGCTACTGCAATACAGGGATGGCAAAATCAACCATCACTTGTTGAGTTCGAGAATTTGCTTGCTAGTCAAGAAGCACTAGCTAAGCAAATGGGAGGAGTCCTCTCAAAGGGTACAAAGGAAGCACTCTATGCTGACAAAGATAGATAGAATTCTAGGCAACACACTAGTAAAGGATTTAAAAGAGGTGAGAATAAGGTAAAGAGTCATTAAGGTGAAGTGAGTGCATGTGTAGGGAGAGTATCAAATAACCATGGCAATGACAAGAAATTTGAAGGGAATTGCTATAATTGTGGAAAGAAGGGCCATATGGTAAGAGATTGTTAGTTGAAAAAGAGGCCTGTGGAAAGTAATGCTACTACTTCTAAAAGTGAAGAGATATGGGATGCAAAGGCATTCTTTGCTATAGATGAAGAAGAGCTAGCTCTTACAACAACAACATTCAATCAAATTAATTATAAGAAAAAATGGATCGTTGATTTAGGCTATTCAAATCATCTGTCAAGTGATAAAGAAAAGCTGCAGAATGTGTCAGAGTACATAGGAAGTTGTGTTGTGGTGATATCAAATAACTCAAAGTTATGGATAGCTCACATCGGTAATATAATAGTCTCTTTCCACTATAATGCCATAAAGGTGTCACTTTAAAATGTCTACCATATCCTAGGTATGAAGAAAAATCTCCTTTCAGTAGCTCAATTAACATCTTCAGGCCATGTTGTTCTTTTTAGTCCATAAGATGTGAAAGTATATCGAGACCTTAAGATTAAAAAGGAACTGGTGACGAAAAGATAGAGATTAGAGTCAATCTATGTAATGTTTGCAAAAACTATATACATAGATAAGACAAGGAAGAACGAGACAATAGACTTATGGCATATGTAACTAAGTCATGTTAGCTATTCCAAGCTAGATGTAATGATGAAAAGGTTGATGCTAAAGGGACTTCCCCAACTTGAAGTAAAAACTAACACAATTTGTGTAGGATGCTAGTATGGAAAAACGCATCAGCTACCTTATGAAGAATTTAAATTTAAAGCAAAGGAACCATTAGAGTTAGTTCACTCTGATGTGTTTAGACCTATAAAGTAAGCTTCTATAGGTGGAATGAAGTACATGGTGACTTTTATTAATAATTTTTCTAGGTATGTGTGGATTTATTTCTCAAAGGAAAAATTTGAAACATTTTCAAAATTTGAATTCAAAAAGATAGCAAAAGCAGAAGATAGTAAGAAAATTCATTATCTACACATGGACAACCGAGGAGAGTATACCTCAAATGAGTTCAGGAATATCAAATACACCATTAGTTTACTTATGCCAACACTCCGCAACAGAATGGAGTGGCAAAAAGAAAGAATAGACACCTGGCAAAAATTTGTTGAAGCATGCTTCACGTTAAGAATGTGCAGGGAAGATTTTGGATAGAAGCAATAATGATGGCTGCCTATGTAACCAATAGGCTTCCCCAACAGAGGTTATGTTTTTGTTCACCCTTTGAGAAATTGTGGAATATAAAACCTAATGTTATGTATTTTTGAGTCTTTGGATGTGTTTGTTATGTATTCGTACTTGATCATTTATGCAACAAGATGGAAAAGAAAGCTATTAGATGCATCTTTGTAGGATATGATAGTCAAAGAAAAGGGTGGAAATGTTATGATCCTACAACTAGCAAGTGTTACGCATCACGAGATGTGGTGTTTGATGAAGTGTCCTCGTGATGGTCCTCAGAGAAGGAGATGTTACCAGATTCAGATGCTTTTAAAAATAAGTTGTAATTTACTCAAATCCAGTTAGGTTTAGGTAAAGTTAAAGATGTAGATAGTGGTGGTAATGTCAAAAAAGGTACAACTCAAAGTCCATGGAAAATTGGTGTGTACGAACAACCAAATGAACAAGGTGATCTTATTGAAGCAAAAGCACCAGCTACACTTTGAAGGTCAATAAGAATCAGGAAGCCAAATCTTAAATATGTCAATGTAACCATACTAGAAGAATCAAGTGTACAAGAACTAGAAACATTAGAGGAAGTAGTTCAGTATCTAGAGTGGACCAAAGCTATGGAAGAAGAAATTGCTGCATTGGAACAAAATCAGACTTGAGAGCTTGTACCAAAGCCTCAAGATGTCAAGCCTATTTCCTGCAAATGGATTTATAAGATAAAGCGTTGCACAGATGGATCAATTGAGAGACAAAAGGTTCATCTGGTGTCTCAAGGCTTCTCTCAACAATATGGAATAGATTATGATGAAACCTTTAGTCTAGTTGCAAAGCTTACTACTATTAGAGTCTTACTTGCACTTGCAGCAAGCAAAGATTGGAACTTGTGGCAAATGGATGTAAAGAGTGCATTCTTGAATGGGGAATTGGATTGAGAAATTTACATGAATCAACCAATGAGTTTTCATAATTAAGATCACCTTGAATATGTGTATAAGCTATGGAAGGCACTCTATGGATTAAAGTAAGCATTGAGGGCTTGATATGGTAAAATTGCTGAATTCCTAACTTATAATGGTTATTCTATAACACCTGTAGATTTTATTTTATTCATCAAAACTAATGAAGGAAAGCTAGCTATTGTGCTTGTATATGTAGATGATTTAAACATAATTGGAGATTATGAAGAAAAAATTTTCAAAATAAAGGAGAATTTATCAATTCAATTTCAAATGAAAGAACTTGGGCAATTTAAGCACTTTCTTGGTCTAGAGATTGATCATACTTAAGAAGGAATATTTCTTCATCAACGAAAATATTCTAGAGATTTGTTAGAGAAATTTGGAATGCTTCAATGCAAACCAGTAACAACGCTAGTGGAACCAAATGTCAAGATATGTGCCTATGAAGGAAGAGATTTGGAAGATACAACAATGTATCAACAATTGGTAGGTAGTTTGATCTACTTAACTCTAACTGGACTTGACATTTCTTATGTAGTTGGTGTGATGAGTTGGTACATGCAAAATCCAAAGAAGTCTTACTTGGAAGCAGTTTGTCAAATTCTAAGATATGTGAAGAGCACACTTGGCTATGGTGTCTTGTATAAGAAAGGTGAAGATTGTAAGCTAGTTGGTTATTGTGATGCCAACTATGCAAGTGATCATGATACCCGACGTTCAACTACTAGGTATATTTTTATGCTTAGGTCTAGAGCAATTTCATGGTGCAGTAAAACAACCAACTATATCCTTGTCAACAACAGAAGTAGATTATTGAGTTATAGCAATGGTAGCACAAAGAGAGCACTTGGCTTATTTAATTGTTAAAAGACTTGCATCAACCAACAAATTATGCAGTTTCCTTATATTGTGATAACTAGTCGGCAATACATTTGGCAGAGAATCCAGTTTTTCATGTAAGAACTAAACATGTAGAGATATATTATCATTTTATCTGAGAAAAAGTATTAGGAGAAGAGATTGAGCTAAGGTAGATCAAAACAAAAAAATCAAGCTGTAGATTTGTTAACAAAAGGCTTGAACAATAACAAATTTGGAAGTTTTTGCCAACAACTTAGGATGATAAAAAGAATGGAAGCTAGCATTGAGGGAGAGTGTTAAAATTACAACACCAGCCATGTGACACTTCACTTGGCTAAGATTTATGGGCAGTTTTACAACTAATCTTAATTATCAGAAGTAGCATTTGCTATTCTCTAGGATTTTTTGCTATCTTTAGGAGTCTTTACTATTTTCTAAGAATCTATCTATTTTTTAAATGTTTTACAATGGGTTGTTGCTATAAAAGTGGAGAACAGTTGAGATGTTATATCTATAAAAAGTCTTATAATCACATAAATAAAATATCCAATCGTAACCTTATTTTGTGTACATCCTTGTCAATTTTATATTCAACATTGTCAACTCCTGCCATCTACTTCTTCACTTTATACTTTATGAAAGAGTTGCTTGGACAAAATGTTGCAGAACTAAACATTGCAAAATCTCTTTTCCCCTTTCTTAGTCAAAGTTGCAAGTTGGAGACGATCCAGGTCAGACCTTAATTTTGAATTTTGATACCATATCTACCCAATACCATGCAAAAACATAGAATCCTTTCTCTTTTCGCTTCCTAAGTTACCCTTATACCCATTCCAATCATGTTTCCTTTAGTAAATTTCTCTAACTTTCTCTTTCCAATGCCTGAACAGTCGTAATGCAATGAGATTTGTTGATATAATTCATAAAAATTCAAAAAAAAATTAGTATTAAAGAAACACAATTATTTTCTCAAAAACTCGAAAGCACATTTTTTCAATGTAACCTCCAAAAGGGGTCAAAAGCTTGTTTACAGTTTTTAAAATGAATGGCAAATCTATTTAACGCCCATTAGTCATTGTTTGAATAGTTTTTGAGAGCTCAATATCCCCATTTCGAGCTACCTATTCACTTCTGACTTCTGTATACTATATCGTTCATAAATTTTATGTCAAAAGTAGCATTATATTTATACATAAGCTTTAGATACCATTAAACTTGCCCAAAGTGATGTAGGATATTGTTCACACATTTACTGATGCTAGTCCAGTAAGAGCCTTAAGGCATGCTTAAGGCATTCAAATATTTATAGGAATTAGCAGTAATTGACTGGCAGATGGATTAAAGGTAATCCATGCCAAACTTCTCCTTATCTACTTCAATCAAGATTGCACATGTTCCAAAGATTTTCCTTTCCCTTTTTCCTGTTTCAATTTGTTTTGTACACCTTACTTGGCAAATCACTGCAACAGTTTACTATGTAAGTTATAATCTCTTTTACAACATAATAGTATCTTTTATAGGCTTTCTAGAAATGCTATTATTTATGAGAATTGCTACTTGCTCATTCAATGGATCTTTTCTAGGACTAAGCAAATAAAATATCTTTGAAAATTTGCTTATGTTGTTAAAAAATTGAGGATAGAAATATTGTTGTTTTATCTTGTTGCTCCATTATTTTTTTTTTTGTCTTCCTTGTATTTCCTTTTCTCATTTCTTTTCCTCTTTGGATCCCTAAGAATTGAGTGTCACAAGTGCTTGACATCCCTCCATCTTCTCTAACAAACAAGTTCTGCTAAACTACTAACCCAACCTGATTGCTTTCTTTGCTATATGTAGAAAATTGTTTAAACACATTGGGGGAATTAATATTAAGTTGTGTCAAGTAAGTCTTCATTTCTAAATGACTATGTACCTATGTTCATTTTTGTTTGTTTTCTTGCATGGTAGTATCTTCGCATTCAGTGTCTGCAAGCTTCTTGGTATAGATGTCAGCAAGCTCATTTTTTTCTTGTTTCCTTGCAATTTGCAGAGTGTCTTGTTCGAGTTATCTACTTCTTCCACCCTTTTCTTTACAAGGGCCTTTATAAGAGATACTAAACATTCCAAAGACAGAAGCTCTCTCTCTCTTTCTCACACACACGTGCATGCGCACGTGTGAGTGCAGAGGGTTGTGGTCAATTAGGAAGATTTAAAGATTTTGAGTGCTAATTAATGTTCTCTTCTCCTTCTTTTACTTTTTTTTTTCTCTCTCCCAATACTTTTCATTTTCTCCTTCTTTTTTCAATAATTTGTTGACAAACTTGTAGCTTTCCATTTTCAATTCATTGATGGGGTATGTTATAATCTATTATACTATAATATTCACTAGACTTTTAAAATTAAGGATAAAGCTTGAAGGGGCTCCTTGCCATTCTCTTACCAGAGTTTTTTCCTTACAATTTTAAAATTTCAACTTTGAATTCTTTTTTTGTTTTAGGGTTTTGTTAATTGTTGTAAAGGATACAAAATTGGAAGCAATCAACAATTCAATACCATTCTTTCTATCTCTCCCCATCTCAATATGCATGCTTGGCTAAAGGTCTTTCATTCTTTGGTTCAACCTCTTCTTTTTTTGATTGATTCTTAAGTTGGTTTTTCATGAAATATTCTGAATTTCCACTTAGTTAAATCTGCTCTTTAAGATAAAGACAATAATGTAGTGGAAAAATCTCACTGAATTTTAATCATTCTTTTTAAGTAAATATCTCATTAAAGTCTAGTTAAGTTTGAGTGAATTTTTGGATTTTATGTTTGCATTTCCTTCTCATTGGATAACTTTCTGCTGCTTAATTCAAGCATGGATAAAGTTGTTGATGTTGATAATTGTAACAATGCCAATTAAAGGGGAAGATATTAATTAGTCTTTTTGATAGGTATTCAAATGTTATTTCTTATATTTTTCATGTCACATGTTTATCGGTTTAATTCTTATATTGTTAGGTTTGCCGGGTGACGACGGTTGGTGATATTGATTGACATAGGAAATACACATAGTTTTTTGGTTGGTAACATGTTAAGGGTAGTGGATTGTGAGGTACAGGAAATGATTTTGATGTTAGTAATAGTTGTAAATGGGGAAACAATCACATGTTCAAAAAAATGTTTGGCGTTCACTTGGAGGATGCATGGATACGCCTTCACGATGGAGGTCAGAATTATTCCATTTAGGGCATCTTGTAATGGGGTAGATTGGTTGAAGGCCTATAATCCACTTGTTTTGGATTATAAATCCATGACATTATCCTTTAGACGTAACAGGTAGTCCATTGTAGTTAGAGGACAAGCTCAGCTAGCAACAACTCAGTTAATGACTGAAAATAGGTTGGTAAACCTAGTTAAAAAAGTGGGCTCTAGAATACATGCCCACTTCTTTGCTACATATGAACATTTACGTTGAACCCAAGTGCTAAAAGAATTGCAAAAGGTGATTTGAGAATTCAGGGATATATTCAAAGAACTCTAATTGTTGCCACCAATCCGTGATCTTGATCACTCAATTCCCTTGATTCTAAGGGTTACATCAGTGAATGTCTGACTGTATTGCCATCCCCACTATTTGAAAGCTAAAATTGAATGATAGATTCAAGAGATTCTTGACTCTTGGATAATATGAAATAGTAATAGCCCCTTTGCATCTCTAGTGCTATTGGTAAAAAAAAAGGGATGGAACCTGGAGATTATACGTTGACTACCATCATTGCAACATAATCAGTTAAGGACAAGTTTTTGATGAAGATCCTGATGGTGCCACGATTTTGTTGCCATATTTCCATTACTACAAGTTTGCAGAAATTTCCCTTCACAACTTGAAAGTTGGTTATGGCAATTAAGGGCTAATTCTCCTTCCAAAAGCTTTTTCACATTTTGAAATATCATTAGCTTGCAAATCAAGCAAATCAATCATTATGTGACAACTTAGGTAACTAATGATTATTCCAATTCAAACTTCAATTTGAAATTGAATCAATGAGAAGGATTTTCTTCTGTCAATCTCAAGCTCCTTTCCTTGCTCTTTATTCCTTATGTTTCACTTGTTCTTATTTAGTCTAGATGCAAAAAGTAAACTTATCCTTGGATGTGAAAACCAATAGTGGTATCAGAGCTTGAAGGTCCTTGTGCCAACTAATTTTAGTGAGTTAAAGAGAGTTCAAACACACAAAAACACAAAGGAGTTAGTTATCACAAATCCTTACATTGGCTTCAACTAACTTCTCTCTTCCCCTACCTTCAAAATTCACTAGCGAAAATTACACTCAATGGACCATTATGATGAAGGCCTACCTTAAAGCCTTTGTCCTTTGGGAAGTTACTGAAAAGGGGTCTGAATCTTTCTCTTTACTAGCAAGCCCTAGTATGGCTCAATTGAAGCATCACAGTGAGCAAGTCTCTAAGCAATACTAGGCTTTGACTTGTATTCACTCATCGGTCATAGAAACCATCTTCAATAGGATAATGGCATGTTACATAACAAAAAAAGCTTAGGATAGATTGAAAGAGGAATTTAATGGTAGCTCCAAGACTAGAACCATGCAACTCCTTAATCTTAGGAGAGAGAGTGAGTTCCGAAGAATGAAGGATACTAAAACTGTGAAGGACTATAATGACAAGTTGCTGAAAGTGGTCAACCAAATAAGGATGTTGGGAGAGGACTTTCCATATAGAAATATAGTCCAAAAGGTTTTTGTGAGCATTCCAGAGAGGTTTGAATCTGAAATCTCTTCTTTAGAGGACTCCAAGGATCTCAATGTCATTTCCTTAAGTGAACTTATTAGTGCCCTTCAAGCTTAGGAACAAAGGAGGCTTTTGAGGCAATAAGACACAATTGAGGGAGCTTTCCAAGCTTCCTATAAATGGAAAAGTCAAGCCAAAAGGAGAAATGGTGGCAAGGAAGCTAAAACTACCAAATGCACTGGCAAAAGACAATATTCACCATGTAAGTATTGCAAAAGAAGCAATCACTTGTTTAAGTTTTGCTGGAAAAAATCAAACACTATATGCAACCTTTGTAATAAAAAGGGACACTCTAAGAGGATTTGCAGAAGTAAAGACAAGATGTCTCATCAAAAGCCACAATAATCCAGTCAAGAAGCACATGTTGTTGATGAGGACCAGCTTACAGAAGAGTACCTGTTTGTAGCAACTTTAAACACTAGAAAAAGTGGCTGGTGGATAGTGGTTGTACCAACCACATGTCTCCTGCACTTAAAGTCTTTAAAACCCTTGACCAAAATTTCAAGTCTAGGGTTATGATTGGTAATGGAGAGTATCTTGATGTGCAAGGCAAAGGTACTACTATTGTTCAAACTCCTACAGGTATTAAATGCATTATTGATGTACTTTTTGTGCCTAACATCAACCAAAATTTACTAAGCATTGGGCAGTTGCTAGAAAAAGGTTTTTCTCTGGTATTTAGAGAGAAAACCTACATCATTTATGATGATACAAGTGCTCACTTGGTCAGTGTGCCTGTGAATGAAAAAAACTTCCATTTAGACACAAAGAAACTATCCCATGTTACTTTACCTATCATGATAGATGATTCATCTTTATGGCACAGAAGACTTGGTCATTTTCACTATACTACACTTCAAAAGTTACAGCAAAGAAAGCAGGTGAATGATTTGCCCCACATAACTCTGCCTGATCCTACTTATGTATGTAAAACTTGCCAATTATGGAAGCAGGCTGGACTTCCCTTTTTCTCAACTTAGTCTTTAAAGCTAAAGGGAGGCTGGACCCAATTCACTCAAACTTTTGTGGTCCTATGAGAACCAATTCTCTCAATGGCAGTACCTACTACATCCTATTTATTGATGACTTCTTTAGGTATTGCTTGATTTTCTTTCTTAGAGAGAAGACACAGGTGCCTACTATCTTTCAAAACTTTAAAACCTGGATAAAGAAACAATTTGGACACATGATCAAGACCATTAGAACAAATAATGGCTTTAAATACATCTTTAGTCAGTTCAAAGCAATTTGCATCTCTACTGGTATGCAACAACAGCTGACGGCTCCTTACTCACCCCAACAAAATGGGGTGTGTGAAAGGAAAAATAGAACAATAATGGTAATGGCTAGATGCTTGATGGCAGAAAAAAACTTGCTTAAGAGGTTTTGGGCTGAAGCTGCAGTGACCTCTATCTATCTCTTGAACAAACTGCCAACTAAGTCTTATCTTCTCTGACTCCCTTTAAGACTTGGTTTGATAACAACCTTCTTTAAGTCACCTAAAGTTATTTGGCAACATTTTAGGAACCAAGTTGGATCATAAAGCTACCTCTGCCATTTTCGTTGGTTACTCAAATACATCTACAAATTACAGAATCTATGATGTGATTACTGGCAAAATCTCTATTAGTAGAGATCTTAAATTCTATGAAAGTGAAAAATGGAATTAGGACCACTCAAAAGTTCAAATTGAGAAAAGTCAGCCCTTACAAGGTCTCCAAATACAAGAGTAAGATTTTTACTCCTCTGGAGAGGAAGATGTTGATCACTTGCCTATAAGGGGAACCGGAAGCTTGATAGATGTCTATGAGAGATGCAATGTTGCACTCCTTGAACCCTTATCATATTAAGAAGCATCAAACATAACAGAATGGAGAAAAGCAATGCAGGAGGAGATGGATTTCATTTGCAAAAATGATACTTGGCAGGTGGTTTCAAAACTAGATAACAAGTCAATAGTAGTTAAATGGATCTATAGAATCAAGCTAAATGCTGATGGCTCCATCAACAAACTTAAGGCTAGACTTGTGGCAAAGGGCTTTACTCAGCAACCTGGTGTAGATTATACTGAAACCTGTGCACCTGTTGCTAGATTGGATACTATAAAGCTCCTACTTGCAGTTGCAACACACCAAGGCTAGTTTGTACATCAATTGGATGTCAAATTGGCATTTTTAAATGGTGTACTTCAGGAGGAGATCTATGTAGATCAGCCTGAAGGATTCATCAAAGAGGGAGAGAAAGACAAAATTTACCTACTGAAAAAGGCTCTTTATAGCCTTAAGCAGGCACCAAGAGCTTGGTATACAAGAATCCACGATCACTTGGTCAACCTGGGATTCAACAAGAGTTATAATGATGCAACCCTCTATGTTAGAAAAGAAGGGTCTCATGTTCTTTATCCATCTCTTTATGTTGATCATCTTATGGTCATTGAAAATAATCCTAAAAGTATACTTCAGTTTAAAAAGGATATGAAACATCAGTTTGAAATGACTGATTTTGGCAAGATGCATTACTTTCTTGGCTTACAAGTTCACCAATCACAGCAAGGGATCTTTGTAAATCAAGCAAAGTATGCACATGCAATGCTACAAAAGTTTCAGATGGCTAGTTGTAAGAGCTCAGTAACACCAATCACTCCTAAAGATAGGATCCAACAGGATGATGGTAGCCCTATAACAAAAGAAAATAATTACAGAAGTATCATAGGCTGCTTATTGTATTTGTCTGCTACAAGACCAGATATCATGTATGCTGTGAGTTTGTTATCCAGATTCATGCATGCTCCTAGAGAGAGACACACCTCAAAGCAGCTAAAAGAATACTAAGGTATGTTAAAGGTACCCTTGAGTTTGGAATCATGTTTGAAAGTAGAAAAGAAATGGAGCTCATTAGGTACTCAGATAGTGACTGGGCAGGGTCACTTGATGACATGTAGAGTACCTCAGGAAATGTGTTTACTCTAGGATCTGGGGCTTTCAATTGGAGCTCAAAGAAGCAACCAACTGTGGCACAATCCACAGCTGAGGCTGAGTACATTGCAGCAGCCTCAGCAGTGAATCAAGTTCTGTGGATTAGAAAGGTACTTGCTGATCTAAAGCTGGAGCAAACAAAAGCAACCACCATCTTCTGTGACAATCAGTCCACCATTGTTATATCAAAGAACCTTGTGCTGCATGGAAGGACTAAACACTTCAAAATCAAGCTTCATTTCATCAGAGAAGCTCAAGAGAATGGTGATGTAAACTTGACTTACTGCAACACCAAAGATCAAATGACAAACAATTTAACTAAAGGCCTGCAAAGACCAAGGTTTGAGGAGCTAACAAGGAAACTGGGTCTGCAAAATTACGGTACCAAGGAGGAGTGACTTGCAGTAATGGAAATATGGCAGCAAAATGGTGGCACCAAGGAGGAGAACATCTGATATCCATAATCGATGATTTACTGAACGAATTGCATGGTTCTCAGGCTTTTTTCCAAACTCGATTTGCCGTTAGGGTACCACCAAATCAAGGTCCAGGAAGAGGATGTGGCAAAAAGAACTTTCTAGATGCACCATGGCCACTTCGAGTTCAAAGTTGCCATTTGGGTTGACGAATGTACCGGTGACTTTTCAATCATTGATGAATCACGTCTTCGCCCCAATTCTGCACAAATTCGTCCTAGTCTTCTTCGACGACATCTTGGTGTATAGCCCTGACTTGAACCACCATATCAATCATTTGATACAAGTACTAACTACACTAAGGTAGTTTCAATTGTATGCAAAAATGTCCAATTGTTTATTTAGACAAACCTGTGTTGAATACTTGGGCCATTTAATATCAGAAGCAGGAGTTGCCACGAACCCATCCAAAATTGCAGCCATGAGTCCCTTGGTCAGTGCCGATTGCCATCAAGGAACTGTGGGGGTTCCTTGGATTGACTGGGTACTACGGCATCATTGGTAAGCCGCTTACAGAGTTATTGAAGAAAGGGAGCTTCATGTGGAGCCAAGCAGCCCAAGAATCCTTTAAGCAGCTCAAAACTACCATGTGCCAAGCTCTCATCTTGGCACTACCCACTTTCACCAAAACATTTGTTATAGAGACAGATGCATGCGATGCTGGTATGGGCACTGTCTCAATGCAAGATGAGCATCCAGTGGCGTACCTCAGCAAGCCCTTTGGTGTTAGAAGCAGAGGATTGTCCTTTGGTTTACGAGAAGGAGCTGCTAGCAATCATTATGGCTGTCACCAAGTGGAGACATTGCATCAAAGGGAAACAATTCATTATACGCATGAATCATGAGAGCATCAAACATCTCTTACAATAGTGGTTGCACAATTATATGCAACAAAGGGGGATCACCAAACTTCCTGGACTGGACTAGTCTATGTCATCCTTTACGAGAAAGGGTGTGAAAATAGGGCGCCCAATGCCTTATTTAGGCAAAATGAAGTTTGGCTATTACTGTAATGGTGCCTAGTTGGCTGGAAGACATTAAAGGCAGCTACTCAGGGGATGACTTTGCGGTAGAAGCAATATCGGTAGCCATAAGAACTCTAAATGACCAATCCAAGTTAAGCTAGCAGTGTGGACTCTTGTGGAGAAAGAACAAAATTTTTATTGGGAGTAACAATAACCTACATGAGCACTTGATCAAGGTAATGCATGACTGGGTTGTCGGTGGTCATTCGTGTATTAGAGCTTACCTGTGAGAGATTGAAATAGCATTCTTACTGGCCTAGTATGATGAAGGCAGTTAAAGAGTGGGTGCAAGCTTATGAGGTATGTCAACGATGTAAATATGAGAATATGCCTTATTCCAAATTGCTTTAGCCTCTTCCTATTCCAGAGTAATCATGGCAGCATCTTACAATAGATTTTATTGAGGGTCTTCCGGTCTCGGAAGGGAAGAATGTAATCATCATGGTTATCGACTGTTTTACTGAAATAACACACTTCTTGGGGTTGAGGCACCAGTTCACAGCTGCAGAAATTGCCATAATATTTTTCGAACAAGTATTTCAACTCCACATAAAGCCTTGAACCGTCTTCATGGATAGAGATCCAATTTTTACAAGCTAATTCTAGCTGGAATTGTTCAGATTGGAAGGAACAAAGCTGCAATTTAGCACGGCCTATCAGCCGCAAACTGACTGCTAATCCAAGAGGTTGAACCAATGTGTTGAAAATTACCTCCGATGCATTCCCAGTGGTGATCAAGAGTTACAGATTGTGAGTGGCGTCATACTCCTGCACTCGTTCTCTTTTTCTTTTTCTTTAGTATCAATCAAGGCAAAACAGAGCTTCTTCGAGCGTTGAAGCAACCTTTAGTGATGATTTCCTTAAACTCTTCAAATTGAAAAGGGATAGTTCTTTTGGGTTCAAAACAATCTTTAGTGTTCAGTTCTTTATTTGCTTGAAAAGCAACTCAACCAGATTGTGTTGTTCGTGCTGTCAACTCTTGCCATTTGCTTCTTTACCCTGTACTTTGCAAGAGAGGTGCTTCGACAGAATTTTTGAGAACTAAACATTTGAAAATATCTATTTCCCTCTCTCTCTACCTCTAAAAATTCCCGGTGCGGCATTAGCACACTTTTTCTATGATTTGCAGAAAGACTGTAAATCCACGCTCCTTTCCATTAGCTGATATGGAACATTTAATTTATGAATGTCTGCCGCAGTGTTAACGTTGATTCACATATTGTGGGTGAAATTGCAGTGAGACGGGCCTTCTACCTCCTGTATCGGATGACTATCAAGTGAAGATTACTCCACAAAAAGGACAAACTCTAGCCCCCCTGAAATTCTTTATTTCCTGTTTGTTAAAATCTTCTGATCTATGGTCCCATGCTTGCCCCGTACTATTTTGAGCTTCATCTCCAGGTTCTTGTTTGTGTTATTCTCCCATTGCTGATCTCCTGACCCTGTTTATTTTTCTATCCATAACTTCATTAATATTGATCTCTCTTAGCCTGAAGTTGCAGGTTGGTGACAGTCCGGGTCAGACCTTAGTTTTAAATTCTGTTACCATATCTGCACAATTCTACGCACAAGCATGGGATCCCTTATGCTCATATTTCCATACTCACCTAAACGTGTCTGTTAGGGAGTAATTGCTGTGTCATTGTTTGGTCAGATTGGTTTCATGAATTTAGAGTAAGTCTTGTTTTTTTTATTGTTGTTATGGAAAGACCAACGATTGAATCCTATACCTTGACCATGTGTCCTTGTAACTTGCTTTGGCTAAGCCAAAAGAGTTTCTTGAATGAGAAATATCTGAATGCCATAACATAAGACTCTGGTTTGTGTGACTCTGATGCTATTTATCCTTGGCTATCTGTCTTGTGGGATTGGCAAGCCGGAGAGCTGCCTCATTATGTGGCTTTGTTAGTTCCTCACCAGGTAATAGACAATGTTTGAAATGGAATCTGTATTGTGCTTAAATGGCCTGATTTTTTCTTTCTGTGGGCAGATGAATATGAAGATGGGTGTTGTTTTCAATCCTGAGGCATTGGAACTCTTCATCAAGGAGTTTTCCCCTTTTTTTTTTTTCATATTATTGGTTGATGAAGGAATATAACTTTCCAAAGCCCAAATTGAAGACTTTTGGTATGGCTAGAATGCTTGGTTTTGGATCGGGGATGAGCTTTTTTAACTTAATTGATGGTGAATTCATATTATTACACCCTTTCAAGGTTTAGATGATTTGCTACTGGTGTGCATGATAATCATTTATTGATGTCATTTGACATATTGAGTGAACTTCTAATAATCACTTGAGGTAGGAATTTGGTAGTTAGCACTTCTCCCCCATTTCGGCTCGAGTTCGAATTCCTGGAGTATTGCTCCTCCCAAAAATAAATGGGCATTCGCATTATTAGATTTTAGATTTGATATGTCATGGTTAGATGTGGGGGAAGTCGGTTCGACCCCACTATTGTGAGGGTAGTAGGTCCTCTTTATAGGGCATGGTTAAATCATGATGACTTCCGGGATAGTGGGTCCTCCCTATAGTATGTATATCTAAATTCATTTCATAGCTAGATTCTATTAGATATGTATCTTGCTCTTGCTGTAGTTGATTTCTTCATTGAACAGTCAAAGGTGTTACACATGTGTTGCCTTCTGTCTCATGTACTTGATTTTGGTTTGTTTATAGGAGCTTAATCGAGAAGATATGTTAGCTTGGGTGTACCTCTTTGTGAGTGTTAGGTCGTTGAATTGAGAGGTGATTTAGTTGAGTAGCTTTATGACTAGGCTGAAGCGAGGGTGAGTTCAAAGTATGTTGTAGACTTGTTTGGGGTTCTTATTTCTCCCTATTGATTGATAACACCATTGTTTCCAAGATGTAGCCTAAGATGTAGCCTGTTGGAGGTAAAATTGACAACGATGCACACAAAATAGGGTTACGATAGAATGTTTTATTTATATGATTATAAGACTTTTTATATATATAATATTTCAACTGTTCTCCACTTTTATTGCAACAACCCACCATAAAATATTTAAAAATAAATAGATAGACCCAAAAAAAATAGCAAATACTCCTAAAAAATAGCAATGACTCCTAGATAATAGTAAAAACTCCTAAAAAATAATAAAAACTCTTAGAAAATAGTAAATACTACTTCTGATAATTAAAATTGATTATAAAACTATCCATAAATCTTGGCTAAGTAAAGTGTCACATGGCTGGTGTTGTAATCTTAACACTTCCCCTTAACACCAACTTCCATTCTTTTTACTATCCCGAGTTGATGGTAGAAACTTCCAAATTTGTTATTGTTCAGGCCTTTTGTGAACAAATCTGTAGCTTGATTTTCTGTTTTGATTTGCCTTAGCTTAATCTCTTCTCCCAGTACTTTTTCTTGGATTAAATGATAATGTATCTCCATATGTTTAGTTCTTGCATGAAAAACTGGATTCTTTGCCAAACATATTACCGATTGGTTATCACAATATAAGGGAATTGCATAATTTGTTGGTTGATGTAAGTCTTCTAACAATTGAATAAGCCAAGTGCTCTCTTATGTTGCCATTACTGCAGCTTAATACTCTACTTCTATTGTTGACAGGGACATAGTTAGTTGTCTTTTACTGCACTATGAAATTACTCCAGACCCAAGCATAAAAATTTACCTGGTAGTTGAATGTCAAGTATCATGATCACTTGTATAATCAACATCACAATAACTAACCAACTTACAATCTTCACCTTTCTTATACAAGACACCATAGCCAAGTGTGCTCTTCACGAATCTTAGAATTCGGCAAATTTCTTCTAAGTGAGACTTCTTTGGATTTTGCATGTACCGACTCATCACACCAACTGCACAAGAAATGTCAAGTTTGGTTAGAGTTAAGTACATCAAACTACCCACCAATTGTCAATACATCATTGCATCTTCCAAATCTCTTCCTTCATAGGCACATATCTTGACATTTGGTTCCACTGGCATTGTTATTGGCTTGCACTTAAGCTTTCCAAATTTCTCTAACAAATCTCTAAAATAGTTTTGTTGATGAAGAAATATTCCTTTTTGGGTATGATCAATCTCTAAACCATGAAAGTGCTTGAGTTGCCTAAGTTCTTTCATTTGAATTTGAATTGATAAATTCTTCTTCATTATGAGAATTTCTTCTTCACAATCTCTAATTATGATTAGATCATTTACATATACTAGCATAATAGCTATCTTCCCTTCATTGGCTTTGACAAATAAAGTAGAATCTGCAGATGTCATAGAATAACCACTATGAGTCAAGAATTCAACAATTTTACCATACCAAGCTCTTGATGCTTACTTTAATCCATAAAGCGCCTTTCGTAGCTTACACATATATTTAGGGTGATCTTGATTTTGAAAACCCATTGGTTGATTCATGTAGATTTCTTGATCCAATTCCTTATTCTAAAATGCATTCTTCACATCCATTTGCCATAAGTTCCAATCTTTGTTTGCTGCAAGTGCAAGTAAGACTTTAACAGTAGTAAGCTTTGCAACCAGACTGAAGGTTTCATCATAGTCAATTCCATATTGTTAAGAGAAGCCTCGAGCCACCAAATGAGCCTTATGTCTCTCAATTGATCCATTTATGCGACACTTTATCTTATAAACCCATTTGCAGGAACTAGGCTCAACATCACTAGGCTTTGGTACAAGCTCCCAAGTTTGATTTTGTTCCAGTGCAACAATTTCTTCTTCCATACCTTTGGTCCACTCTAGATACTGAACTGCTTCCTTAAATGTTTCTGGTTCTTGTACACTTACTTCTTCTTGTATGACTACATTGGCATATTTAAGATTTGGCTTCCTGATTCTTGTTGACCTTTTGAGTGGAGCTGGTGCTTCTACTTCAATAGGATCACCTTATTCATTTGGTCGTTCATACACACCAATTTGCCATGGACTTTGAGTTGTGCCTTTTTTGACATTATCACCATTATCTGCATCTTCAACTTCACCTAAACCTAGCTGAATCTAAGTAGATTGTAGCTTATCTTTAAAAATATCTGAATCTGGTAACATCTCCTTCTCTAACGACCACCATGAGGATGCTTCATCAAACACTGCATCTCATGATGTGAAGCACTTGCTGGTTGTAGGATCACAACATTTCCACCTTTTTCTTTGACTATCATATCCTACAAAGATGGTTCTAATAGCTTTCTTATCCATCTTGCTACATAAATGATCAAGTACAAATACGTAACAAACACATCCAAAGACTTGAAAATAGCTAACATTAGGTTTCATGTTCCATAATTTTTCGAATGGTGAACGAAAACATAACCTCTGTTGGGGAAGCCTATTGGTTATATAGGCAGCCGTCATTATTGCTTTTGCCCAAAATCTTCCCTGCACATTCTCAATGTGAAGCATGCTTCGACAGATTTTTACAAGGTGTCTATTCTTTCTTTTTGCCACTCCATTTTGTTGTGGAGTGTTGGCACAAGTAAACTAATGGCATATTTGGTATTCCTGTAAAAAGCTAGTGAACTTATTTGAGGTATACTCTCCTCCATTATCCATGTGTAGACAACAAATTTTCTTACCAACTTCTACTTTTGCTACATTTTTGAACTCTTTGAATTTTGAAAATGTTTCAGAATTTTCCTTTGAAAAGTAAACCCACACGTACCTCGAAAAATCATCAATAAAAGTCACCATGTACTTCATCCCACCTATGGAAGCTTGCTTTATAGGTCCAAACACATTAAAGTGAACAAACTCTAATGGTTCCTTTGCTATAAATTTAGATTCTTCATATACCAATTGATGCGCTTTTCTGTACTGGCATCCTATACAAATTGTATTAGTTCTTACTTTAAGTTAGGAAAGTCGCTTCAGCATCGACCTTTTCATCATTGCATCTAGCCTGGAATAGCTAACATTACTTAGTCACATATGCCACAAGTCTGCTATCTCGTTCTTCCTTGTCTTGTCTATGTATGTAGTTTTTGCAGACATTACATAGATTGACTCTAATCTCTGTCCTTTCACCACCGGTTCCTTTTTAATCTTAAGGTCTTGATATACTTTCACATCTTGTGGACTAAAAAGAACAACATGGCCTGAAGATGTTAATTGAGCTATAGAGAGGAGATTTTTTTTCATACTTAGGACATGGTAGACATTTCAAAGTGATACCTCTGTGGCATTATAATGGGGAGAGACTATCATATTATTCATGTGAGCTATTGGTTACTTTAAGTTATATGCTGTCACCATAACACGACTTCCCATGTACTCTGACACATTTTACAACTTTTCTTTATCACCTATCATATGATTTGAGCAACCTGAATCAATGATGATAATCAATTTGATCAAATGTTGTAGCTGTAAGAGCTAGCTCTTCCTTATTTGCAGCAAAGAATGCTTCTGCATCCCATATCTCTTCACTTTTAGAAGTAGCAACATTACTTTCCACATGCCCCTTTTTTGGCCAACAATCTCTCGCCATGTGGCCCTTTTTTGCACAATTATAGCAATTCCTTTCAAATTTCTTACCATTTCCATGATTATTTAATGTTCCCCTTACATATGCACTCATTTCACCTGGGTGACTCTTCACCTTGTTCACTCCTCTTTTAGATCCTTTACTAGTGTGTTGCCTAAAATTCCGTCTACCTTTGTCAACATAGAGTGCTTCCTTTGTACCCTTAGACAAGACTCCTCCCATTTGCTTAGCTAGTGCTTCTTGACCAACAAACAAATTCTTGAACTCAATAAGTGATGGTTAATTTTGTCATCCCTGTACTGTAGCAACAAAGCTTCTATATTTAGACTTCAAACCATGAATGATTATTCTTTTCATCCTAATTTCACCAATTGGAGCTTGTGGATCTAATTTAAAAATTTCTCGACACAATGACTTCACTTTATGAAAAATATTGAGTGATTGTCATGTCATGTTAAGCCACCGACAAGAACTCACTTTCTAGTAGCTAAAGTCTTGTGTCATTTTTCTTTAAGAAGAGCTTAGTGAATGTATCCCAAGCTTCCTTGGGGGATTTGGCATCTTGATTATGCTCTAGCACATCTTCTTCAACCATCATCTTTAAAGCAAACAATGCTTTGCTTGCTTTTATTTTCCATTTTCATAGCATACCATGCTCATCTTTTGCCTCCAGCTAAGTGACTTTACTTCCATTCATAACCTTCCACATGACTTAGCCTTGCATGTAAGACATCATGCATGTAGACCAAGCATTATAATTTTGGTTATTGAGATTTTTGATTCCGCCAAGTATTTGAAGATCACCCATCTTGTCAATAGATAATTGCTCATGAACTAGGCTTTGATACCTCACTATTGAACATACAATTGACAAGGATGCACACAAAATAGGGCTACGATAGAATGTTTTATTTATGTGATTACAAGACCTTTTATAGACATAACATTTCAACTGCTCTCCACTTTTATATTAATAATCCATTGTAAAATATTTAAAAATAAATAGTTAGACCCCAAACAAATAGCAAAGACTCCTAAAAGATAGCAATGACTCCTAGATAATAGCAGAGACTCCTAAAAGATAGCAAGGACTCCTAGAGCATAGTAAATGCTACTTCTGATAATTAAAATTGGTTATAAAATTGCCCATAAATCTTGGTCAAGTGAAGTGTCACATGATTGGTGTTGTAATCTTAACATAGCCCAGGATGCCTCTATAGTGCTCTAATAGAAAATGAGGTTTTGTTTTCTAAAATGTTGCAATAGTGATGTATTTGTTATGTTTTTGGGTTTGATAGAAGAGAAGAATATTTTAGTTCTTTTAAAGGTAGTAACTCAGAACTTATGAAGGTCAACAACTCCTTGAACATTTGGCATATTCTTCTTCTTCCTTGATTTTTTCCATTCATTATCTTTTTTTTTTTTTCAACAAATCATTCTTAACTTAAGAGTTCAATGTTTATTGCTCATTTACATGGGTGGCCTTTAATATTCCCTTGTATGAGTCCCCTGAATCAATGCATTATTACTTTCTCACATTTAAATATTGGTGCTTCTAGTCAGGCAATTTTTAATTCTTCTTTTTGGTTTATGTAGATTACCACTACTTTTCTTTTGTTCCTCCTTATTGAATCTATATCAGTTGCTCCAAATGAATTGTTTGATAATGCATCTATCCTTTCCTCACAATGCTTTATATGAAAAATTATATTTTGTAAACATTTAAGATAATTTAACTCTTTTTTGGATTTCATTTTCTCAAACAATATTTTTCAGCTTTTAGTGAATAATGTTTTTTGGACTGTGACTTACAATGTCAGTCAAAATGCTGCCTCCTCCATATGCAGGGTCAATTTGGAGTTTGGAAATCAAGAAACAATAAATTGGGATTATAGTTTACAAGTTTAGTAATGTTAGGTGTGGTATCTGTCATTATTATTATATCCATCTTTTATAAAAAATGTCTAAATATTAGTTAACAAACAGTGTTTTTATTGTCTAGCTTAGATGTTGCTAAATCATAAGGTAGAGTGATTAAAGGACATACATTTGTCAGACCTAGGTAGTACCCACTACTTCAGCATGCTTGACTTGCAGGTTTGGCGACTGAATGCAACCTTGCAATAAAAGAAGGTGAGGTTTTCTCAGATTTGTTTTCTGTCATTTCAAGTGTATCTGTCTTGTGTAGAAGCTTAGCAAGGGAACAAGGGGAAATTAGAGAACCTAATGTCTACCAAAAATACCTCACACCACTTTCTACAAATATTCATGGCTTGTGTCTATTTTATTTGGCCTTTTGTGCCTTCCCTTAATTTTCATTTTGGTATATCAAAGTGTTGGTTAGGACCTTGGGGAAATTATTATTGCCTTAGATTTGATTAGATTTTCAAATTTGTTTAGGAGACGTGGATAGAACAATTACTTGAGATGCATGTATGTTCTTCGTGTTGGGGTCACATAGACCAAGGATTCTATTAAAGACCTTGATGATGTAATGAGAGACTTCACTCTGATTACTGGAGCTTTCTGCCCCACCATCTTTTGAATTTGGTGTACAATATGGATGAGTCCAATCGTGCAGAGGAACTTGAGGACAGAAAAGGAGCTGATTTAACAAAAAAATGTAGGGATCAATTTTATGTGACGAATAATGTTTCCCTGTTTGATTGTTCTGCCTCTCTAGATTTCCCCAGCTGTGCAGGAGTTTGACTTCACAAATGTACATCTCCTTTTTCCTAAGATGTTCTTTTACCTCTCAGATTTAGTTATATACCTTGTATGTGTTTTGAGCGTGGACACAATTTTGTGTTTCTGGTTCATTCTAGAAGTTGGTTGTATTTCATCCAATGTGGTTTGATTCTTAAGAAGACAGATTTGAAGAACTCTTCATAAACAATCAATAGCATTTGTGAAATCAACAAATGTTGAAAAAAATGTCTACCAAGTCATTGACCATTCAGCTAGCATATAAATGTTTATCTACAGAAATAAAAGAAAATAAAGGAAGCCTTTTTGTGCTTTGCAGTCCTCTTGAAACCAAAGGAAATGATATATGGATTCTATCTGCAGGTATGAACCATGCTGGACTGGCAGATTCTGTTGTTTGAGCTGTCAACTCCTGCCATCTGCTTCTCCACGCTGTACTTTATAGAAGAGTTGCTTGGACAAATGTTGCAGAACTTAACATTGCAAAATATCTCTTTCCCTCTCTATCTCTAAGAATTCTTGGTGCAGCATTAACCAATGGAAGCACATGTTTTCAATGAACTGCAAAATCCATGTTCCATTTCTATTAGCTTATATGGCACACTTTATTTGTTGGTTTTCACTTCCAAGGATGGGTTTACTTTCTGCTTTTGGACTAAATAGAAATAGGTAAAACAAAAGGAACAAGGAGCAAGGAAAGGAACTTGAGATTGACAGAAGAAGATACTTCTCATTGATTCAATTTCATAATATATATATATAGTATAAGAACTCAAAATTCAAAATAAAAAGTTATTAGGATTGTGTAGGTTTTACAACTTAAATTTCAAATTGAAATTTGAATTGGAATAATCATCAGCCACCTAAGATGTCACATAATGAATGATTTGCTTGATTTGTAGGCTAATGATATTTCAAAAGGTGAAAAAGCTTCTGGAAGGAGAAATAGCCCTTAACTGCCATAACCAACTTTGAAGTTGTGGAGGGAAATCTCTGTAGACTTGCAGTAATGGAAATATGGCAGCAAAATGGTGGCACCATCAGAATCTTCACTCCTCCTTGGTGCCATAATTCTGTAGACCTAGTTTCCTTGTTAGCCCCTCAAACCTTTGTCTTTGCAGGCCTTTAGTTAAAATGTTTGCCATTTGATCTTTGGTGTTGTAATAAGTCAGGTTTACATCACCATTCTCTTGAGCTTCTTTGATGAAATGAAGCTTGATTTTGAAGTGTTTAGTCCTTCCATGTAGCACAGGGTTCTTTGATATAGCAATGGTGGACTGATTGTCACAAAAGATGGTGGTTGCTTTTGTTTGCTTTAGCTTTAGATTAACAAGTACCTTTCTAATCCATAGAGCTTGATTCACTGTTGAGGCTATTGCAATGTACTCAGCCTCAATTATGGATTGTGCCATAGTTGGTTGCTTCTTTGAGCTCTAATTGAAAACCCCAATTCCTAGAGTAAACACATTTCGTAAGGTACTCTTCATGTCATCAAGTGACCCTGCCCAGTCACTATCTGAGTACCTAATGAGCTCAATTTCTTTTCTACTCTCAAACATGGTTTCAAACTCAGGGGTACCTTTAACATACTTTAGTATTTTTTTGGCTGCTTTAAGGTGTGTCTCTCTAAGAGCATGCATGAATTTAGATAACAAACTCACAATATACATGATATCTGGTCTTGTAACAGACAAATACAGTAAGCAGCCTATGATGCTTCTGTAATTATTTTCATCTGTTATGGGGCTACCATCTTCCTTTTGGATCCTATCTCCAGGACTGATTGGTGTTGCTAAGCTCTTGCAACTCGCCATCTGAAACTTTTGTAGCATTGCATGTGCATACTTTACTTGATTTACAAAGATCCCTTACTGTGATTGGTAAACTTGTAAGCCAAAAAAGTAATGCATCTTGCCAAGATCAGTCATTTCAAACTGATGTTTCATATCCTTTTTAAACTAAAGTATACTTTTAGGATCATTTCCAACAATGACCATAAGGTCATCAACATAAAGAGATAGATAAAGAACATGAGACCTTTCTTTTCTAACATAAAGGGTTGCATCATTATAACTCCTGTTGAATCCCAACTTGACCAAGTGCTCATGGATTCTTGTATACTAAGCTCTTGGTGCCTGCTTGAGGCCATAAAGAGCCTTTTTCAGAGGGTAAACTTTGTCTTCCTTTCCCTCTTTGATGAATCCTTCAAGCTAATCTACATAGATCTCCTCCTAAAGTACACTATTTAAAAATGCCAATTTAACATTTAATTGATATACAGACTAGCCTTGGTGTGCTGCAACTGCAAGTAGGAGCTTTATAGTATCCAATCTAGTAACAGGTGCATAGGTTTTAGTGTAATCCACACCAGGTTGTTGAGTAAAGCCCTTTGCCATAAGTCTAGCCTTAAGTTTGTTGATGGAGCCATCAGCATTTAGCTTGATTTTATAGATCCATTTGATTGTTATTGACTTCTTGTTATTTGGTTTTGAAACCAGTTGCCAAGTATCATTTTTGGAGATGGAATCCATCTCCTCTTACATTGCTTTTCTCCATTCTACTATGTTTGATGCTTCTTGATATGATGAGGGTTCAAGGAGTGCAGCATTGCGTCTCTTATAGACATCTATCAAGCTTTTGGTTCCCCTTACAAGCAAGTGATCAACATCTTACATCTAAAGGAGTAAAGATCTTGCTCTTATATTTGGAGACCTCGTGAGGGCTGACTTTCCTTAGCTTGAACTTTTGAGTGGTCCCAATTCCATTTTTCATTTTCATGGAATTTAAGATCTCTCCTAATAAAGATTTTACATCATAAATTTTATAGTTTGTAGATGTGTTTGAATAACCAATGAAAATGGTAGGAGTGGCTTTATGATCCTACTTGGTTTTTTGCTTTTAGGCACAATAGCATAGCAAATGCTACCAAATACCTTTAGGTGACTTAAAGAAGGGTTGTTATCAAACCAAGCCATTAAGGGAGTCAGAGAAGATAAAGATAGATAGAGGTTGCTGCAGCTTTAGCCCAAATCCTCTTAGGCAAGTTTTTTTTTCTGCCATCAAGCATCTAGCCATTTCCATTATTGTTATGTTTTTCCTTTCACACATCCCATTTTGTTGGGGTGAGTAAGGAGTCATTAGCTATTGTTGTATGCCAGCAAAGATGTAGATTGCTTTGAACTAACTAGAGATGTATTCTAGCCATTATCTGTTCTAATGGCCTTGATCATGTGTCCAGATTATTTCTTTATCCAGGTTTTAAAGTTTTGAAAGATAGTAGGCACCTGTGTCTTCTCTTTAAGAAAGAAAATCCAGCAGTACCTAGATAAGTCATTAATAAATAAGATATAGTAAGTACTACCATTAAGAAAATTAGTTCTCATAGGACCATAAAGGTCTGAGTGAATCAAGTCCAACTTCCCTTTAGCTCTAGAAGACTAAGTTAAGAAAAAAAAAAAGTCTAGTCTACTTCCCTAATTGGCAAGTTTTACATACATAAGTAGGATTAGGTAGAGTTATGTGGGGCAAATCATTCACTAGCTTTCTTTGTTGTAACTTTTGAAGTGCAGTATAGTGAAAATGACCAAGTCTTCTATGCCATAAAGATCAATCATCTGTCATGACAAGTAAAGCAAGATGGGACAATTTCTTTATGTTTAGATGGAAGCTTTTTCCATTCATAGGCACACTCACCAAGTGAGCACTTGTATCATCACAAATGATGCAAGTTTTGATTTTAAATACTAGAGAAAAACCTTTTCCTAGTAGCTGCCCAACGCTTAGTAAATTTTGGTTGATGTTAGTCACAAAAAATACATCAATAATGCATTTGATACTTGTAGGAGTTTGAACAATAGTAGTACCTTTTGCTTGCACATCAAGATACTCTCCATTACCAATCGTAACCTTGGACTTGAAATGGGTTTTAAAGACTTTAAGTGTAGGAAACATGTGGTTGGTACAACCATTGTCCACCAGCCAAACTCCTACTACATTCTTTCTAGTGTTTAAAGTTGCTACAAGTAGGTACTCTTCTACAAGTTGGTCTTCATCAACAACATGTGCTTCTTGACTGGACTATTGTGGCTTTTGTTGAGACATCTTATCTTTACTTCTACAAATCCTCTTAGAGTGCCCCTTTTTATCAAAAAGCTTACATATAGTGTTTGGTTTTTTCTAGCAAAACTTAGACAAGTGACTAGTTCTTTTGCAATACTCACATGGTGAATATTGTCTTTTGCTAGTGCCTTTGGTAGTTTTAGCTTCCTTGCTAGCCTACTTGCCACCATTTCTCCTTTTGGCTTGTCTTTTCTATTTATGGGAAGCTTGGAAAGCTCCCTTAATTATGTTTTCTTGCTCAAAAGCCTCCCTTGTTTTTGAGCTTGAAGGGCACTAATAAGTTTACCTAAGGAAATGGCATTGAGATCCTTCGAGTCCTCTAGAGAGGAGATTTTGGATTCAAACCTCTCTAGAATGCTTACAAGGATCTTTTAGACTATGTTTCTATCTGGAAAGCTCTCTCGCAACATCCTTATTTGGTTGACCACTTTTAGCAACTTGTCACTATAGTTCTTTATAGTTTCAGCATCCTTCATTTTCAAGAACTCAAATTCTCTCCTAAGATTAAGGAGTTGTATGGTTCTGGTCTTAGAGGTACCAATAAATTCCTCTTTCAGTCTATCCCAAGCTTCTTTTGTTGTGTCACATGCCATTATCCTTTTGAAGATGGTTTTTGTGACTGACGAGTGAATACAAGTCAAAGCATTGTATTGCTTAGAGACTTGCTCACTGTGATGCTTCAATTGAGCCACAGTAGGGTTTGCTAGTAAAGAGAAAGATTTAGACCCCTTTTTGGTAACTTCCCAAAGGTCAAAGGCTCTTAGGTAGCTTTCATCATAACAGTTCATTGAGTGTAATTTTCACCAGTGAATTTTGAAGGTGGGGGAGGAGAGAAGTTAGTTAAAGCCATGCAAAGGTCTGTGATAACTGACTCCTTTGTGTTTTAGAACTCTCTTTAACTCACTAAAATTAGTTGGCATAAGGACCTTCAAGTTCTAATACCACTGTTGGTTTTCACTTCCAAGGATAAGTTTACTTTCTACTTTTGAAATAAACAGAAACAGGTGAAACACAAGGAACAAAGAGCAAGGAAAGGAGTTTGAGATTAATAGAAGAAGATACTTCTCATTGATTCAATGTTATAATATATATACATAGTATAAGAACTCAAAATTCAAATTAAAAGCTGTTAGAATTGTGCAGTTTTTACAACTTAAATTTCAAATTAAAATTTGAATTGGAATATTCATCAGCCACCTAAGTTGTCACATAATGACTAATTTGCTTGATTTGTAGGCTAATGATATTTCAAAAAGTGAAAAAGCTTCTAGAAAGAGAAATAACCCTTAATTTCCATAACCAACTTTCAAGTTGTGGAGGGAAATCTCTGCAAACTTGCAGTAATGGAAATATGGCAGCAAAATGGTGGTACCATCAGGATCTTCATTATTTTTGGAGGTATGAGATTTTGTTTAAACTTTGATTTACATATTGTGGGTGAAATTGCAGTGAGACAGACCTCTAAGCTCTTGAACTAGATGACCATCAAGTGAAGATTACCACACAAGAAGGTTAAACTCTTTAGTCATCTGAAATCTGTTATTTCCTAGTTGTTAAAATCTTCTAATGTGTAGTCTTACACTTGCATATCCTATCTTTGGCTTCATCTCCAGGTTCTTGTTTAGGTTATTCTCTCATTCTTGATCCTCTGACCTTGTTCATTTGTGTGTGCATAATTTAATCAAATTGATCTCTCTTTGTTGGAGTTGCAAGTTAAAGACAGTGGAGGTCAGACCTTAATGTTGAATTCTGATACCATATTTGTCCAATACTATGTAAAAGCATGGAATCCTTTCTCTTCTTGCTTCCAAGGTTACCCTTATACTCATTCCAATCAGGTTTCCATCAGTAAATTTCTCTAACATTCTCTTTTCAATGCCCATTCAGGCTTGAATAATTGTAGTGCAATGAGATTAATTAATATAATTCATAAAAGTTCAAATAATTAGCCTAGAAAAACACAATTATTTTCTATAGAAATTCCAAAGTGTAGTTTTCTGATGTAACCCTTGAAAGAAGTCAAAAGTCCATTTACAGGTTTTGAAATGAATGACACCTTTATTTGATGCCCATTATTCATTGTTTGAACAGTTTTTGAAAGCTTAATATTCCCATTTCGAGCTACTTATTCACTTCTGACTTCTGCATATTATATTGTTCATAAATTTTATGTCGAAAATAGCATTATGTTTATATGTAAGCTTCATATACCATTAAACTTGCCTAGAATGATGTAGGATAGTGTTCACACATTTACTAATGCCAGCCTAGGAGGAGCCCTAAGGCATGCTTAAGGGATTCAAATATTTGTAGGAATTGGTTGGCAAATATGTTAAAGGTAATCCATGCCAAACTTCTTGTCTGCTTCAATCAAGCTTGCACATGTTCCAAAGGTCTTCCTTTTCCTTTTTCCTGTTTTGATTTGTTTTGTACACCTCTCTTGGTAAATCACTGCAACAGTTTACTCAGTAGGTTATAATCTCTTCTACAACACATTAGTATCTTTTATAGGCCTTTTGGAAATGTTATTGTTTACAGAGTTGCTACTTGTTCATTCAATGGATCCTTTCTGGAACTAAGCAAATAAAATTTCTTTGAAATTTTGCTCATGTTATTAGAACTTAAGGATAAAAATATTGTTTTATTCTTTTCCTCTATTATTTTTCTTCTATCTTCTTGTATTTCCTTTTCTCATTTCTTTTCCTCTATTAGTCCTTAAGAATTAAGTGTCATTAGTGCTTGATGTCCCTTCATCATCTTCTTCAATAAACAAGTTCTACTTGACTACTGACCCAACTGTAGCTAGGATTGCTCTCCCAGCTATATGTAGATAATTGTTTAAAGGCATCGAGGGAACCAATATTAAGTTATGTCAAGTAAGTCTTTGTTTTTGAATGACCATATACCTGTATTTATTTTTATTTGTTTTCTTGTATGGTAGTATCTTCTCATTCAATGTATGCAAGCTCATTCTTTTGTTGTTTCCTTGCAATTTGTAGGGTGTGTTGTTCAAGTTATCCACTCCTTCCACCCTTTTCTTTAAAAGGCCTTTATGAGAGATACTAAGCATTCCAAAGACAATGGCTCTCTCTCTCTCTCTCTCTCTCTCTCACACACACACACACAGGGAGAATTGTGGTCGATTATGAAGATTTAAAGATTGTGAGTGCTAACTAATCTTTTGTTCTCTTCCTATATTTTTTTTTTCTCTTATAATTTTTTTCATTTTCTCGTTTTCCTAATCATTTGTTGACAAACTTATAGTTTTCCATTTTCAATTCATCGATGGGGTACATTATAATTTATTATACTATATAATATTCACTAAGCTTTTAAAATTAAGCATAAAGCTTGAGGGAGCTCCTTGCCATTCTCTTGCAAGAGTTTGTTTCTTGCAATTTTAAAGTTTCAACTTTGAATTCTTCTTTTGCTTTGGGTTTTGTTAATTGTTGCAAAGGATACAAAAATGGAAGGAATCAACAATTCTGCCTCTTTCCCTCTTAGCACGATGCTTGGCTTTAGGTCTTTCATTCTTGGGTTTAACCTTTTCTTTTTCTTATTAATTCCTAAGTTGGCCTTTTGCTTAATATTTCTGAGTTTCCACTCAGATAATATCTACTCTTCAAGAAAAAAACAATAAGGCAGTTGAAAAATCACACTCGATTTCATTGATTATTTCATTTCCTTCAAGTAAATATCTCATTAAGTTATATCTAAGTTTGAGTGAATTTGTGGAATTTATGTTTTCGTTTCCTTCCTTCTGTCTAGATCACTTTCTGTTGCCTAATTCAAGTATGGACAAAGTTGTTGATGTTGATAATTATAGCAAAACCATTTAAAGGGGGAAGATATTTGTCTTTT
Organism: Rhizophora apiculata; assembly: GCA_037832385.1. Lineage (NCBI taxonomy): Eukaryota > Viridiplantae > Streptophyta > Magnoliopsida > Malpighiales > Rhizophoraceae > Rhizophora > Rhizophora apiculata. Next base: position 534,806 of record CM075439.1, on the reverse strand, counting down.
TTATGGGTATTCAGACATCATGTTATATACGTTAGCATATAAGTTTAGAAAAAAAATACTAAGGACAAAATGAAAATTTACAAACCATATAATGAAGTGGAATTGTCAATATTGTGCGTTGACTTTCTTGGAAGATTTGTTGCATTATCCCAATATCGCCACTGTGTACGATGTTCCTTTAACCCCTTTTTTCCCACAATGTTGGTGCTTGTTGCTTAAGTTTAACTAAGTAAAAATAAACAACTTGTATAGGGTTGTTGGATCCAAGCTTTGGCATGTGTCTCATGATTAATTTAAAGGGTCATCTTATTTTAAAATATATTGCATTCATAAATGCAAATTTAGATTGTAAAAACTATTAAGTTATACTGATTCTTTTCACTTCTTTTTTTTTTTTTATTTCTCAAAAAGAGAAATGCAACGAAGTGGTTTTTTTTTTTTCTTTGTCATTGCCAAGCTTTTTGTTCATTTGAAAAAAGTAAGCTCACCACTTCAACAAAAAAAAAAAAAAGGTTCATGTTATAGTAGAGTTTAAAATAAGGCTATATAAGTATTATATTGCCTTTTTTTTTTTTTTTATGAAAAGACTATTTCTTGTCTCCATGTCATATGTTTATTAGTTTAATGAAATTTTAATGAAATTAAGTTAATTGAGTTATACTAAACAGTGTAGGGAATTTTGTTTATAATTCACATATATATCTCTTGGATCTTATATTCTAACATTAACAGACTGGTTTATTAAATGTAAATATTTAATAAATACAAAAAGAAGAAATATATACATAAACATCTAGACTAGACATAAGGGTACCAAGCTCTATACTTGGACAACAGGGGAAGATTGTCCACAATAAAATAAAAACAGTTGTTAATGCATTCCCCAACAAAGTAAAACCATGCTTGTCGCCAATGTGGGCTTATGCATAGAACTATGACTATTCCCAGCAGCACCGCGCTGTAAGATGCTAGAAAGCTTGGATAAAATATATCCATACTTATCAATCCAGTTTCTTGTTCATGCTTTCTTGTATTCTTAGACAATGATGGAGGTGATGGACGTGCATTGCAACTTTTATTTAGTGGAGGTCCACACAGGAAGGGATTATCCTCGTAGCTTTTACTTTCGAATGTTGCAAATTGTGCAACCATCTCTAAGGTCTTTCCAGACAAGTTATTGTGTGCTACGGTGAAAACAGCTAGTTGGTTCAATTGAGTAAGCTGAGGAGGAATTTCCCCATCTAAGTTATTGCATGAAAGATCCAAACTCTCAATTTCCTTCATGTTTGAAAAAGTTGACGGGATTGGCCCTGTGAAGCTGTTGTGGGATAGGTTTAGCACCTTAATAGTGCTAAGGTTTCCAAGTTTTGGTGGAATCTCTCCAATCAAATTGTTGCAGGAAAGATTAATTCCAGTCATGTAAGAGAGGATTCTTCCTTTGTAAGAGTAATAAAAAGTTTTTGTCATGAACTCCACTTGTGGTTGAAAAGTGAAACTTGTATAATTTAAGGCTCTTCCCCAAGAGCTTTCAAAGGTATGTGTTCTGTCCCAACTACTTCCAAGTCTTAGGCAAGGGAGAATATGACCAGATAGGTGATTGTGAGAAAAATCTATCAAACTTACTTTCTCTAACTTACACAATTGAATTGGGATTTCACCTTCAAAGTAATTATTGTCCAAAAGCAGATCACTAAGGTTAGAAAATGTATCAATCCAATTTGGAATACTGCCAGTAAAATAATTGTGGCCAAGATCTAACATCACCAAATTAGAGTTGTTATAGAATGCCTTATCCAGTGGCCCTTGCAATCTATTTTTAGATAAAAAAAAGTAGATTAATGCTTGAAGGGAAATTTAAAGGAAGGTTTCCAGAGATATTATTGTTTGAAAGGTCCAAAATTTGAAGTGCATTCATATTTCCTGTCCACTGTGGGAGCCTCCCGTGGATATTGTTGTCACTGAGATCAAAAACAATCAACGAGGAACTATTAAATAAATCATTCGGGATTTGACCTTGCAAACTATTGTTTGAGAGTAAGAGAATAGAGCAACCAGCAGCTAACTACCCAGGCACCTCTCCTGATAATCTATTATTGGACAAGTCTAAGAATTCCACAAAGCTCATATTACTGAGAGAAGGAGGAATTGTTCCATTGAAACCATTTCTTGACATATTTAAATACCACAGTTTTGGAAGATATGCTCCAATTAGTGTTGGAATATGGCCACATAAGCAATTCTCTGAAATGTCCAAGAATTTTAAATTTGTGTTAGAATAACTTGGCAACCAAAGTTGTCCTGAAAGGGAATTATTGGCCAAGAGGAGTGTAACCAAGCCCGTGTTATTCTTTAATAGCCAATATGGAAATCTTCCACTCAATTGGATGTGCGAGAGATCAACAACTATTAGATTGCGTTGGTAGTAAAGAAATTTAGGAAACGTTCTGCTGTATCCATAACCAGACAAGTCGAGACGAGTTAATTGGAATTTTGGGGTCAAACTATATTGCTCTGCTTCAGCAAATATATTATTTCCCCATGCAATCAAGGAATCAAGTTTTGTATGGTTGAAGAATGGGCTGAGTGTCACTGAAATTTGGAATTGATTGTATGAAAGATATAAGGATTCAAGGGATTTTAGAGTCCTTAAAGGAGATAGAGATATATTCCCTGTCAATTGATTATAAGAGAGATCCAAAGAGCCAAGAGATGTCAAATTAGCCATACATGGAGGTAAGGTACCACTGAGATTATTGAAGCTGAGATTTAGGTTTTTGAGCTGGTTTAATTCACATATACCTGAAAATTATTTAGTAATAAGGAACCTAATCAAAATTAAAGAGACATATAAGGGGGTTTAGGGGGGATTGATCATACCTTGGGCTATGGGTATAGGGCCACTTAATTGACAACCAGACATTGAAAGATCCTCTAGTGAGATTAAGTTTCCCACAGTTTGCAACATGTTATAATTGAGAGTAGTAATGCAAGACAACTCTAGTTTTTTCAAACTCTTTAGATGAGGCCAACCTAAGAAAATTAATCAAAAACAAAAAGCTATTATTAAAGAGTATAGAAAGGTCTAAAAAACTAAAAATGCCTCTTGTTTTTTTTTTAAAAGAAAAATTTTTAAAAATTATTTATTTTTTATAATACATTCTTCTATTGGGTCAAGCGATAATAAAATATATACTATTATTTTACAATTTTATTACTCAATTAATGTATGTGATGTGGGTCCAAAATAAATAAAGTATGCTACAATTAATTAGAGGTAGAAATATGGTTCTAAGAATTATATTAGTGACAAGTGATTGTAAAGTAGTTAAAAATGTTGAAATTTACCTTGACTAAGTTGGGAAGCATTCAATCCTACCATGTACAAATATCGAAGAAAAACCAGTGCCCCAATGCTTTGGAGGAAGTTATCATCCACAGTAGAATCATCTAATGATAGCACTTTGAGATTGTTCAAATGGTAGGACCCTAGCAAATTTGGGTAAAATAATAAATTATACCAAGTACAATTTTGAAAACAAGAATTAAAAGTTAAACAATGTAAACATTTCTATAAGTTAGGGAATGACCAAATGATATTCCTTGTAGGTTGCTGGATGTTAAGTCAAGGCTCTTAAGGTTTGGAAAGAAACCGAGTAGTGATTACAACTCTAGCACCGGACTTGCATCTATCTCGATTCCTTCGAGATAAAGGAAACTGTAGTTGCTCCAGCTTTTGTTGTTAATGCCAAATGATCTTTTCGTTATTGATAAGTAAAATAAATATATGATATACAAGTGACTCTTAACCTTATGGGCAAAAAAGCATTTTTATTTTTGTAGTTTTAATCAGTCAAGTGATATTTTAAGTTAATTTGCATAACTATATTAAATAAACCCTTTTGATTAGGTGAAACACTTTATTTTTGCTTTTGAGCAATGTCGGATGTGATAACATGCAAGTACAACACGTAATTTTGTCATAAATATCTTTAGAAAAGAGTTTACTTCTTTTATAATTTTTATGTATATTCTAAATTTTTTTAAAATTTTAATAAAAAATTTGTGTGTTATTACTCAAATTATATACTAATTTCCTATACTTTTACATAGTTTGACTCTAGAAATCAAACTTTGGAAAGTATAAATATTTTGTACAAACTAAACTAATTATTAACTATTTTAGGTTGAAAAATTAAATCTTAAAAATTCCATAGTTTGCGGAGAAGCCAACATTATCACTAAAAAGTATCAATATCTAATGTGAAATCCTACTTTTTAATATGATGAGGGGAAGTGAAGTATTATAATATAGCATGATCTAATATATTCAAAGTCTTAAAGGCATTCCAAGCTAAAGAGTACGCAATTTTGAAAGATTATGACCTATCGAGTATGATGAAATAGTGTTTTAATGATTTTGTATTTTAAGAAATTTTAAAATAATATCAAGAACAAAGAATTTCAAACTTGAAATGAATATAAAAAGACATTATTAAAACATACTTACTAGAAAATATTAAGAGTAAATTTTGTATTAATTCTTGATATATGTTAAAAGAGATGCTGTTATAGATACTACAACTTGGACAAGAAATTGATCCAAGAAACTTGGGCTTGGGAGGTCTAGTTGTGGCAAAGAATCAAGATAGGAATAGATTGCAAAAAAACTTGGATTTGTACCTGCTACAGCTAGAGATCCAGTGATCTCATTTCCACTTAGATCCAGCGTCTCCAATCGGCTTAGAGCATACAATTCTAGGAACAAGGAATTGAAACTAAAGAATCATAACTAAACTTAGCATTTACCTTTCCCAACAGAATTATGTATGTATGATATATCCCTCAATTTCTCAAAAATTAAGATGGGTAGAAAAATCACATCTAACCTTTCACATTTATTGATCCTTTTAGCTAATTGTATTGAAGATATAAGCACTTAAGAGATAAAAGCCCTTTGAGGGATGACAGAATGCTACTGTCCAATTTATTAAAACTCAGATCAAGGAAGTATAGATTACTTAACCTCAATACTTCTTTATCACCTGGAGAGAAAGATTGATATACATCTATTAGCTTTTTGGTTCAACCAACAGTGGAAAGTACTAACGAGAGAAGTTGAGTCAATGAGATCAGCAGCATAACAGCTTTTTTATTTGAGAAAAAAAAAAAAAGTTGTAATTTTCAAATGTACAGCATGAGAATAAAATGGTAAAAAGAAAATTAAGTTTTGTGCATGTAAAGGGTAGAATTCCTGGTATTTCATCCGGCTTTGGTCAAGCATTGAACAATTCAAATCTGAATAAATTGTTCTGAATCGAACGGCAATAAAATTTGTCAGCGGATTGGCATATGAGAACTGCTTCTCTTAGCACATCCCACCTTTCCAGAAAGTTATAATACTAGAAAACGGGAAAAAGAAAATTCCAATCTTACCTCGAAAAGACATGAAGCCTTCAAATCCATTTTGTCCTAAATATAATTCCTCCAAGCTCGTCAGATAATGCAAATCTGACAACATGCGATGATGTACAATGAGAGGGGAGAGATACATTCCCTTAATATCAGTTCCTTAAAAGCTATAACACTTATTAAATATCAAAACTATCCCTAAGAAGACAATATTATCAAGTCTCACAATTAGTTGGGACGCTATTGAAACTTTTGTATTCTGAATATTAGTTACTTTGTTTTCTTTTTCTATTCTTTTGGCTTCCCTTGAAGCCTCCAAAAAAACCAATATCGCCAATAGTTTTTTTGATAAGTCTTGTACAGACCTATTATATATGGGTGTGTATGTGTATAAATATATAAATATATATATATATATATATATATCACTAATAATTCATCAATGGGGTACATTTTAATCTATTGTACTATATTATTTGTTAAATTCTTAAATTTAAGGATATAGCTTGAAGGGTTCCATTTCATTCTCTTGCAAGCAATTTTCCCTTGGAATCTTAAAGTTTCAGCTGCAAAATCTTTTTTCTGTTTTGGGTTTTGTTGAATTTTGCAAAGGATACAAAAATGGAAGTAATCAACAATTCAAAGCCATTTTTTTACTCTCCCCATCTCAATAGCTTTGGCTCTTTCTTTCTTTCTTTAAACTTTTTCTCACTCAACTTTTTCTTTTTTTATTAATTTTTGAGTTAATTTTTATCACATGTCATTTAAAAGAGGTAATATATTTTGGCTTATTAATAGATATTCAAACATTATATATATATATATATAAAAGTATATAAATTTGAAAAAAAAAAAAAAGAACAAGATGAAAATTTTATAACTTTACACAATTTTTTTTTTTTTAATTTGGTGATCAACGGATTCAAATACATAGAAGAGAATGGAATTAAAGATATTATATATTAAATTCATTGTATTATTCCAATCTCCTTATATTATATATTAAAATTAGTTGTATTGTTCCAATCTCCTTACCATGGATGACGCTCCTTATTATTCCCCCCCTTTTTTTTTGACAAAATTGGCTCCATTTATCTCTATATATGTTTGTAAAAGTAAAACGCATTGGAAAAGGAAAAAAAAATTGCCAACTGATTTTTATAGCCGTGTATAGGCGTGGTTACCGTGAGTCTTACCTTGGATGTCGACTTTTCCTTTTAGTTTGTTGTTGGATAGATCCAATATTTTCATAGATGAAAGGCCATGTAGAGATGACAGGATGCTGCTGTTGAATTCATTTTGGGCTAAATAGAGATTCTCCAAATGGGCAAGTCCGGATAGTTTCTCGAAGCCTGCGTATGTTAGAGGATGATAATATCATGCATAATAAAGGATATATATAGAGTATATCATCCTATTTATGAGTTTTATTTTGCTTTTTTTTCTTTTTTAAAAAAAAGAATTAGAGAATCCATCTTATCTTGTAATAATGAAATGAACAGAGTAAGAACCGTAGAAAGAGTACCTTCATTTTCAATACAACCAAGTATTTTGTTCCCAGATAACACAAGACTTGTAAGATCTTTGAATTATTTAATTTTAAAAAATAAAATATATTTTATTATTTAATTTTATAATAATTGACTTATTGTCACCATTAACCAGTTGAGTCTTTCATTTTTGTTTTATTCACATCTTCTCGTGAAAATTGTCATGAATATGACCATGACTTGTTCGGGTCAAGCTGCGTAATTTTGGGTTTAGACAAACTCAGTCATCCATAAACAATTATACGAAACCACAAAGCAGTCGCAATGAAACAGCCCAGTCTTCCCTTTTCGTTTCATTCACGTTCTTGGCATGAATATAACAGCTGGTATAAAAGTGGCTGACATTTAATTTCAACATAACTTTTATGCAAGAGTGGCTGACGTTTAATTTCATCATAACTCCACCTTGACTTGTTCGGGTCATGCTGCGTACATTTAGGTTTAGAAAAGCTCAGTCATCCATAGAAATTATGCAAAACCACATAAGTTAGAAAGCAGTCTCAATCAAACAGCCCAGTCTTCCCTTTTCGTTTCATTCGTGTGGAAATTGGCATGAATATACCAGCTGGTAGAGAAGTCGCTAACATTTAATTTCATCATAACTTCACCTTGATTTGTTCGGGTCAAGCTGCGTAAATTTAGGTTTAGACAAGCTCAGTCATCCATAAGAAATTATACAAAGCCACATCAATTTGAAAGCAGTCTCAATCAAACAGCCCAGGCAGCCGGTTGGTAACATCAACTTCCTTTTTTTTTTTTTTTTTTGTGGACCTCGACATGGACCCGTTAGGATCGAGCTGCCTAAATTTGCACCTAGACAAGCTCAATCATCCATATGAAATTCAAGACAACCTCATTAGTAAAAGGCTTTCTTTGGTGGATTGGCCCATTTGTTGGCACGGGTGCTGCAGGTCCAAATCATTTTTGGTAGCCCAAATTTTTCTTTTTTTCTCTTGCACGGTCTTTTTTTGTACAATGGGCTAGAACCTGCTGGGTATTATTTCATTAAAAAAATATATAAAAAAATATAAATTAAGTTTGAATAAAAAAATTTAATTAAAAGAATTATTTAAATAAATTTAGAGTTTTTATATAATTATCTTATATTAGATAATAAATTATTAAAATTAAAAAAAATTAAATTTAAATAAAAAAATTAAATTTGAATAATTATTAAATTAAATTATAATACTTTTTAAATTTAAAAATTTTTTTACTTAATTTATATAAATTAAATAATAGGTTATTAAAAATTTTAAAAAATAAAACAATTCAGATGTAAATAAAAAATATTCAATTCAAATAACTATTTAAGTAACATTTAATATTAAAAAAATTTTAAAATTTTTTAGGTAATTTTTTTAAATTAAGTAACAAAATTATTAAAAATTTAAGAAAAAGTAAAATATATTAATTTCAAATAAAAAAAAGTTTAATTCAACTAATTATAATTAAATGAATCTAATATTACTTAAATTTAAAATTTTTTTATTAAATTTTTACGAGTTAAATAATAAGAAAATAGAGAAAATGTAAAATAAGTTAAATTTGAATAGAAAATTTTAATTAAAATAATTATTTAAGTAAATTTAGAAGTTATACATAACTATTTTAAGTTAAATAATAAGTTATTAAAATTTTTAAATAAAGTAAAATAAGCTAAATTTAAATAAATAATTTTAATTTGAATAATTATTAAATTAAATTATAATATTTTTTAAATTTATAAATTTTTTTATATAATTTATGCAAATTAATTAACTAGTTACTAAAAATTTTAAAAAATAAAATAGGTTAAATTTTAATAAAAAAATATATAATTCAAATAACTATTTAAGTAAAATTTAATATTATTAAAATTTAAAAACTTTTTAAGTAATCTCTTCAAATTAAACAACAAAATTACTAAAAATTTAAAAAAAATTAAAATATATTAATTTTAAATAAAAAAATTCAATTTAAGTAATTATACTTAAATGAATATAATATTATTTAAATTTAAAAATTTTTGCATGTTAAGTAGTAGGAGAATTAGTTCGGCTTCTATATAAATCCCTAAGTCATAAGAATAGAATATTATTTTATCAATTTTTTTTTAAACTTACATTATTTGTAAGGTCATAATTTCGTAATTGCCAAATCATTTAAATGTTGTCAATTGCAAACATTAATTTTACAAATAAATTTTTCTCTCTAAAGCTATGTGTATCATTTTTACTCTATAATTTTCAAAATCATTGTTATTATTAATTATTATACTTTTTTTTTAATTTTTTTATAAGGTGAAGATATTTTAAATTTAAATTTAATTAATTTAATTTTATATGAAATTTTTGAAAGTTTCACAAATTCCAAAAAATCATTAATTAATCTAGCTTAAAAATTAGAATCTATCAAGTTATTCAATTCTACCAACAGTTGACCTTCACAATCAAACAATCTAAGTCTTCCCTTTACGTTTCATTTGTGCCCTCTCATGGAAAATTGGTCTGCAGGGCAGTCGGTAGATACCGTCAACATTCACATTTCATCACGACTTGACCTTGTTAGAGTCAAGTTGACTAAATTTGGGTATGGACAAGCTCAATGTATAAGAAATTATGGATTGGCCCATTAGTTATAGGACGGGTGCTGTAGGTTCACTCACTGAAAAGCCTGCGAGCGCAGGAAGACAAATGATTTTCTTTGAATTGACCCATTTCAAAAGAGTAATTATTTGTTTGTGCCAATATAAATCTCCACCGACCGCCATGAAGTGGCAACGGTCAAATCCACTGCTTCTCCCTTTCTTTTTTTTTTTTTTTTTATATTGCAAGAACCATATTTTCACCACAGCCATTGTTTCTTTTTGCGTGCTGCCCTCTTTTGTTTTCTTTTTTTTTTTTTTTTTTCTTTTGGTGTACTCTTTAACCTCAAACAAGATGGTGGTTTCAACCCAACTGATTATTTTTCAAGCCAATTGGTTGTTTGTTTTCTTGAGAGGTTCTTTTTTCAGTTCTAGTTGTTTTAATTTTCCTAAGTAATTGGATAATTTATTATTCTTGCCATTTATCGTGGCCCTATAGATTATTCATCTTGTGGTAACTCATATTTGACAGGGCCGTCCAAATTTCATTCATAAAAGGCACAGTTGATTTCTTCATTAAGCAGTCAAAGGTGTTGCACATGCTCTGCCTTCTTATGAATATTTTTGCTTTTGAAGATTGAAGTGGAACACTTGCAACTATGCTCTTTTGCTTCCTGACTGGGCTGAAGCGAGGGTGAGCTCAAAGTATGTTGTAGACTTGCTTGTGCTTCTTATATCTCCTTGTTGATTGATAACACTATTGTTTCCAAAATGTAGTCTAAGATGCCTCAAGTTCTTTTTTGTTTATGTAGATTGCCTCTACTCTTCTTTTGCTTCTCATTATTGAATCTGTATCAATTGTTGTGAATGAATTGTTTGATAGTGCATTTAACCTTTTCTCATAATGCTTCATATGAAAAATTATTTTTTGTAAACATCTAAATTATATTAACTCTTTTCCATATTTCATTTTCTCAAACAATATTTTACAGTTTCTAGTGAATAATGTTCTGTAAACTGTAACTTACAATTTCAATCAAAATATTGCCTCCTCCATATGCTTGGGGCAATTTGTTGGACAATGAAGTTTGGAAGTCAAGCAACAATAAATTAGGATTATAGTTTACGTGTTTAGCAATATTAGGTGCGATATATGTCATTATTATTATGTCCATTTTTTGTAAAAAAATGTCTAAATACTAGTTAACAAAATGTGTTTTTATCGTCTAACTTAGATGTTATTAAATCATAAGGTAGCATGATTCACAATGACATAGCGTGTAACAAAAAAAGATTAACACTCGATTAATTTAAAATATAATAATTCTCAAAAGAAAAGAATAAAAGCAAAGTCAATGTTTTTATTAAAATATTTATTCATTTAAATTGATTTAAAATTGAATTGAATACTTAAACCTTTACACCGACACATATTTATAAATAAAATTATCTAACTAATTAAGAAAATATTTTAATTTAAATAAAAAAATATTTAATAATTAATTTAAAAAAAATTAAAATATCTAAATAATTTACATACATCCTAAATAAATTAAATAAAAGTTTTAATTATACTAAAATATTATAAAATAAATAAATAAATTACAAAATAATTTATAAGAAAATAAAAAATAATCCTTATAACATGTCTACATCAGACCCCTCCATTTGACAAAAAAAGAAAATCGCTTTTGAGTTGATAATAAGAAACTAACGTCTTCCATACCACAGAAACAAATACTTTGAATAAATTGGTGTCTGCAGTATGTTTTAATGACTTATTTTGTGAATCATCATGTGAGTAATAATATTAATAAACAATGACACCAAACGATCATTTGCTTGAATATGCACTCCAAGAAAATCAATAAATACTATAGGTAAAGAATTAATAAAGTCTTAGGACTTACGAGTTATAAAATCATTCTTTGATTTGGTAACAAGATCCTGGGACCTGTGGGTTATGGGCCCATCTTTTACTGCTAGTATTTGTACCTTTTGTGATTCCATTTGAACCTCTTCTAATTCAACTTTTGCTACTAACACTTGAACCTCTTTTGATTGCATTCAACTTCTTTTGATTCTTTAATGGTAGTCTCAATCTCTTGATTTGAGTGGGTGATTATCAAAAAAACTCTTTCCTTCACTTAAGCAGTTATGGCATGAGATCCTTCTTTTATAAGTAGCAATGTATATTTTATCTTGTCTTTCTCAAACTTGTAGATATTCTTTCGGTCTAAGTATTGAGCATTGACATCAAATTGCCAAGGTCATCCAAACAAAAATGACAAGCATTCATGTCTACAACATCATTGTAAACCTTATTAGTATACTTGCCAATTAAGAAAAAGACCTTGCATCATCCTGTTACTTAAAGTTCTCCCACTGTTTTGATCTACCAAATGGTATATGGACTTAGGTGCTTCTCTAATAGTAACTATAATTTCTTGACAGTTTCTTTCCTAATAATATTTTCTTGACTTCCACTATTAATAATTTAATCACACAAAATATTATTAATTGTGCACCTGGTATGAAAGAATTTGTTTTGTTGAGTATTATCTTCTTGCTTAGGAGCTAACTTTCTCACCATATACATAACTTTGTCATCCTTGCACTCACACTCCTCACCATCATTGTCACTAGAGTCCACTATGTAACCTTGATGCATGCGTACATTTGTTTCTTCATTATAATCTATTGTGTAAGTTTGATGCCTACATAGATTTGCAGGAACGGGTCAAACGAAAGGTTGACTGCAAGCAAAATCTCTAATTTGATTCCTCTCTTCTCTTTAGTTCTTGTTGGCACCTCCTACCTAGAGAGTTTCGAATTGATTGTTAATGACTTCAAGTCCACACTACAATCAGTCAATCCTTTGGCCAAGGTTTTGTAATGCCGCCTCCTAGTCATGAATAGTTGACCAAATGGCATACATCCCCTAATCTTTGTTAACAAGATGGTTGCAATTCCCTCCATCTTGTGTTGCCATCAGAATAGGAAAAACTTACTTTGAAACCTACTCTAATACCACTTGATGCAGCGTGTAGCGAAGAAAAGGCTAACACTCAATTAACCTAAGAAATAATAATTCTCAAAAGAGAAGGATAGAGGCAAAATTAGTGTTTTTATTGAAATATTCATTCATTTGAATTAATTTATAATTGAGTTAAATATTTAAACCCTTAAACTCACACATATTTATAGGTAAAATTATCTAACTAATTAGGAAAATATTCTGATCTAAATAAGAAAATACTTAATAACTAACTAAGAAAATATTCTAAAATATCTAAATAATTCATATATGTCCTAAATAAATTAACTAAAAGTCCTAATTATATTAAAATACTATAAAATAAGTAAATAAATTATAAAATAATAATTATAACATAATTTAGAGGAAAATAAAGAATAATCCTTAAAATGTGTCCTACGTCAATCTAACTTAGGAGGCCCCCGCTACTTCAGCATGCTTGACTTATGGGCTTGGCTACTACATGCAACCTTGCATTAAATAAGGGCAAGGTTTGCTTGGACTTGTTTTCTGTCATTTCTTGTGTATCTGTCTTGTGCAAAAGCTTAGCAAGTATGGTTAGCCAAGCCATCTACAAAACAATTGGCTTTTTCATTTCCCTACATGATTGAACAAGATTGACTAGCATCTTTCTGGAACCCCTTTATGAATGTAATTCAATGCTACCTGGGAGTCCACCTACAACCACACATTTTTGAAGCTATAATTCCTTACTAGATCAAGTCTTGAATAAATTCCCCACATCTTTGTTTAAGAGAAGTGCAAAAGGCTTATCTTTTGCACAAAGCTTGCTAACTATTTTCCTATAAGATCCTAAATTGCTCCCTATGCACAAGCTGGACCTGGGTTTCCCTTAGTTGCACCATCTATGTTGTGTTTAACACAATCTCCAATTGAAGCCTACCAGCCCACCAACTAAATGTCTCTACTATTAGTTTGCTTAGTGTCTAAGAAGTAGTGTCTTGACATAATTCACTCATGATAAAGTGAAAGAATAGGCTATGTAGAGTAACCATTAAAATTACAGTGTTGAAACACTTGTTCATTCCTCCAGCACCAAATTTTTTAGCATGTTATTGCAAAAACCAATGACCAATTCTCAAAACTTAAATTCAGAGTATCACAGATAATTCCTATAGATTGTTAATAGGCCTATAGTTTGACTCAATGATACTTGAGATACTTTCTTTCAGCGTCATTTAGGGATATGCTCCCTTTTTGGAGTAAATGATATGTCACTCCCTTACGCTCCACACTTGCATCTCATCAAATTTATCCCTCTAACTATGTGAGCCCTTAAATTTGTCTATAAATAAATTATTGACATCACTCTCAAAGTACTTATTAATTATTTCATGACTTTGCCAATTCTCCCATAATCACACATTATGCAAATTTAAGCATCAAAGTGTTAACATTGGGTTGAAACTTGGATGCCCCATAACCTCCTCTTGCCTTACAAATTGTATATTTGTTCAAGCTCAGATATCCATACACTAGCCCTCTTTAACTCAACTTAGGATTCAACCCCTCAGCCATCATAATTTAGTTCCATCAAGATCGAAAATGGACTCCTTTGTGATGTTTGATCTGGATTGAAACCATGCATAGGTGATGTTGATGTGTAAGCTAGTTGTTAGTCCTTTAAGCTGGTTGGCTTGAACCATGCAAGCAAATTGGTGGCACCTTGCATCAATTCTTGCATAGGGGCGAGGGTGTGGTCACTCAAGCAAGCAAGGTAAGGCAAGAAAGTGTGTAGTAATGCAAAAGAGGAGAAGTGTGAGTTGTTGGTCAGTACAACAGCTTGTCCATGGAAAGGGGTGTGATGGATCAAGCACATCAATGTTTCCTCCTACCAGATGGTCAAAGGCCCTAATGCTTTTTAGGGGGTAGTGCATGTCTTTAACTAGTGAGGGCCCATGTTGATGCATGGACTTGGTTTCAAACTAACAACTTGAGGGTCACATGCTGCAAGACAACATCATTGGCTGTTGACACACGAGCACAGGCTCAGGTTGACAAGCAACAAGGCTGGTTATAAGCTTGGAGTGCAGACCAAGCCTAGGGCCACTCATGTACCATAGGAATAGGAGGAAATGAAGGCAAACTCTCCTAATCTATGGGTCATGGTCTCGTGGCAGAAGGGGGCAGCTAAGAGGAGTTATTCGAAAAGATGAGGTGGCAAAATCTCCTTCCATGCAGATGGGTATAGGTTGCCAAGGATAAAGATTGACCAAGCAAGCTAAATGAGGTGGAAAACTTTTTTTGAAAGGGGCAACACTAACTTGCTAAGAAGTGGGAAGTGCTCCCAAATGAGGGGGAACTTACTAAGCATGATTGGCTTGACAACGAAGTCATGCATGACCCTAGGTAGTTGGGGATGTCAACTACCAACACTATAAATACTTGTAGTGTGGCAGGCAAGGGTTATACAGAAAAGTGAGTGAAACACTTGTGTAAAGAGGCTTTAATGATTCATTTGTACTTGTGAGAAAGTAATAAAGATTGGGAAGCAATTCTTGTAAGTGTGTTTATGCCTCTTGTGTGATAAATTGATTGAGACTAAGTGTGATTTAGTGCCATCACTTGGCTGAAATTATTGGTTGAAAAATTGGCCTAGTTGAAAAATTGAAAAATTTTTGGTTGACTTAGTGCCATCTTCGTACTTGGCTTCAATGCATTTGATAGGTTCTCTATATTTATACCTATTGTCATTGGGCCAATTTTTCAACCAAAAATTTCAGCCAAGTGATGACACTAAGTCACACTTAGTTTTAACCAATTTATTAGACAAGAGGCACAAACACACTTACAAGAATTGCTTCCCAACCTTTATTACTTTCTTACAAGTACAAAGGAATCACCAACGCCTCTCTACACAAGTGTTTCACTCACTTTTTTGTATGACCCATTGTCTACCACACTACAAGTATTTATAGTGTTGGAAGTTGACACCTCTAACTACCTAGGATCATGCATGACCCCGTTTCTAGCAAGTTAGTGTTGCCCCTTTTAAGGAGAGTTTGCCACCTCACTTAGCTTGTTTGGTCAATCTTTATCCTTGCCAGCTCATACCCACCTGCGGGGAAGGAGATTTTGCCACCTCATCTTTCTGGAAAACTCCTCCTAGCTGCCCCTTTCTACCACCAGACCATGCCCCATGGGTTAGGAGAGTTTGCCCTCATTTCCTCCTATTTTTGTGGTGCATGAGAGACCCTGGGCTTGGTCTGCACTCCAAGCCCATAACCAGCCCTGTTGCTTGTCAACCCAAGCCCATGCCTATGTGTCAACAGCCCATGATGTTGTCTTGCAGTATGTGGCCCTTAAGTTGTCAATTTGAACCCAAGTCCATGTGCCAACATGAGCCCTCACTCGTTGAAGACATGCACTACCCCTTAAAGAGCATTAAGGCCTTTGACTGTCTGGCAGGGGGAAACATTAATGTACTTGAGCCATACACCCTTTCCATGGACAAGCTGCCGCACCAACCAACAACCCACAATTCTCCTCTTTTGTATTGCTGTACACACTTTCTTGCCTCATCTTGCTAGCTTGGGTACCACACCCTCGCCCCCATGCAAGAATTGGTGCATGGTGCCACCAATTTGCTCACATGCTTCAAGCCAATTGGCTTAAGGGACTAACAAACCACCCCCACCAGTTGAAGCTAATGTTCTCGTTGGTAGGGTTGATAAGTAGTCTTGGATTTACTTCTTGAATTGCCAAAGAGTTATGTCTCTTTCCCAACTCACTTTGCTATCTGGAGCATTCCTCCACTTTACTAGGTACTAAACCTAACAATTCTTGTTGCTTTGCCCCTTTGTTTGGTAGTCCATGATTCATTCTACCTCACGTTGGAACTCTGTTCTAATTGTTGGTATGGCACATCTTGCCTGTCTCCTTGGAGGCTTATCCCTATCCTCTTCATGGAAGGGCATTAAGAAGCTTACATAGAAGGTTAAATGTACCTTCAACTGTTCAGGTAGTTGCAACCAATAAGCAACATTACCAACCTTCTTTGTCATAATGAAATGACTGTCATACTTGGGGATCAACTCGCGATGTACCGTCTTGCTACTAATTTTCTTCCAAATTTAGGGAGTTAGTTTCAACAACACTTTGTCCCCACATTGGAACTCAAGGCCTTGTCTCCCTCTATCCACATACTTCTTCATGCACCTTGCTGCCTTGTTCAAGCTGTCTTGAGCCTTGTCAAATAGCTCTTGTTTCAAACGAGCATGCCGGTAGGTAGTTGGACAATTCCTCTTAAGTTGGCCCTTGCAATTTCGTTAGGAGTAAGGGGCTGGTGCCTTATTGCCAACTCGAAGGGACTCATGACAATAGATGAGGAGCGATGAAGATTGTAGCAAAATTGCACCAAATCCACCAACTCTAGCTAATATTGTTGGCAAGCAGTCACATAGTGCTAAAGATATTCCTCTAATAAATTGTTGATTCGTTCGGTTTGGCCATCTGTTTGAGGATGGTTGGTAGTGAAAAACTTCAATTCTAACCCCATCATGTTGAATAAAGTTGTCCAAGACTTGCCTGTGAAGCGAAGATCTCAATTGCTTACAATATCTTCTAACAACCCAAACTATTTCACCACTTATTTATAGAATAACTTAGCAGTTGTTTTCGCTTGACATGAGGAAGGGGCTGGGACAAATACAACATATTTAGAAAAATGTTCTACCACCACCATGATAGAGCCCATGCTATTGACCTCTGTGAACTCGTCGATGAAGTCCATTGAAATTGACACCTATAGTTTTGTTGGGATTAGTAGTGGTTTTAGCAATCCTGCTTCCTTGTGTCACGAGCCTATGAATTTATTGCATCCTACCCGTGTGGCCGTGAGAATGCTTCCCAAGCAGCCTTCCCACACTTAACTCACAAGAACCTTTTTGAAGATTAACTTTAGAAGTATATTTCACTTGAAAATTGAGTATGAACAAATGAAGGGCAGGAGGTCCCCTTTTATACAAGTTTTGGATAAGGTACAACCGTTAGATCCCTCCTTGATCTAATGGTGGATATTACATCCCTTCAACTTCCTATTTATACATGGGTTATAATGTATTTCCCTTCCTTCGGAAGTGTCTACATTCAACATATTGTCCTTCTCTAGGAGGTGTCTAGATTCAATGTATTGTCCATTCCTAGGTAAGGATCGTAACATTCTCCGCCACCTAATCAGGTGATGTCCTCATCGCTTCTTTAGCGTGGTAGGTGTCAATCTCCTTCTTGAACTGCCAAAGAGCTTTAGCAGGTTCCCAACTAGTTTTGCTTTCTAGCAGACCCTTCCATTGGATAAAGTATTCATGTCTCAGCGTACAATACTGCTTTCGTATGACCCGATTTGCCACTATGGATTCGACTTCTCAGTCATATGAAGTTTTTGCTCTAGGTGGTGCTTGCTGTGACTCCCTTTGATCTGGATCTCCCTTATCTTTATGGTAAGGTTTAAGCATACTCACATGGAAAACTAGATGTACCTTTAATTTTGGTGGCAGCTCTAGCTTGTATGCGACCTTCCCAACCCATTGTATCACTTGAAATGGCCCTTTATAGCGATGAATTAGACCCTTGTGCACATCCTTGTACCGAAGAATGACATGTAGTTTGGCTAGCACCAAATTCCTGACTTGGAACTCCACATGTCGTTGCTTTTTGTTGGCCCACTTCTTCATGCGTTTGGAGGCTTTACGTAGAGACACCCTTGCCAAGTCTGCTTGTTCCTGCCAATCCTTGGCAAACTTATATGTAGGTGGGCTATTCCCCTAATAGCTCGATGCAGCCACACTTGGAGTTTGTGGTTGTTGGCCATTCATGATCTCGAATGGACTCTGGTCGGTAGACTCACTTCGCTGCAAGTTGTAAGAGAATTGGGCTATGTCAATCAACTTTGCCCAATTTGTTTGTGTTGTACTCATGTAGTACCGAAGATAAATCTCCAAAAGTGCATTGACCCACTCAGTTTAACCATCAATTTGGGGGTGTAAGCTTGTAAAGAGATTCAACTCCGACCCTAGCAGCTTGAATAATTCAGACCAGAAACACCCGGTGAATCGAGGGTCGCAATCGCTCACAATCGTTTATGGAACTCCCCAGTACTTTACCACGTGCTTCATGAATAACTTGGTTGCCTCCTCAGCTGGGCAATCCTTTGTTGCTGGCACAAATGTTGCATACTTGGAGAATCTATCTACCACGACCATAGGAGTCCGACATCCTTCGGACTTAGGTAGGTTTACTATAAAGTCCATGGAAACACTCTCCCATGGATGAGTTGGGATGAGAAGTGGCTCTAGTAGTTTTGGAGATGAACATTGTTCAATTTTGTCTTGGTGGCAAACAAGACAGGTCTTTACATAGACTTCAATGTCATCCCACATTTAAGGCCAGTAGTTTTAATCTTCGACAAGGGCTAAGGTGTGGTGGATCCCTGGATGACACACCCACTTCAAATCATGGCACTCATGCAACACTTCTTTCCTTAACTTTCCATGGAGTGGCATATATAGTCGTCGCCCTTTTGTGTATAAAAGATTGTCCTCGCACGAGAACCATCGGGTCTTCCCCTCTTACGCATATCCAATGAGCGCTTGAGCTTTCTAATCATGTTTAAGCCCCTCCTTGATGCAGTTGATCTATGGATAGCTAGGTCGACTCACTGTGTTTGCTAGCCCCATCTTCCAGCTAAGAGCATCAGCTACGGAGTTAGCCTTCCCTGGCTTGTACTCCATCACATAATCGAATTATGCTAGTAAATCTTGCCATTAAGCTTGCTTCGAACTTAGCTTCCTCTGGGTCTGAAAATAACTTGTGGCCACATTGTTCGTCCTTACAATGAACTTAGACTTCAGGAGATAATACCTCCACGTCTGTAGGCAATGGACCATTGCAGTCATTTCCTTCTCTTGAACGGTATACCATCACTCGATATTGTTCAACTTTTGTGACTCATATGCCATGAAATGTCCTTCTTGCATAAGAACACCACCAATTGCAAAATCTGATGCATTAGTCTCTAGTTCAAAAAGACTTGGTGTGATTGGGCAACACCAGCATCGGCTCCTGGGTAATGGCTTGCTTCAACCAATCAAACGCCTTCTGGCATTGATCCGTCCATTCCCACGGTTTCTCCTTCTTCAACATGTCCGTGAGTGGCACGATGATGTTTGAGTAGTTCCGAACAAAACGCCAGTAGTAGTTGGTGAGACCAAGGAATGATCTCAACTCTGTCACTTTCGTCAGTGGCTCCCATTCAACGATGGCTTGAATCTTTGCTGCCTCCATTTGTACTTGTCCTCACCTGACAACATGCCTCAAAAATGGCACTTCCTTTTAGGCAAAGGCACACTTCTTGTGCTTGATGTATAAGTCATTCTTATGCAAGACTTGGAAAATCTATCTAAGGTGCTCGATATGCTCCTTAAGCATCCAGCTATACACCACAATATCGTCAAGGTAAACCATTACAAACTGATCTAGGAACAGGTGTAATACCTTGTTCATAAGAGTGCAGAATGTGGTCGGAGCATTGGTTAGGCTGAATGGCATGACAAGGAACTCGTATGAACCATAACGAGTCACATAAGCTATCTTCGGCTTGTCCCTTTCAGCAATCCGAACTTGATAGTAACTTGAATGGAGATTAAGCTTGGTGAACCACTGTGCACCTTTAAGTTGATCGAAGAGATCCACAATGAGTGGGATCAGGTACTTGTTCTTAATGGTTAACTTGTTTAATGCCCGGTAATCTATGCACATCCGAAGTGACCCATCATGCTTCTTCTGGAATAGGATAGGAGCACCGAACGAAGCCTTAGATGGCCGAATGTACCCCGCATTAAGCAACTCCTTCATCTATTTTCTCAATTCTTCCAATTCAGGGGGTGCCATGCGATATGGCACCATGGCAGGTGGTCGAGCATCAGGCACCAGCTCGATTTGATGATCACTTCTCTATAAGGTGGAAGCTTCTTGGGCAACTCAGGAGGCATCACGTCCTTGAACGAATCGAGGACTTGGCTCACTTCTATTAGGACTTTGCTCCCTTTGCTCTTGCTGTCCTCGGTTTTCAAGGTTGCTAAGATGGTCACCTTACCCTTTTTCGCTCCCTTGTTGAGTTACATTGCCGAAATCATCTTCCGATCATGGTCCAACTTACGATGAACTAGAATCATGCACTGGCACTATTTGTTCAGCACACAAAGACACTTGGTAAAGGGCAATATAATCGTATGGATCCTATCCAGAAATTTCAAACCAATGACAAAGTCATAATCATCAAAAGGAATTACCTCAAGGGTCTCCTGGCTTCTCTATTACCCAATTTGCAGCTCCACGTCCCTAGTAACCCCAATGGCAGGGACTTCTTAGGAGTTGACAGTCTTAAGCCACCCAGCTCCTTTCTCAACTCGAAGGTTAAGTTTCTTGGCAGCTTCTTCTGATATGAAGAGATTGGATGCCCCAGTATCCATAAGCGCACTCATCGTGGTTTCTCTAATCTTTACATCTGCAAACATAAATCCCTTTGGTTCCTTCACCTTCTTGGACTTAATTGAACTAAGGATCTGTAGCGAACCTAATCGTGCCTCCTCTTTTGGCTCATCTTCTTTGCAAAGGGTAGCCAGCTTGGCCTTGTTCAGGCAATCTTGCACCATATGTGGGACCATCACAGAAGTAACACTTGTAAGTATGTACCTTCCTATGACTTCCACTGTTGGATTCTGCATGAGCCTTTGAAGGGCTAGCCATTGGTCTACCTTTATTCTAGTGATTGAATTTGCCCTAGTCTCCCCTACCATTAGCCTTATCCTTTGGACGAGAGTCTAACTGGGAGGTGGAAGGTGTCTTGTACTCTACGAGAGATTCAGCCACCGTAATGATTGTTGTAAGGTCTCCCACTTGGAATCACTTCAGCTCTTGTTTGGTCCACGGCTTGAGACCACTTATGAACTGGTGGTATGCCTCTGTCTCTTTCATTGAAGGGATTTGGAGCAGCAAATCTGAAAATCGCTTCACATAATCGCGTACTGCACCCCTCTGCCCAAGGCGCTTTAGCTCGTCTTGAGCTTCTTTCTCTGCATATGTGGGATAGTAGTTCCGTCGGAACTCCTTGACGAACCTCTCCTAGGTTGTGATAGGATCTCTACACCTATTGTTTGATCGACGATGCCACCATAACAAAGCATTATCAGTTAAGTACATAGATGCAGTATTTACCTGTAATTGGCTGTCATTGATCCCTATAGCTTGGAAGTATCATTCCATGTACCATAGGAAGTTATCCACATCCTTGGCCACCTGAGAACATGGTCCTTGCATGGTGATCACCCCGTTCACACATGATGCTTTTGATTCTGTGAGCTTTCCCTTAAGCTCCGCAATCTTCGCACGCATGGCCGCCATCATAGTCTCCAAGGACTCATCCTGCTGATGGAGTTCTACCCTTAAGGTCCCCAATAACTCTCCTTGAAATTCTCCCATGCTGACTTTGAGCTCTTGCATTTCGACCACAAGCTCCTCCCTTTCGGTAGCTATACCTTCGATAGACTGGGTCAGGTCATCAACTGAACCTTGGACATCAATGACGAACGATTCAATCTTCGTCATATGATGTGTTAGGTCCCCTACTAGATCCCTCGAACTCAAAACAACATGATTCTTTTTTCCCTTGGCAGCACCTTTATTAGCCTTCCTCCCATGATCATCATGGTCATCACCCATGATGAGCGTCTCGTCAAAATGTGGGTCTGTCATAGTGCTTGGAATGAACTAGGCTCTGATACCAACTATCATGGGCCTATGGATTTATTGTGTCCTACTGGTACGGCCTTGAGAATGCTTTCCAAGCAGCCTTCTCACACTCAACTCACAAGAACCTTTTTGGATATTAACTTTAGAAGTATATTTCACTTGAAAATTGAGTATGTACAAATGAGGGGTAGGAGGTCCCCTTTTATACAAGTTTTGGACAAGCTACAACTATTAGATCCCTTCTTGGTCTAATGGTGGATATTACATCCCTTCAACTTCCTATTTATTACATGGCTAATTCTAATGTGTTTCCCTTCCCTAGGAAGTGTCTACATTCAACATATTGTCCTTCTCTAGGAGGTGTCTAGATTCAACGTATTATCCATACCTAGGTAAGGACCATGACACTTGCATCTCTCAATTTTGTCTTGTTGATAGACAACACATGTCTTGATGTATGCCTTAACATCATCTTCCATCTTTGGCCAATGATAGTTACAAGAGAGTAAGGCTATCATCCTATCCATGCCAAGATGACCTGCCTATTAAGAGTCATGACACTCTCATAGAATCTCCTTTCTAAGACCTACATCTCTTGAGACATACAAATGGTTACCCTTAGCATGCAGTAACCCATCATCAAGCTAGTATCATCTTACCACACCCTCATTTACTTGTTGCACCAACTTTTGGTATTTTGCATTGTGTGGGGCTTGCGCCCTAACTTTTTCTAACAAGTCACTCTACACTTGAGTGAGGGCAACAATAATCTCTTGCACTTGTTGATGACTTAAGGCATCCGCCACCTAATTATGCCTCCCTGGCTTATGTTCCCACACCAAATCGTACTCTACTATGAACTCTTGTCATCAAGCTTGCCTCACAGAGAGTTCTTCTATGTTTGGAAGAAAGTGTTAGCCACATTGTCCATGTGAACCATAAACCTAGTACCTAGTAAGTAAACCCGCCATGTGCGAAGGCAGTGCATTACTGCCAGTATCTCTTTCTTATGCGCTGAGTACTATTGTTCCACCTCATTGAGTTTTCAACTTTCATGGCTTTGTTAGATGCATCTGTTATCACATTGAAGGGTAACTCAAAGTTACGCAACCTTAA
Organism: Rhizophora apiculata; assembly: GCA_037832385.1. NCBI lineage: Eukaryota > Viridiplantae > Streptophyta > Magnoliopsida > Malpighiales > Rhizophoraceae > Rhizophora > Rhizophora apiculata. The sequence goes on along the minus strand of CM075439.1, from coordinate 511,360 downwards.
CACCCGTTCTGTCAACATTGCTACCTTCAACTTGTCAAAGGCTTCTTTGCATTATATGGTCCACCTCCATGGTTGGTCCTTCTTAAGCAAGTTTGTGAGAGGGGCCACCTTTCTAGAGTAACCCTGTATAAACTTTTGATAATAGTTAGCCAAGCCAATAGAGTCTTGCAACTCTAATATTATAGGGGGTGACCATTCTACAATAGCTTGAACCTTTCCTTTATCCATCCTTACATGCCCTTGACTAATCTTATACCTAGGGAACATGATTTCTTGCTGAGTAAACTCACATTTCTCCTTCTTTATGTAGAGTTGGTGCTCTCTTAACCAAGATAGCACCATTCAAAGGTAGGTCAAGTGATCTTCCAAGGATTCACTATACATTACAATGTCATCAAGATAAACTACCACAAATTGATGAAGAAAGTCATTAAACACATCATTCATTAGATTATAGAAAGTAGTAAGGGCATTAGTCAAACCAAATGGCATTACCTAGAATTCATAGGAGCTGTAGTGAGTGATGTAGATAGTCTTCCCCTCATCTCCTTCCGCAATTTTGACTTGCTAATATCCCAACCGCAAGTCCAACTTGGTGAAGAATGATGCTTTCGCTAGCTAATCAAACAAGTCTGCTATCAAGGGATAGTACTTGTTCTTCATTATAACCTTGTTCAAGGCCTAATAATCCACGCACATCCGTAAAGAGCCATCATGCTTTCATTGGAACAACACCAAGGCACCATATGGAACTTTAGAGGGTTGAATCAAGCCTGCATCAAGCAATTCCATCAATTGCTTCCTCAATTCAGCCAATTTCATCGAACTTATGTGGTAACGGGCTTGAACTGGAGGTCTTGAACCTAGAATTAGATCAATCTTATGGTTAGTCATGTGCCTTAGAGGAAGGCACTTTGGCAACTCCAAAGGCATTACGTTCACAAAATCTTTCAATAGTTCCACTACATTATCTGGAACTTCAGTGGGTACACCTTCCTTCATCTCGACCAATGAAACTAGGTAGGTAACCTCACCCTTTTTCAACCCTTGTTCCACTTGCATGGTTGAAAGCATCCCACCCATCTTCCCACTAGCACCTGCTGGGGAAGTTATCATACCCATAACAAAGCAAGATAGTTCTCATGTATGATCATTAATCCACCCAAGTGAGGCATTAAAGCAACTTTTGCATGCATAAAGAACTTAACTCCCAAAATAGTATCAAAATCATCAAATGGCACAATAATGAAGTTAAGATTTCTAACCCAAACACTAAGAGTTACCTTTATGCTAATGGTTGTGCCAAGCACCTCAATAATGAAGTTAAGATTTCTAACCCAAACACTAAGAGTTACCTTTATGCTAATGGTTGTGCCAAGCACCTCTCGTGCGACCAAATTGATCGCCTTCATTTAGCTATCACTCTTAGTGACCTTGAGCCCAAGTGTTTTCACCATTCTCTCAGCCAGAATGTTGTGGGTGGCCCCCATTTCAGCCATCGCCATCAACTCCTAATCAAAGAGCCTAATTTTCACATATATGAGGCTTGATTAGGTGACCCGTTCAGCTTTGACAGCATTCACCAACTACAGGGGATTGACACATGAGTGGCCAGCTTCATCCAATCTGCTACCTTTTTCCATGACTAGGGCACTTAACTTTTCCCTCTTCAAGCATTCCCTACCATAATGAGGGCATATGAAACAACCAAAATTGGACTTGTTTTTACCTTACTCCCGAGTAATAGCTTTGCCTTTGTCTGTACTGTTATTGAAGCATTTGTCCTTCTTCTTGCCCTCCTTCTTCTTTTTGCCCTTGTCCTTGGGCAGCTTTCCCGCATCACTATTGGAGGGCTTGTTGATCTTGAAATCAATTAAACCATCAGCAACGACCATAGTGAAAGACAAGTCTTTGATTCCTTGCCTTTGAAGCTCGATTTGAGCCCATGGTTGTAGGCCCGAAAGGAATTTAAAGAGCTTGTCTTTATCCAACATGTTGCAGATGTCAAGCATCAAGGAACTGAACTCCTTCACATAATCCTACACTGTGCCAGTTTGTTTGAGTTTCTTCAAGGATTCCCTTGCAACCCATGATGTGTTGCAAGGAAGGAATTGATCCTTCAGCTCCTTCTTCAAGCTTTCCCACGTCTTAATTCAGGGTTGGCTAGTGTTGGCATCGTCATCAAGCCTTGTATGCCAACATAGCTTGGCATCTTTGGCAAGATTCATGCTTATGAGGGTCACCTTCTCCTCGTCTGGCACCTGGGTAACCATAAAGTATTGCTCCATATCCCACAAGAAATTCTTGATGGCTTTGGCATCATGCTCCCCCTTGAAGGCTTTAGGGTCCGACACCTTCATCTTCCATGTTGAATTAGCAACCACACTTAATTGGCTACCTATTACCTTCTTGAGGACAACAAGGTCACTTTTTACACCCCTAAAGCGAGAAATCCAAGCGAAGTCAATACTATCATAGTTAGCTTGTAAGAGGTGTACCAATTTTTCCAATTCATCAAACCTTGCTAGGATTGAAAGGGCCTGCTCCTCCTAGACCTCCCTAAGAGCCTTTTCAATCTTTGACACCCAATCCCGCACCACATCTAGACTCGATTCATTAGCCATTGATCGAACTGTGCTTTGATACCAGTTGTCAATGGGCCAATATTTTAACTAAAAATTTTAGCCAAGTGATAGCACTAAGTCACACTTAGTCTCAGCCAATTTATCACATAAGAGGCATAAACACACTTATAGGAATTACTTCCCAATCTTTATTAGTTTCTCACAAGTACAAAGGAATCACCAAGGCCTCTCTACACAAATATTTCACTCACTTTTTTGTATGGCCCTTGGCTGCCACACTATAAGTATTTATAGTATTGGTAGTTGACACCCCCAACTACCTAGGGTCATGCATGACTTGGTTGTCAATCCAATCATACTTAATGGGTTCCCCCTCATTTGGGAGCACTCTTCACTTTCTAGCAAGTTAGTGTTACCCCTTTCAAGGAGAGTTTGCCACCTTATTTGGCTTGCTTAATCAATCTTTATCCTTGGCAACCCATACCCATCTGTAAGGAAGGAGATTTTGCCACCTCAACTTTCTAGATAACTCCTCCTAGTTGCCCCTTTCTGCCACCAGACCATACCCCATAGATTAGGAGAGTTTGCCCTCATTTGCTCCTATTTCCATGGTGCATAAGAGGCCCTGGGCTTGGTATGCACTCCAAGCCCATAACCAGCCCCCATTGCTTGTCAACCTGAGCTCGTGCTCGTGTGTCAACAACCCATGATGTTATCTTGCAGCATGTGGCCCTCAAGTTGTCAGTCTAAACCCAAATCCATGCACCAACATGAGCCCTTACTCGTTGAAGACATGCATTACCCCTTAAAGAGCATTAGGGCCTTCGACCATCTGGTAGGAAGAAACATTGATGTGCTTGAGGCATCACACTCTTTCCATAAACAAGCTGCCACACCGACCAGCAACCAGCAATTCTCCTCTTTTGTCTTGCCACACACACTTTCTTGTCTCATCTTTCTTGCTTAGGTACCACACCCTTACCCTCATACAAGAATTGGTCCAAGGTGCCACCAATTTGCTTGCATACTTCAAGCTAACTAGCTTAAGGGACTCTTACCCTAATAAACACAATAGCAAGTGACACCACTGGGTTACAAGAAAAGTTGCGCCAAGATGCCCGACAAAATGGCGACTCGAGTTTAACATTTGAATCGATCAAAAGCATGCCACTAGTTCAATCAATTGTTTACGAGACCCTTCGGCTCAACCTACCAGTTCCACTGTAATACGCTCGAGCCAGGAAAGACTTCCAACTTAATTCACATGAGTCCATGTTTGATGTTAAAGAGGGCGAGTTGCTATGTTGGTATCAATAAATTTATAATGGGTATACACAATCCTGTTTAAATAAGTGTCTTCTTGGGAACTTGTACTGGCAATAATTGGGGCCTCGCATGGCTATGCTTTTGCTAGTTGTAGTTGGGCCATTCTTGACATATAATGATGCTGTCTACATTTATTATTATTATAGAAAAACATAATTTTTAGTAATAAATAACTAAAGAAAATAAGTAATCATTATTAGCGTTGATTTAGCCATATAACAATAACATACAAAATTAAAAAAATAATGGGTTAATTATCTAACTTCAATATTTGGAGTCATTTCCACAGTATCATCTTGTCAATTTCAATATTATCATTTTCTTAATTTGCTCTAAAAGTGCATTATTGTAAAAAAAAAAAAAATTATTAAATTTAAAGTTATTATTATTTTTAGACTCTAATTCTAATACAAAAAAAAAAAAAAGCATATTATTATTACATTAGCTATTATAGACAAGTGGACACATAAAGAGACTAACTTAAATGCAATTAGCTTTCAAAAATTAAGAAACTATTCGATAATTAAATGATCATCATAATATATCATGGATTTTCATTTTAATATATTGTATATAGATGCTAATTTTTTTATATATTTAATATTAAATATTAATTTTACTAATTAAATTCCAGTTAAATTACTTAAATCAACTAAACTTAAAATTTTTAAAATTTTGAATTTTTCTATTTAAAATCTTGAAATCTTGATATGCTTGTTGCATGAAAATAAAGATTCCCAACATGTAGTGGGATTCACAACATTTATTATTATTTATTAAAAATGAAAAAGTAAAATCCTAATGAAAAAGCATGGCCATATCAATTAAGATCCTAAAGAAAACAAGTGACCAATGTTAGCATTAATTTGCCCATGTAACAATAACATACCCAACATAAAAAATAAATAATGAGTTAATTATCTAATTTCTATGTTTGGAGTCATTTACATGTCACCATCTTGTCAATTTCAATATTATTATTTCCTTAATTTGCTCTAAAAGTGCATCATCATCACCAAAATATATATTTATATATATATATATATAATTACCACATTACTCATTTTAGAGTGGTGGAGAGACAAAGAAACTTAATTATATGCAATTAACATTCTAAAATTAACAAATTGTTCCATAACCAAATGATTGGTATAACAGATCATGAATTATCATTATTTGCATGAGAAGAGTAGAATTCTTACCTCTAAGCCTATCCAATTCATCTAAGATGGCTGCAAAAAATGACTAAATAACTGTTGTTAGGGTTAATTTGATAATGTAACAATACCATGCAAAAAATATTGATGTATTAATTCTCTACCACCAATTCCTCAATTTTAATGTGCACATGTGTGCGTCAATAATGATCCTTAATGAGAAAAGTTTTAACAATAAAACACACACAAAGGGGAAAGAGATAGATTATAAGCTTAGGTTCTTTTAGAAAAGGAAAATATTTAGATTAGTATAAAGAGTGAATCAGATAATATAATAAGAGGTAACCAAGTTTGGTAAGATAGTTTATATATCTAGTTGTAATTTTTAGCATGAAATATCTTAAATCATATAACATAAAAATATAATCTGATAAATAATTTTAAACACCTTAAAATAAGAAGTTAATAACCAAATAAGCAATCTTAATGTGTATATTTGGATGAAATATATAAAAAAATTAGTCATACATTCTTATATATTTTTTATAATTAAATTTTAATTTTTTTTGAGTTTTCATATTAAAATTAAAAAGTTTAAATTTTTTTTATAAAAAAATATTATTTTAAAATAAATAGTAGTCAAACCATTAATAAATTTTATCTAATTAATATATTTATAATTATCAAATCGATCAATTCATCTATTGAGTCAAGTAATCAACTCAAATTGATAAGTTAATTAGACTTTTGAAAAGACAAACTAATTTAAAGTTTAAGTCTCCAATTCATTAGTTTAATAGGTTAGACGAAGAATATGAACAAAGGAGCCTAAATGCCAAATTTGAGCAATATTATGAATGTTACTATGATGATTGATGGACCCATCAATATTACCTTTTTTTTTTTGTTTTTTTATTTCAAAATTTTAAATAATAATAATAATAATATTAGTTCGTCCTTTCAAATATTTATTGTAACTTCACAAATTTAAACTATGTCATCGTTTTACTCCCAAAGTTATCCTTTGCTTCTTTTGTTCTTATAACTCATTCATTTTTCTCTCTCTCTCTCTCTTTTCTTTTCTTGGCAGCAATGAAAAGCATTTCGTCAAATTTTTTATTATTAGCCCACAAGAAGATGACGAGGCTAGCAGTCAAAGAAGCTTCTCTGTGGAAATTGAAGAGGAGCATGCTAGAAAACTAATATTATATTTTATTTTTTAATTCAAGGATCTTTTTCATTTTTCTTTATTTTACTTAGAAACTATAAAAAATTATATCAAAAAATAAATATATCATCTCTTACTATTTTTTGTATATCAAATTGATATAATTTATATCTCAATAAAATAGGAAGAAAGAACAAAAATATCCAAATTGGGTGTGAAATATAACATTTTAGCCATCAAGTTTAAATTGTAATATATCCCAAACTTTGAGAAATTTCGCCTCCACCTAGAAAAAGAAAAAAGGAAAAAGAAGCAAAGCAAAATGTTGTTGTACATATGTTGTGAACCACCAGCAACTCATGGCCGAAAATTAGGGATCACAGGTTGCAATGCACAAATATGTACTGACACAATTGGTACCTACCAACAACAAGGCCCTAAAGTTCATTATGGAAAAAGAAAAACCATCACGAATGCATATGATACTGTTTCTTTTGTTTTTCAACATAGTAATAATTAATTGTAAGCTTAGTTAAATGTTAGAAAAGAAGGAGAGTGTAAGTCTGAAAAAACTGCGGAAGTGCAAAGCTTCCAGGCCTACATTTTTGTAAATAACTCGTATTTTTCAAGGACTTGGGGGGAAGTAACAGTCGAATTCTGAAGAGAATATCATATTATATGCAGGCTAATAGAAAATGAAGCCAATGGATTTCGAAATAAAACAAAGAATACGACGGAAATATATAACAGAAACTTGGACAAAGCCATCAATCATGAGGACAGTGCAGATCACAATATCTAGATCTGGCCCACTCTCTTGCATCGTTTCGAAAAGTTCAAAATGCCTTATCAAGAGATCCATGTGTGTGAAAGCCTTTTAGCAGAGATTAAGTCACCAAAGTGAGATGTCGCCCATGGCCATACGCAAGAGGTCTTTTTGCTTGAAACGATGCTTTCATAATAATGTTGTAAGTTACAAAGTTTGGAACCAATGTCCTAAAATAAAATTAAATCAATTTGTTTTAATTACTTAACAATCAACTATTTTTCAATTTAAAATCTTTTAATTTTAAGTATAAAAAATAATTTTTTTAATAAAATAAAATAATTGTAATAATTTATATTTTAAATTTCAAATATATATATATATATAAAACTGACGATGACATCTTAAATATAACAAAAATGGTTTAAAATATACATCTATCATTTATTTCAATAAAACTAATTGTTTGAAAAAGATAAATATAAAAATTAACAAATTACAAAACAAAAAAAAATATAAAATATATTTTTGACTAAAATTTTTAATCACCCTATTTTGATTAACCATGTGTATAAATAGAGTAAACAATGAATTAAAATGATCAAATTGACTATATTATTTTAAAAATATTAAGAAAAAAAAGTGTGAATAAAATATAATGTTTACAATTAATTTTTATCATATATAAATTTAACTTTTTTAATAATTATTATTATATTTATTTATTTTTTTATCTTTTAATAAATATTATAAATTATTATTAAATATAATATAAAATAATAATTTAATTAATAATTTAATATGTCTTTTTTCATATTAATTCAAGTTTGAAAACTTGTAAGTTAATACTCACCTTAACAAGTCTTTAAATAAACAATAGTAAAGGAACCCTCGTGTCATTCTCAATACCAAAAATTTCTATCTCAATATGCTTTATAAGTATATGATGACCTTTTAACTTCAAATTTGTTTTTGCATTCCTACCCACGATTATAAATCAATCTTATATTCAAGAACAAATAGGATCAATATGAAATATATCTCACCCAAAAATGATTAAATGATTAAAAAATAGAAGCTATATTGAAACCCCATTAACAAGGAGATTCAGTTTTAATTGCTAATGTGAAATAGGCGAGAGCAGCTATAGACGGAGCAAAAGGCTTGAATAGACGTGAAGAGCAGAAGGAAAATTGCAGCCAGGAACGTGAGACATTGCCAAGAACGAAACACGTAAATCTTCAGGAATCTCCCAAATATGACCTTCCATCGGCTGTTGTAGTGCTTGTTCACGTCTTCGATCACCTTGTCTAAGAATGGAACTCTGGTGAGTCTAATGGACTTGCTCATGCCATTCCATAGGTTGGCAACTTCGTCGTCCGATTTCATGCGGTTCAAGATGATATCCTTTTGTCTTAGCAACTTTACATCCTCTGCGGTGTCGATGATATCGTTCATTAATTCTGTGTATCGAGTAAAAATTAACGGTCCAGACGTGCTCAATGCCTTATATGCTACTAAGTTCCTTAGAACACCCTCCGTGCTAATGTCTACACTAATGATTGGTAGGTAAAATGTTACTGACTTGGCATCAAAAGCAATGGTTGAGATGTTACCACCAATGGGTGCGAAATGCATCCCAGATTTGGAGAGCTCAGTGACAGAAGGAATGGCGATTTCCTCTGTCGATGGCGGCTTTGTACTAGCTTCGTTGTTCCCGCTGTCTGATTTTGTTTCTCTATGTTTTCTGAGAAGATTGCAAATCCGGCAAGTTTGGAGATGATTGTCCAAGGCAATTTGCTAATGACTCCAATAGGCCTAGAATATAGGACGTGGCGCACTGGACCTATGTCCAGCTTGGAAATTAGCTCCCAAATCAGACTGAAAAGATCTCTGACATGGCTTGGATTCCCCCAGTGTCCTTCTTTCCCTGAATTGGCGTCATCATCGGTTTGATCCTTTGCACCCTCGGTTATCTCCGATGGAGCTTCCACCTTAGGCACAATTGTGCCGTACAAATGGTCAAGCAGGTGAGCACACTGAGAAACGTCGATCTGTGGGGTGTCATGCTCCATCTTGAAAGGGGAGATCTCTTTGCTTAGCCCCAGCAACATTGAGTTCAGCGTATGATCTGCCATATCCAACGATGAAAATTGAAGTTCTAGCATCTTTCTCAAGACAAGCAATGGAATTTGATTCTCCAGCATCGTCATGTCTTTCAGGATAGCGTTGTGGCCTGATTTCCTCCCCGCATAATCCACCAAATGTGGTATTGTTGAGGAAAGACTTGTTATTGTCACGCCTTGTTTCGTGGCATAGACTTGCAAGAACTCTAGCAAGAACGACCCATCAATTACCATCATCCAAGCCAAAGTTTCACTACTTAATTCAAGCAACTTATGGTAGCAAGATCGGATTTTTGGATCAAGATTGATCAATTCATCGACAATGTCTTGGAATTTAAGCTCTCGGCCGAGTTGTTTTCGAGTCCTTTTGGCCACGGCAATCTTGTAACTCTCCATGTCGGACAGCTCCGGATGCCAATGGTGGTAAGGACCTATCGCAGCAAATTGTGGAGTACAGGAGTCAGGATCACTATTCATCAAGGTCTTGGGAACATTGAAAATGCTAACGGGGATTTCCGTATCGTTTTCGAGCTCCTCCTCGAGGGTTCGACGGATGCTGATAATCCACTGGCGCTCGTCGAAGTTTGGAAATGAATTCGAAGGCATTGCATATTGGAAGGTGTGCATGATGGACATGGCGTCGGGAAAACTTAATGGCAATGACAATTTAGTTGATGAGAAGTTTGTGAAGTAATTGGGCTTTAATGTTGAAATTAAAGTTGTGGTGTGAGAATGCCTAGTGTGCGCTTCTATGTATACTAAAATTTTCTTTCTTAAAACAGACATTCCCCCCAAAAATTGACTATTCCTTGTGAGTTGTTTCCCAGTCATTTCTTGCCCAGGGCTTCTTCTTAATGAAATACTAGTATGGATATTTCGATGGCTCATCCCTCCCTAAGTGGACAATTAATGTGCTTAAAAATCACAAAAAAAGGAAATGAAATTCGTTGATCGATGTAACAATCATAGTTTTGGAAATTGCACCTTCACTGCTTTTTCGGAATATGATTGTGACGTGACGCGGTTTGAAGAATAATTGGATATTTAGATGACGCATCCCTCCCTAGGCGTGCGGAAAAATGACAAAAAGATAGAGAACGAAATTTATTGATTGATGTAACTATAAAAACGGAGAAATGCTATGCACGTGGGTCTTTTGACGCAGGAGAAGTGGCCACAAGTCATATTGCATTATCTTTATTTTATAAAAAAATTATGAATTATTAATTATAATTTTTATTTTAAAATTTTATACTCATGGATGTCTTAGACAAAAGAAAATAAAACATTGACAAAAGAAGTAAATTTGTTTAATAATAATTATTATTTTATCCATCACTAATATTTTTAATATTTAATTTTAAATAACTTGTTATTAATTACAAACAACCAATCACTAACTATCCACTAGACTGCACGGAGTCTAAAATGGGAAGGGTAGCAACCGAGCAGTTGTCCAGTAGTCTAAGCTATCAGTATCATATATATGTGAATCAGATCATCTTCTGGTGTAAAATGATTCCGCATGGAGTCACGTCAACTCAAGTCGTGCAATTTTTCAATGGCCGTTGTAAAACTTTCTTCAAATATGGCTGTGCAACCAAAAATCTTCTGTTTTTGTGTTCTATGCGATTTTGATGTAAGTAAATTTATACTTACCATATTCAAATTTACACCCTTTTTTATTGATGTATCAAAAAACCATGTAGAAATTAACAAATCTTAGTAAAATTTGACCACAATAGAAAAAAAAATTTGAGAACAAAGTTCTAACTTAATATTAAGAAATCATTTAAATAAAAAATTTAAATTATTAAGAGAAAAATTTTAAAATAAATTACATATTAAATTTTGATATACTCTCTTGTACAAGTCTATTATAAAGAAAATGTTAGCAAACCAGGTCGCTTTCTTTGAATTATCGCATACTAGACTCACACGTTCCCAACGTTTACTAACAAAGAACATGCTCTTTGACTACTGACAATCCCCCCGGTTTGAATATTTGACACATATGTTATGTCTACATTTATTTTTCTCTCCTCTATTTTTCTTTCCTCAAAATATTCTCTCCTCTATTTTTCTACACCTCCTTTTTCCCTCCCAAAGACAAGGTAAGGGGTTTCGGCCAGGACAATATCCGACATACATCGTAAGTTAACAAAAAGCTGCATGCTGTTCACACCGATAATTGCCAAGTGTCTCTCCAAACCGCATCACGCCACAATCACATTCCGAAAAGGGAGTGTTTTTGTATGGAATGTAGGATTTTGCTCCTGTATATCATTTTCCATACCAAAAATTACCATCTCAATATGTTTTATAAGCATATAATGACCTTTCAACTTTTTTTTTTTTTTGTGAGGCATTAAATAGAATCGGAGTAAGATATCCATGAAGACCATGATTGCTTAGTGTTTTCTCTTTTGTTTTCTATCTACTTGTTGGTTACTTATAGCTAGAGGATGAGGCTGGGGGTTTATAGTCAAGTATCAGCTACTAATTGGGTGCCTAATGAGTTGGGATACATTTGGATTAGTCATGCTTCAACACCCATTGGTTTTTACCCTAAAATTTAATGAATAATTACGGAAAAATATTTTTATACATTTTTTAGTGTAGCTTTTGCCAATTTAAGTTTTGCCTTAGAAATCTCGTAATGCACTTTTCAATGTAGCCTTTTTCCAAATTTAAGATAAAACTGTTGGTCTAAAAAATATCAATGACAAAATGAATTAGTTTGACAAAAGACATATACTTATAATGCATATAATGTGTAAAATAAAATGATTTTAACAAATAAAAATTTAAAATAGTATGCAAATGAATTAATGTAATTACAATAATATTAATATTGACTAGAGATAAGCAAATAAATTAAGAAAATTTATATACCAACAATTAACTTGCATGAGAAAAATGAAATAATTAAATTGTACTTTGGTAAAAAGTTTACTAAATATGTGAGCTTTGAGTAAGGAAAGTAAGACATGGTAATTCATAAAGGTTCAAAATTCTTATTCCTACACCTTTTCCTCAAGTTGCTTAATGGAAAGAAGACCAATTACAACAATAACGTGATCTTAGACCACAATTGCACAAAAGTCTTGCAGCTTCATTGCAACATATTTACACAAATGTATTTCTCAAACTTTTAATTTCTCAATTTTACAATTTCAAAATACTTACAAAATTTTTTTTAAAGTTTTATTTACTCATAACAATTTTTCTCTCTTGTTCACTCTTTATTTTTTAAACAAAAACAACACAATACAAGCATCTTGTTAAGGGTGCATATGGCTATTGCATAAGGTGATATTTATAAACCAATGGAACAGTTAAGAATTCATTTGAAAAAACCAGTCATTTAAAAGACAATCCAAGTAACAATTAGTGCTAGATTTGAGCTTTCATATGAGGTTTGATCAAGATTCTCAAACTCTTATTCCTTTCCTTTTAGAGCTTTCTATCTTTGAGAACTTGACTTTCTTTCCTTATTGAGCTAAAAAGGTAAACATTGTATAGCTCAAAAAAAAATTTAGCAATGAGATATTAAGTTCTTGCTAAAAAGGGCTTTTTTTTTATTTTTTTATCAAGTTGGGAAAACCTTGCTTTAGTTTGATCCTCCCTCACCATATTCTTCAATTTAGACTAACCAATTATTTCCTTACGAAGCTTGTCGAAAGAATGAATTTTTCTTTGATCTTTTGGTATGTGTTTATTAAGTTGTAAATTATTTAAAAAAAAAAATGTTAAAGTTTTACAAATGCAAATTCATTTTTTTCAAATTAAATTTCACCAATGCAAACTTAATTTCAAAAAAATTTACTGTATCACATAATCTCCAATATTTTTTATGTTCACAAACAAGCACTTTGTTGCAAATGGTAATAATATTATATAGACAAATATGGTTAATAATGAATCACTTAGATCTTCCCCTAAATTTATTTTTTTTTTCTTGAAAAGAAAAAAAAAATACTTAAAATATAATTCTCCTTATACTTTTTCTTTTCAAGAAGAAAACTAATAATTTAATTCCACTTTAATTTTCTCCTTTTTTTTTTTATAAAAGAAAAAAAATTATATTATTTAAGTTTTCTTAAAAAAGCAAAAAGTATTTATAATTTAAGTACATATTAGTTTTAAACTTTTTAAGATTAACAATTTACTTAATTTCTTCTTAATAATCAAAGATAATAAAATAATTACTCACAAATTATCTTTTAGGAAAAATTAAATAAAAGACTAATGAATTTTCTTTTAATCTATCTCTTTATTATTGTTTATCTCTTTACAACATAATAGAAAAAAAAAAAAAAGAGTTTATAATGTAAGTATTTTACTATTGCTAACTATTAACTTTTTTTCATAAATTCTTTCTCTCTCTTTTTATCTCCTTATGTGTGGTTATGCCTCTACATTTTAGTTCTCACTATGTTTAGACTTTAATTTTTAACTTCTTTCTACCACCCAGCAAGTCATAACTATGAGTAAGTTTTCATTATCTCTAAACTTTAAACTTTTCTCTAATATTCGATTCAAGACTGTTGCATTTGTTATTCTTTTTCGTCTAGATTTCAAATGAAAGTTGTTTACTATTGATTTTGACCTTTGTTTTCTTAAAAAAAATATATTTATAATTTAAATCTCTTTTTATTTTTTTAAATAAAATATAATTCTCATCTAATATTATAAATCTGTTTATCACATAAGTCTAATATTAATATCTTTAAAAACTAATGTTATACCATACCAAAAATTTTAATGATAGAGCCAACATAAAGAAAATAAAGATTGCTAGTCTTTATACATAATATGTCATATTAGCAATGATGAATAATAATTTTTGTTTTTTGGTCACACTAAAAGGACAAAGCTTATTGGATTAAAGTGATCTTTATATAACCACCGACTGAGGCCAAGAGACCTCAATCAAATTCTGCTGCATTTGCAAAAGCACTTCTTGTGGTGGCTCGTGGAAGACATGCAAGCCTCACTCTAATTTTAAAGTATGGTTAGCTAAGCCATCTACAATACAGTTGGCTTTTTCAATTCCCTGCATAACTGAACAAGATTGACTAATGGTTGTCTTTCTAAAACCCCTTTATGAATGCAATTAAAGGCTACCTAGGACTCCATCTACAACTGCACATTTTTGGAGCTATAATTCCTTGCTAGATCAAGTCCTGAATAAATTCCCCACATCTCCATTGTAAAAGAAGTGCAAAGGCTTATGTTTTGCATAAAGCTTGCTAATCATTTTCCTATAAGATCACAAATTACTCCCTATGCACAAGTTAGACCTAGGTTTCCCCTAGCTACACCATCTATGTTTAGTTTAAGACAATCTCCAATTGGAGCCTGCTAGCCCACCAACTAAATATCTCTACTATGAGTTTGCTTAGTGTCCAAGAGGCAGTGTCCTATCATAATGCACTCATGATAAAGTGAAAGAATAAGCTATGTAGAGTAATAATTAAAATTATAATGTTGAAACACTTGTTCATTCCTCCAACACCAAATTTTTTAGCATGTTATTGCAAAAACCAACGACCAATTCTCAAAACTTGAATTTAGAGTATCATAGATAATTTCTATAAATTGTTAATGGGTCTTTAGTTTAACCCAATCATACTTGAGATACATCCTTTTGGCACCATTTAGGGGAATGCTCCTTTTTTTTGAATAAATATGTCACTCTCTTGTGCTTGTTGATGTTAATCTAGATTATGAGTTAATCTAGATTAGGAGTTAATCTAGTTATTATGTGTTTGCTCCTTAGTTATTATGTGTGCTTTTTAGTTATTGAGTGTGATCATTTTATTAGATTAATAAAATTATAGTATTTTTATAATTTTCTATCATTAATATTAAAGCTATTATTCCCTATTAGTGGTATCAGAGTTAATTCAATTTGAGAGCTAGTATTAGAGTGAGTATTCTTGATTCAAATAGAGAGAAAACATGTAATTCTTGTTGGATTTGCCATAGAAATTGTTGAAGTTATAGAAGTCATAGAAATTTCCACTTGTCATCATTAGAGATTTACCACCAACCACCACATTCCTCAGAAAAACTTCAAATATTGTAAATCTACAAAATTATAAAAGTTTGTCACCATTTTTTACTGCTAATTATGTCATCATTGCTTGTTATTGTTGCCCTAAACCTAATGATTTTTATTCAGAGGTCACTATTTTACCTCTTCTACTCACTAATGCAATGTTATCTCACCAAAAAAGCTTGCTTCTCCTTCTTGTCATTCTGCCAAAGTTAAGGGGTCTAATTGAAAATAAAAGAACATGTGGAGTTTAATTGGAAATAACAAAAGTTAAGGGCTCAAATTGTAAATAACAAAAGTTTAGATAAATTGCAAATAACAAAAGTTAGGGACAAGATTAAAAAATATATATATATGAATATCAATATGAATGACACAATCCTTATTTCAATTCCAATTTTTGATGGAAAAAATTACAATAAATGGTATGTACAGATGAAAGTTTTGTTTAACCGCAATGAATTATTGAGTATTGTGGAAAATGAAGTTATATAACTTTTAGTAAATGCCATAGAAGTATAGAGAGCTACTCACTAAGAATTACAAAAGAAGGATAAAAAGGCACTCTATTTCATTCATCATGAGGTGAATGATGAAAGTTTTGTGAAGATTATAGGAACAACCTCATCAAAGTAGGCATGGAATATCTTGATGATGTCATTCCAAGGTGCAGTCAAATTGAAAAGGATGAAACTCCAAACCTTATGATGTCAATTTGAGCTTTCGCAGATAGAAGCTCAAAACTAGTTTCAATTTATATAAGTAAAGTTCTTACCTAGACAAACCAAATGAGAATTTATGGAGAATAATTGAAGGATCAGTGAAAGTTGACTCATGTCACATTATAAGCATATTATGGTTGCTACAGAAGAAGCACATGATTTGTCCCATATGTTAGTTGATATACTAATGGGCATGTTGCAAGCTTAGGAACAATGCATGAATGAGAAGTGTATTGAGAAGCTAGTAGAGCAAGCACTTTAAAGTCAAACTCCTACCAAAAGCAATTAGAGTGATCAATCAAAGCAAAAGTAAAGTTCTTCTCATGGTAAATGATAAGAACGTGGTAATAATCACTATAACAATAGATGTTGAGGAGGTCACTATAACAACATTGGAAATGGTGACAATCATTATAATGGCTAAAGAAAATTAGACTAGACATATAGAGGTTGAGGTCTAGGTTAAGGAAAAGGTTATGGTAAAGGAAGATATGACAAGTCTTATGTTGAGTGTTACTCATGTTACAAGCATGACCATTATGTTAGTGAGTGTAAGTCTCAAGAATAAAATCAAATAGCTCATTATGTATAAGAAAGAGATTCAAATGATAGAAATGAAGCACTTGTGATGGTTACTACAACTACTAAAATACCAAACTACAATACCTGGTGGTTCCTTGACATTAAGAGTTCCGAACATATGTGTGAAAAAAAAAGAGCTCTTTGTTGATCTTGATGAGTTAGTCTACTCCATAATCAAGTTTGTTGATGATAATAATATTCCAGTGATGGAAAAAGGGTAAATTCTTGTCAAGTTAAAAATGAAGATTATAATTACCTCTAGATGTATTTTATGTACTGAATATGAAGAGCAACCTATTTAATTTAGACCAATTACTTGAAAAAAGGTATAACATACAATTATATGATAATTGTCTCTCAATTCTTGATAGGAGAGGTACACACCTTCTTATATCTCCTTTAATGAAGAATTAGATGTTTCAAGTTAATATTGCCACTGATATTTATATTTGTCTTAGTGTTATTGTCAAAGATGAATCTTGGTTGTGACATTTCATTTTGGCCATCTGAATTTTCATAGTTTAAAGTTGCTTGCACAAGGAAATATAGTAACAAGTGTACCTAAGATACAACATCCTAATCAAATTTATGAAGAATGTATTCTTGCAAAACAAAGTAGACAACTTTTTGTGACAAGGAATTGACATGCAAGACAACCACCCCAGCTTATTCACTTTGATGTTTATGGCTCGATGAGTGTTTTTTCACATGGTAATAATAGGTATTTTCTTATCTTTATTGATGATTTTACAAGAAAGATGTGGGTTTATTGCATGCAAAGAAAGTTTAAAGTGTTTGAATGTTTTAAGAAGTTTAAGACTTATGTTGAAAGACAAAATGGGTACCATATTAAAATTTTAAGACTTGATGGAGGTGGTGAGTATATTTCTATTGAGTTCAAGGGGCACTATAAAGAATAAGGAATAAAGTATGAAGTCATAATTCCTTATACATTGTAGCACAATGGAGTGACTAAAAGAGAGAACAAATCAATCATTAATATGACAATAAGCTTGTTAAATGCTAAGGGAGTTCCTAATCCATTTTAAATATAAGCTATTTTATGTTTAGTTTACTTGTTGAATAGATCTCTAACAATAAGTATTTATAATGTCATTCTTAAAAGAATATGGAATAGTTTTAAGTCTAGTGTAAGACATCTCAAGGTGTCTGGTTCTATTACTTATACTTATATTCTAGTAGAGACAAGGACAAAGTTAGATGATGGAGGAGTGAAGATAATTTTTCTTAGTTATATAAAAGGAGGACATAAGCTATTCAATCTTGTGATGAAAACGGTAATTATTAATAAAGATGTAACCTTTACTAAAGATAAAGTTTGGAATTTTGATGTTGAAGAGAAAAATAACTCTTAGAGACACCCAATTGCTATTTTGGGAGAAGAGGAAACTTAAGCTACAATCCCCATTATAAATGGGGAAGTCTCATTAGTTAGTGCATAAAATCCTACACCATAAGCTCTATAAGAGAATGAAAGATAAATAAGAAATTGCCAATAATCAGTTAGAATGCAAGATTATGAGGTAAACCATGATAATATTATTGATGATGATGGGGATTTGGTGCATTCTTTTATGTTTGCACATTATGAACTAGTGTCATTTGATGAGGTGATTCAAGATACAAAGTGAGTGAATGTCGTGAATGAAAAAATCAAGACAATTAAGAAAAAAAAGCATGAGAGTTTATTACTATTCCATGAAGTCAGAAATCTATTGATGTGAAGTGGGTGTTCAAGATTGAGAAGAAGTCCAATGGAAAAGTATAGAGATATAAAGTAAGATTGGTTGCAAAAAAATGTGAACAACGACCTGACCATTATTATCATGAGATATTCTCTTATGTTTCTCAAATGGAGACTATTAGACTTATAATTATTTTGATTGCACAAAATCATTAGAAAATTCAATAAATGGATGTGAAGTTAGCTTTTCTTAAAGTTCCTTGTGAAAAGAAAGTGTTTGTCAAGCAACCACTAGACTTTGTGAAGAAAGGATGTGAAGAGAAGGTGTATAAGTTGAAGAAAGCATTGTATGACCTAAATTAAGCCCTTATAATATGGAACAAATGCATTAATTAAAAGAAATTGAATTGGTGTATTGCAAGTCTAAAGATTAAGTGGTTGATACTCTTACAAAGTCATTGAAGAATGAAACATTTGTCAAGTTAAAGCAGATGTTGGGATTGAGAACATCACCTATTCGACATTAAGAGGGATGTTGATGTTAATCCAAATTAGGTGTTTATTATAATAGAAGTTTTGTTAATTTCAATTTAAGTTTGACTATTTATGTAGATTTATGTATCTGTGGTTATATAAAGATATATTATCTATATTATTATATGTGTATTTCTCAATTATTATGTATGATTGTTTTATCATATTAATAAAATTATAATATTTCTATAATTTTTTATCAACGCCTTACACTTACACCTCATCAAATTTATCCTTTTAACTATGTGGACCCTTAAATTTGTTTATAAATACATTATTGACATCACTCTCAAAGTACTTATTAATTATTTTATGATCATGTCAATTCTCTCACAATCACACATAATGTTAATTTAAGCATCAGAGTGTTAACGTTGGGTTGAACTTGGATGCCCCATGACCTCCTCTTCCCTTACGAATTGTATATTTGTTCAAGCTCATATATCCATATTCTAGCCCTCTCTAACTCAACTTAGGATTCTACCCCCGCGTCATCATAATTTAGTTCCATCAAGATTCAGCCCAATCATACACCAATAATTCTAATGATGGTCCCATTATGTCTCTCATTAAAGCTTTTCTTTGATTATTTTACTTGGTGTTTGTAGGCATCTTTGTAGAGTATATCTACCATTGGGATGCGAGGGTGATGGCACACACACACAAATAATTAAATTAAAAATGAAGCATGAGCAAGAGTAATTAATAAAACAAAGGCTTTAAGTAATGAGAAATTTTTAAGCCCACCATACAATTAAGGTGGGTAATTTTAATTGTTAAATTTTAAATAAATTAGGCATTCTTTGGCTATCACGACTTTATATATGATGGGAAGTCATGTGAGAAATAAATAATTATAAGGCATCTCGAGTATAGTATTATTCTTTGATGGCCAATAGAGTGTCGACATTTCCAGTTTCTCGTGCGAGATCGGAAATGGACTCCTTTGTGATGTTTGTTCTGGATTGAAACCATGCATAGGTGATGTTGACGTACAAGCTAGCCATGGCCCATGGGATGAGAGGTGATGTACGTTTGGGGGAAAAATGTCATGACTTGAGTGTAGCTTAACACTCGAGTGTTAAATGAAATTTAAAGAATCATTGGAAAATGTCAAAATGCACAAATGTCAAAAAGTAACATCTTTGAAAGATTTTCAATATTGTGGTAGTAAGCCTAGCAAAATATCAAAAGTAGCACTTTGGTCTTGGAGGGGTCTAGATCTAGTTACAATTCTTTGTCTTGTTACATATTAAGATTGTCTAAAATTGAAAATTATATATTCTATACAAGTGTTCAGTGATCCATATATTCAGCATGGTGACTTCATGTTATTGCAAGAGTAGGTTGTCTGCATATTTCATCACATGCCCCCAATCAGTCGGTAGGTGGCCACATTGTGGGTGGGTGGCGTGTCACTTGCAAGATAAGGGCACATATTTCTCTTGGCATACAATTGTTGAACTGTTGCACTTCAACTGCAGGCTTGACCCAAGCTGTCACATGGCACACCCATACACACATTTTTTTTGTTTTTTGTTTTTTGTTTTTTTTTTTTTTGTTGGTTAGAAAAGTATTTGCTAGATCATTGTGGGCGGAAACCCTTGGGGAATGAAAGTTTTGGAAATTACACCTCTACCGGTTGTTGGGAATATGATTGTGATGTGACGCGGTTTGAAGGGACACTTTGGCATTATGTATATTTTTTTAAATTCCCTACAATTATTAGAATCCACATATATTTTACCTTAAGAATACTTGGATATTTTGATGGCCTATCCCTCCCTGGGTCCCTAAATAATGTGTGGAAAAATGGAAAAAAGATAAGACAATGAAATTTTCTGGTTGTTGTAACTATAGAAACGGAGATATGTTTTGCAGGGGGGTCTTCTGACGGAGGCCAGAAGAGTGCCCACAACAAGTCATATTGCATTATTTTTATTGTTAATTATAAATTTATAATTGTATGATATATAATCAAGATTCATAACAAAATCACAAATATTTATATTCTTCAGCACCAAGACCATGCATAATGTAACGAGGTCTAAACAAATTTATAATAATAAAATTTTTGGGTCGAGCATAACTATATCTATTTTTGTTGGTGATAAAACAATAGAGCACTTCAACTTAGATGTTAATATATAAAGAAATTATCAATTATCAATTATTAATTATTATTATTATTTTTAAATTTTATAATTAAGTTGCGTCTACAATAGAATAATACAAAATATTGACTGAAAATTAACTTTGGTTAATCAATGATTATTGTTTTATTAATCATTAATATTGTCAATTTTAATTTTAATTAACTTGTTATTAATTGCAAACAATCAATCACTGACTATCCACTAGATCGCATGGACTCTAAAATGAGCATGCTAGCTGGAGGAAGAAGCAACTACGAAGACGGCATACAGAAACCAGATCATCATCTTGCGGTTAAAATGATTCCGTAAGGAATCACACCAAATCAAGTTGTTCAATTTGTCAAACTTCATTCAAGTGTGGCTGTGCAACCAAAATTCTTCGGTCTTTGTGTTCCATGCCATTATGGCAATAATTTATATGCATGGGATAAATGTGTTGATTACAAGTATCTATCATTACTGTACCACCAAGTTTGATTTTATGTAAATTTAGTATAATAACTTAATTTACTGTGCAATACGAGCATTGTAGACCTTTTTTTTTTTAACAAATTTGCAGGGTACTACACATATTTTTTCATTTTTATCATAAAAAAAATATATCATTATTTTTTCCTTAATTCAAACTAATGTGTCTTTATTTAAGATATTAGTATAGTGTGCTTTATTGGCTTTGTTAAAAAAATATGGGCTTTGTCCCATATGGAGTAAAAATGTTTACTTGTTATCTTATATGAGAAATTTTGCATTAATCCAAATTAATTGGTTTTAGTATTTATGCCATTTTCTTTTAGATATATAATGTTATTGTGTTTCAATTTCCTTGGTGTTGAGAAATGTTGAAAAAAGAGGAGAGTTTTGAGAATGTTCAAAAATATTGAAAATGATGAGATGATGTGCTCTCATCGTATGTTTAGATGTGCTAGCATATTTAATTAACAAAGAATGAAATTTAGTGACTACATTCTCATTGTAGAATGAAAGATCAATTCACTTATATTTATTATAACACATGAATAAACAATTAAATGTTCATAAAATATTTTAAAATAAATTAGTAACTAACGATAAAGAAGGGAAGAAAGTAAGAATACCGATAGTCTTCACTTGCACTTTTGTCTCTTATTTTAGTTGCTTTTTAATCCTTTCTTGCCCTAAACTTATTTAAAGCCCAATTTGTCACTTAAATATATAAATTAACAAAATAATAAAAACAAGATAAATACAATTAAACCCCATAATATTAAGATTAATTAGCTGATAAATTAGGAAAAATACTAAAATTATGATATAAAATGTGTAAAATTATTTCACACATCAAGCAATTGATTTGAGTAACTGAAATAAATTATATTGTTGTTCAAATTTTAGTTTTTTTTACATAATTTATACAATTTAATTAACAAAATATTTAAAATTCAAGAAAAAAATAAAAAAATTATATTTAAATAAATATTTAAAATAAAAGAGTTACTTTATTTCAAGAAGTATTAAATTAGAAATTTTCCAAACTTTTTTCTTCATTAATTTTCACAAGATCATATATCACTAGGTAGAACCCATTCATTGTTATTAGTCTTCTTACATTTTCACTTTATCAAAAAGCATAGATTCAACCAAAATTAATTGTTTGTTTATTATTCAAGTTTATTAAAAACCATAACTATTACATGAACAAAATTAATTTGACACAAGTTTATACATAAAATTATTGTAAATATTAGTTATAAATTTTTAATTTTTTAATACATAATTATAATTAATAATGTGATCACAAACATATATTTATCATGTAAATCATTAACTTTGCTATATCTATTACATGAAAGTGAATGAAGAAAAGGAAAATTGAAAAAAAAAAAAAAGGGTAAGTGTAAACATAATTAACTTGTGAATATCTCATTAAAACTACTTACTTTTGAACCATAATATAATTCCACCTTAAAAGGAACGAGTGGCTGTAAATGATCTGCTTGTCTTGGCCACCTTTATATTAGCTTTGAAAATTAGTATACTTATTTTTTTTCTTTAACTATTTTTTATCTTTTAAGTTTGCATGACATCAATACTCCATGGTTTTAAAATTTTCATTATTTTACCATAAAAAAATTTGTGAAAATTTTTTATAAATTATGTTTCGTAATCTTACATATTTTTCAGAATCTTGAGCTTGTTCCAAAAAAAAAAAAAAATGATAAGATTCTTGAATAAAAGGGACCCAATGCTCAAGAATTTCAATGGTAGCATTGTAATCACAATAATTTCAACTACAGTATATATCACCAAATTGACTTATGAAACTAATAAAAATTATGAACAATGAAGTAGTGATTGTGCTATGCCCCCAATGAGATATTTTAATGTTTGAGAATATAAAAATTCATCTTTGGGTTTTTAAATTTCAAAGGTGTATAGGCGTGACTAATGGGCTTCCGAATGGGAAAAAAATATTGATGATTACAACCATTTTTGCGATTAATTAGGAGATCAATCACAGGCTCTCTCTCTAGCATGTGGGTTTTCACCATAAAACCTATAATTAACTGCACTTGTGCCGAAAATGATAGAGTTCTAATTATTAATGTGAACACAATAATTAAAACAAACTCCCAAAATATACCACGCATTATGTGGTCTAATAATTTAAAAAATTTGTATATATTATTAGGTCATACATTTAAATTCTCATCGTAACAAATAAATTGTCCAGTTAATTATAGGTTTTATGGTGAAATCCCACGTGCTAGAGATAGAGTGTGTGATTGATCTCCTAATTAACTGCACCTGTGCAAAAAATGATAGAGTTCAAATTATTAATGTGAACACAATAATTAAAACAATGTCCCAAAATATACCACGCATTATGTGGTCTAATAATTTAAAAAATTTGTTTATATTATTAGGCCATAGATTTAAATCCTTGTCATAACAAATAAATTGTCCTAAAATTACACACGTAGACATTATTTATGTGTAATAATAATGTAACATAGTACTCATAACTCCCTCTTCACCACAAAGTACCAGTTGTACTCACAACTCCCTCGTCACCACAAAGTACGAATCACACAATTGCAGTCACATTAACCATTAATTTTTAGCATCCAATACCAAGCATTTTTGAGTTGTCCCATTTTTTGGTAAGGGCAATGGGTGATCCTTATGCCAAAAGGATAGGAAAAAACAAAGGAAAAAGAGGTTTTAGTGTAGAATTTACTGACATATATCACAACTTGTGTTTGTATATAAAAAGGGAGAGCCTTTAGCTTATTTTTTCATTGATATTGATCACTATGTATGAATAAAAGGGTAAGTCCCAATCAAAGAAAAATCATAAAAGATCATTTCTAACTAAAGATTTAGCGACTATGATAGATAAATATATAAGGTATCCAACACACAATGGTACCAAGCTAAATTTCATGTTCATTCAAAAGGATTGATAGTTGTAACCAAAGATCTAGAAGAATAATTACAAATATCTCAAAGAATAATTACAAATATCTCAACAATCAATAATAAATATATTCTTAATGAGAACACAACAAATTGACATTTAAATTACTTCGGGTTATATTTTGTCATTAGAAGTTTATTTGTGTTTGACGAATGCCTTATTGTCACAACTTGTGTCCCACTAATATATTTTTCAATGAAATAAAATACCACATTTAAAATTTATAGTAGCTCAAATTCATTATTTGTTGCCAAAATATGTTTATATCACTAAGTTCATAATAATAATTTATAGGTAGATGACATATGTAGGGGAATGTAATACTTGTAAGGGAGTTAGCGCACTGAGATTGCAAGGCAAAAACAATTTACTTCTAAAAACTGTAAAGTCTTAGTGATATTGATTGGCTACAAGATCAATAAAGGGTTATGCATACTCTAAATTTGTAGAATTGGTAGACTTTCAAGTTTAGGACACTCACATTTTCATTAATATTGATAGCCATCCTCAAGACTATAAGAAATATTAGGTACTTTATTCTCGATCATGCAATTGTAGATAGTGTGAATAAGATTCAATTTCATTGGTAGTATTATTAACTCAATGTCATATAATTAAACTTGAATATACTGATATAAATGAGAGGTAACATAGAATTCTAGCTTTACAATAATTGAACTAATTATTTGATTAAACAAAAAAAATATTGAAATATCAATTTATAAAATTTTAGTTTTAGGTTCATTCACAGCTATAATATTTGAAACTTTCAATTATGTATAATGTTAATTCAATTCTATTGAAATTATTAATCTTATATAATAACAAGCACTGTTACTTGAATTCTCCCTTAGATTTTCACTGAATGGAACAAGCTCTTTATTTAAACCCTAACTACTATACCTTAAGAATAAGCTCACTAGAGTTATATACTAAAAATCTTAAGAATTAAAAAAATAGGTTAATCCAAGTAACAATCACATAAGTTTGGATTGTTTAACTTGTGTTGAGTTTTCATAACAATAAGAAGTAAACTTGTCCATACTTCTCCACTGTTAATTGCTACTTGGTCATTGGGAATAGGATAAATATGGGCATTACCAAATAAATGGTCTATAGTAGCCATTCAAAATTGCTGCATAAAGTCTAATATATTAATATAATGGTTTTGTGTCCACTAAATTTAAAAGTGCTGCAATGGATCTATCATAGCAGTTTTCTTCGCCTATAGCAACATATATGAAATTGTTGTCTAAAGGCAATTTAGGTAGCTATTTTAAATGATTATCACAGTGGTTTTTTATAATCTTTACTTAGTAGTTTTTTAGTAAAATATGAAATAATTTTTTTTCATAGAATACGCAATAGTTTTTTTAATAAAATACACAATGGTTTTTTAAGAGAATACGCAGTGTTTTTTATAGAGAATATGTAGTGATTATTTTATTTTGTAGAATATGCATTAATTTTTTAATAGAATATACAATGATTTTTTAATAGAATATGTAACAATTTTTGGGTGAACTATATAGTAGTTTGTTTTTTGTAGAAAATGCAATGATTTTTTAAATAGAATATGCAAAACATTTTTAAGAGAATATGTAACAATTTTTTAAGATAATATGCAACAATTTTGTTATAGAATACCTAAGGATTTTTTTAGTGGAATACGAAATGGTTTTTACATAGGATACACAACAATTTTTTCAATAAAACATGCAATGGTTTTAATTACAATAGGCAACATTTTTCTTAGTGGAATATGCATTGAATTTTTAGTATCATATGTAGTCATTTCTAACATAATGAGTAACCATTCCACTCTGAATATGCACCACATAAACTTTTAAACATTATTGCAAATGTAATTAAACTAAACAGTAAAAGGAACAATTAATTTATTTAGCAAGTCTCACATAATGTTAATGCACAACTAAAAGTTTTAGATGGTTATGTTCAAAAATTGTGAAATCCTTAGTGATGAGGGGGAGCATCTTCCTAAAAACGATAAACATAGCTTTTGATCTAAATTTAGAAGCATTTAAAATAAAGTAACAAGTTAAAAATAAATAGAAAGGAGAAATAAATTATACACTAGCAAAGATTAAAATTGAGAAATATTAAGATTAAGGAAAAAAAAAGGAGGAATACCTAAATGCATGGGTTGCATGTGCCTCCTAAGGATAAATGAGTCCTTTACTATAAATCTTGATTGTGACCACTAAAAGTATCATTTGGTGAAGGAGTTAGTGTTATGTTTAAAGGAGGCATGTCAAAATTAATGTTTAGCCTTGGATTTTATTACTGCAATTTTTGGAATATTGCATAAAAATTGTGAGTTATTGCTATAATTTTTTGTTTCATCCTTTTTTGCAACTCTGGTGTCCAAGCTTTAAATTTCTTTTACATGTCAGCTTTTGCATTATTTTTAACAGACTGCATAAAATCTTTTGAAACTTTGATAGTATCTCCAACAATTAATTTGTCTTTCAAACAAGTGTGGTTCATACCTCTACCATATAACCTCACCCTCCCAGAATGCTCCTCCTCTATAACTGTAGTGAGAAGGCATTTAATGACTTTGGCTACTTGTTCCTTCCATTAAGTTTAAAGCTTCTTAATCCAATTCTGGATTTAAGCATGTCACGTTAGAAGTGAAAAAATATAATAGAACCTTAGGTCATATATAAAAAAAAGGGTAAAAAAAAAAAAGCAATTACTTACAATTTGCTTAAGTGTTTAATTTGATAACTTATATTCTTAGTTGACTCTTCTTTTGTGAGTAACCTTAAATATTTCAAGTTGGGATGGGGTGTTTTTACTAGGATCTTCAGCTTTTTGATGCAAATGCAAGCAATGAAATGCAACAAAATAAATTTAAATTAAATATTAGTACCACATTGTAAAAATGTACCAAAACATGGTTAGATATGAACCATAAGATTAATGGAACACACATAAAATCTCAATATATTAATGGTGTTTTTTTGATTTACATACTAATTATTCTCAAATCTTATCAAAACTCTTTTTGCCTATAGTATGCATTCTTGTTTGCATTTGTCGATTGTTAATGTTGATTTTTGCCACTGCTTGTAATCATTGTTAAGGAATAATAAGAAGGAAAAATATATTAATATAAACCTAAAGATAATATTTGACAAATAAAGAAGAAAAGGATAATATTAAACCATTGATTCTTTAGAATTCCACTGATTCTTTAGAATTCCAATATTGCAACAATTGTCTAAATTGATCCTAAGGCATATGGGGTGGACAATTTCTTAGTCTCTATCCATTAGTCTTGTACTTCTTATAGTGTTGTTTCTTCAACATGCACTTATAAGCCCTCCAACTTGCTCCAATTATAGTAATCACCCACTTTTTGCCTTCATTAGGTATTATATACTAATCTTATAATCATTTAAAATGTCAAAAAGTTAATTATAACAAATACATTTCCATAGAGATAAGGAAGAAAATTTCTTATATACATTAGTTACATGAGCTTCCATAAAGCATTCTTTTTCTCAAGATCTAATGCTTTCCAAGTCTTTACATATAATGGCACCAATTTGACATTCCTAGCTAATGTCCTAAGAAAATTGCTAAGCTCACATAAAGTTTGATCATATGGGCCTGTAGGTTGATTTTTGACATTTAGGAAAATGGATTTTTTCTTGTCTTCATGTCTTGCAAGCACTACTCTCATTACTGTTTGTCCTCTTCCTTTTTTATGCACTAAAAAAATATTAGTGAAAACATTTAAATATTCAATATAATAATTAAGATTTTAGTGAATCACATAACTAAGAGATACATTTTTAATTACCTTGGATATCTTTTTCTTATTGTGGTCATTATCTCTATCTTGCCTCTAAGAAAGGCTATGTTCTCATTTGATTAGAAGTTGTCCCTCTTGATTGTTGACTATCAAAAGTTGTGTGTACTTGAGGTTGTTGCCCATTTACACTAATTATATGCATTGTTGGCTATCCTTCTCTTTCTTTCGATGTCTCAATTAACTGTGACTAACTACTTGGAATAAAAACTCAATCTGATAATATTGGACAAAGGGGTTTGCATCTCTTCATGTGCATGAGCCTCTTTTGTTAATGTTTACTATCCCAAAATACTCGAAAAGAAGGTTGCCACCACTTTAGTAGTAGACAAAGCCTTCTTTCTTTGAGTTAATTTGTTCATCATGGCTAATGGTTGTCAAAGGATAAGGGGGAATTAAAAATTAGATAAATAATAAAGTAATAATGATAATTGTGTTTCTGATATACTATGCATATAATGTGCACATTATATTTCACAAAATCAATGAATTAATCACAATTTAGTAATGTAGCTACAACAAAAAAAGAACCTCAAAGCATTAACTCTCAATTAACATATTAAAGATCAGAACAAGAAAAAGAAATGAAAAACTTATTAACCTATTTTTTCTAATTATTTGCATCCATCCACTCCCAAAGTGTTACATCGTCATTTGTATTGCTGTTCAATTGCTCTAAACCTCTTTTAAAAGGTAGATCATTTTTGTGTAGGTCAACTATGGTACTGGGTATGTCTTCTTTTATCAAAGTAGATTACTCAACACTACCAATGCCTTATATATTTGAATCTACTACATTTGACTCCACCCTAAATATATCTTGTACACTTACATTTTCTTCTTCATCTAACTTAAATAATTCTTTAAGAATCATATGCATTACATAATAAATGCCTTTCTCAATTGGATCCTCCATAAAGAAAACTTGGTAAACTTGAGATGCCAATACAAAAGGATCTCCTTGATAGCACAATTTGTTGGAATTAACCCATGCAAGTCCATAGTCATCATTCTTCAACTCAAACCAATCATATTTAAACAAAACAACATTAAATTGACTCTAGCAATCCAATTAATAATTTTTACAATTGCCCCATAATACTTCACTTCTCCCTTTACTAGATCTTGCTCTTTTAAACTAGTAAAGTAATTTGTTAATGCTATTAATGTAACATCACTATTTTGTGCCCTACACCTTACATCTTATTCCCTTATATGGAATTTGTAGCCATTAATAATATAACCACCATAACACTTGTTACACTATTAGGACCACTAGATAACCACTAAATATAAAAAGGAACCTCTTTAGTTGTAACTTGGGTTTGAAACCAAGTACAAAAATCTTGACTATGATTTTATGCTCTTGCCCATCTCTTTCTTCATCTTCCACTCATCAGTTGCTTATGCTCTCTACAGTATAGCCAATAATGAGTAATAGAAGGAATGATATTTTAAGGAGACAATTTTAAATGGCAATTTAATGTTTGGTTTGGCTTACTTGATATTTCTCTTGAATTTTGCATCTCTATAATTAAACAATGCATATTTGTGTGGTCATTTAAGAGAAACAACATCCAAAGTAATGGCCTTACCTTTCCTTTTCCCTTTACCCTAAATTACATGACCTCTATTTGGAAATAGATGTGTTTGCACCTTTATTATTGCATTAAATTGTTGATGATATCTCGTATAGGGAGTCTTTACCCCATCATGCGTATATTTTGAGCAAAACACCAAATACTCTTCAGCTAAATATGCTTTTATGATGGAACCTTCATGTTGAATTCTATTCTAAACATATGATTTTAATTTGCATAAGTATCTCTCAATCCTAAACATCTAATGACAATGCATGGTCCCAGCAAGCTAGTTTTCATCAATTATGTGTATAGGCAAGTGCATCATGATATCAAAGAAATTTGGAGGAAAAAGCATCTTTAGTTGACATAATGTTTCACTAATTTGACCTTGTAAGTGATCCAAGTCTTCTAACTTCACAGCTTTATTACATTTTGATTTAAAAAATAATCCCAATCTTGTTAATGTCATAGCAACATGCTTTGGTATTGTCTTCTTAACTATAATCGAAAGAAGTTAATGCATCAATAAGTGAACATCATGACTCTTATACCCTATAATTTTCTTCTCTTTTTCATTCACACATTTGGAAATATTGGATGTACAACCTTAAGGAAGTTTGACACCTTTTGTAATGGTACAAAACATGGTTTTCTCCTCTGACATTATTGAATAGCATACTTTAGATGGACAAAATGTATCGACCAGCATTAGAAAGAATAGGTTGAAGCTTTTTTTTTTTTTATCTCATGTCTTGTAAATCAAAAGAGCTTTTGCATGATCCTTCGTTTTACCAGGATTGTCAAGGATAGTCCCCAAAACGCTGTCACAAATGTTCTTCTTTATATGCATCACATCTAAACTGTAATGGCATTTATTAGTCTCCCAATATGGCAAACAAAAAAATGTAGACTTTTTCTTTCGTGGACTATCATAGATTGCTTTTTGCTTTTTCCCAAACTAATTATCAAAGTTGGATAACTTTGTTGCAATCTCTGACCCTAACAAAGGTATTGGACCATCTTTCAACTTTATCTTACCATTGAAAGATTTTCTATCTCTTCTCAAAGGGTGTTTAGCATCGAAGAACCTACGATGGTCCATAAACATGTTTTTTTATTATGATACAAATATTCATAAAAAGCATCATAATTACATGTAGGACATCCTAACAACATTGCATATGCTGGAAAATCACTGACAATCCATAATAAGGTTATGTGCATTTAAAAAGATTGCTTATTACATGCATGATATGTCTCCAAACCATACTCCCACAACTCCTTCAATCCTTCAATTAATGGCTGCAAAAACACATCAATCTCTCTCATAGGTGAATTAGGGCTATGAATAATCATACCAAACATCACATATTCTAGTTTCATATAGAGCCATGGTGCTAGATTTTAATTAATGAGCATAACTGGCCATGTGCTATGTGCAATGCCTAAGGTTTGAAATGGATTAAAACCATTGCTAGCCAAACCTAATCTCAAATTTCAAGGTTCCTTTGCTAAAGATGGATGCAACATATCAAAATATTTTCAAGCTTCACCATCAGCATGATGTCTCATGTTACCATTTGTAGGTCAATGTTTTACATGTCAAACCATATCATCAACCATTTTGAGGCACATGAAAAGTCTTTAAGGTTTGGATTTCAAAGGGAAATATCTTAGAATTTTGACTAACACGCAATGGACCTTTGATGATACATTAGAGATTTCATCCCCTTCAGCCTCCTTTAAGTTTCTCCACCTAGTAGCCCCACATATATGACACCTCTTTTCCTTTTCATGCTTGTCCCAAAAAAGCATACAATCATAAGGACATGCATAAATTTTTTTTTAGGTAGTTAAGTCTTGGTTCTTTAACCATAGTTTTAGCTTCATTAAATGAACTAAGAACCTTAATATTAGAGAATGCCTCTGAAGTTCCCAACTTCTCCCTAGGATCTACTAATTTGTGATACTGAGAGGGGGGTGAATCAGTATCACTACAATTCACAATTCGCAGGTAAGTGAACAACTTCAACCTTTTCTTAAAAGCGAACTCTTTCTCAGACTCGACTAAGGTAGATCTATTGCTACCTACTAATCATAATAGTCCCCAAAGTCACCTTCCAAACACCTTACCTAATAGATAATTCAGATGTTCTTGTTTAGGCCTTCGTTAGGTTATGGGTTGGCTGATACTTTAGCTGCATTCACAACTCAATTCAAAACACAGAATGTAAAGCAAATTAAGGACACACAAGATTTATGTGGTTCCGTCAATGTGACGTACATCCACGGTGGTAGGGACTCTCCCTTACCGAGACCATCCATTATACTTGAGAATTCCAGTTAAAATGGATGTCTTAATTCTCTACTCTTTTCACTATTGCAAATACTAAGCAAGCACAATACAAAGAGTGTCACTTACTGTATCTACCCTTCTTCTAGCTTGTCTTGCCTCTGTTGAATTGAAAGGCTACTCCATTGCCATTTAGAAGTTCACCGCAACGCTCTTTAACCTCTCTTGAAGAAATCTGGAAATACGTTGAGTTCTTTCTGATACTTCACCGAATTCCTTCTCCAGGTTGTCTCACATAGCTCTTGCTTTCACCGTCGCACGGTTTCACCCGTCTCCTTGTCTCACGGCTCACCTCACGTTTCTGTTTTTTTTTTTTCTTCGTTTAGCCCTGTTCTGCTGGATCTCTCATCGTCGACAGGATCTCTTTCTGTTGGATCTGTCACTGTCGACCGGATCTATCTCACTGTCTGCCAGATC
This sequence comes from Rhizophora apiculata, assembly GCA_037832385.1. Lineage (NCBI taxonomy): Eukaryota > Viridiplantae > Streptophyta > Magnoliopsida > Malpighiales > Rhizophoraceae > Rhizophora > Rhizophora apiculata. Next base: position 478,818 of record CM075439.1, on the reverse strand, counting down.
TGTCACTGTCTACTGGATCTATCACCGTTGACCGGATCTGTCTCACCGTCGACCAAATCTCTTTCTGCCGGATCTGTCACCGTCGACCGGATCTGTCTCACTGTCTACAGGATCTGTCTCACCATCTGCCAGATCTGTTCAGCTGCCTACTGCTGGTGTGCCGATCTGCTCAGCTGCCGACTGCTGGTGTACCGGTGGTGTGTCGATCTGCTCAACTGCCGACTGCTGGTGTGCCGGTGGTGTGCCGATCTGCTCAGCTGCCGACTGTTGGTGTGCCGGTGGTGTGTCTTTCTCACGGGTTTCTCTCTCTTACTGGTGGTGTACGTAGGTTTTCTGTCTGTTTTTCTCAATAGCCGATACATCTTTTTTTGTTGTCTTCCAATGGCCTTTATATACTCCTCACGAGTTTACTGTTTTGCCCTTCCATGTGGCTTTTACGTTCTTGCCCCTCCATGTGTCTTTTACCTTCTTGCCCTTCCATGTGGCTTTACTTTCTTGTACACTTAAACCTAGTTGACAACAATTACAACCCATACAAGGCTATGGGAACAACAATCTCCCCCTTTGTAATTGTTGGCAACACTCATAACAAAAGCCACTATGCAGTAGTTCAACTCCCCTTAAATATGCATTCCCCCTTTCTTAACAGCTCCCCCTGCACTGTTGCTTCTCTCCCCTTTTGCCAACCAATTACAAATATGAAAAACTCACAAAGTGGAGATGGAGGATTCACCTAAACTTCAGGCTTGAGGAGGCATTTGCACAGATAGACTCAATCTGTGCTTTTCAAATAGCTCTATGGACAAAGGTTTAGTTAGAATATCTGAAATTTGATCTTTAGTGCCAACATACTCCAACAGAATTGTACCCTATTCCACTTGATCTTTGATGAAGTGATACCGGATGTCAATATGCTTGCTCCTCGAATGTTAAACTGGATTCTTGCTGAGATCAATAGCACTTTGATTATCACAAAGTACACTCACTAGTAACTTCACTTCAACACCCAAGTTTGCCAATTGTCTTAGCATCCATATCACTTATGTACATGTTGCACAAGCAGCCATATACTCAGCCTCAGCTGTGCTCAAAGCAACACTGTTTTGCTTTCTACTTAACTATGCAACACACTTTGAACCCAAGTAGAAGCTGCAGCCGTTGGTTGATTTTCTATTGTCTATACTTCCTGTCCAATCTGCATCAGTGTATGCTTGTAGTTTAATAGAATCCATGACTGGATGCCACAAGCCCATTTCCAGTGTTCCTTTGAGGTACCTTAAGATTCTTTTCATTGCCAACACATGAGACTCCTTAGGATCAGCTTGGAATCTGTTGCAGCGCACACAACTTGCATAAGATCAGGCCTTGATGTCGTAAGGTACAGCAGGCTCCCTATCATCTTCCTGTACTCTGTAGGGCTTGTACTTCTTTTCTCCTGACCTTTTGTTAACTTGCAGCCCACTGTCATAGGGGTACTGACAGATCTGCTATCCTCCATGCCAAACCTTTTCAGCATCTCTTTGGCATATTTCGTCTGAGAAATAAAGATACCTTCTTCACATTGCTTTATCTGTAATCCAAGAAAGTACGTCATTTCTCCAATCAAAGATATCTCAAATTCCTTACTTATCCTCTGTGCAAAATCTTGGCATAACTCAAAGTGATCCCCTCCAAGATGATGTCATCTACATATACTATGGTTATCAGCTGGCCTTTCTCTGAGTTGAACACATACAAGTTATTATCAACCGTTCCTCTTCTGAAGTTCAACCTTCTCAAATACACATCCAGCCTACTATACCATGCTCTTGGAGCTTGCTTAAGACCATACAAGGCTTTCTTCAGCTTGCACACTTGTATCTCATCCTCATTGATTTGTACTCCATCCGGTTGTTCAATATACACTTCTTCTTTCAGGAGCCCATTTAAAAAGGAGGATTTCACATCCATCTGATAGACTTTATACCTCTTGTGTGCTGCCAAAACTAAGAACATTTTGATAGTTTCTAACCTTGCTACTGGTGCAAAAGTTTATCAACATTTACCCCTTCTATCTAAGTGTAGCCTTTGCAAACCAGCCTGGCCTTGTTCCTCACCACCTTGCCATCTTCATTATGTTTATTCCTAAAAACCCACTTTGTTCCTATGACATTCTTATTAGTGGGTCTTGGAACCAGCTCCCATGTATCATTCTTCTCAATTTGATCTAACTCCTTATTGATAGCTTTGACCCAGGCTTGGTCTTGAATAGCCTTTTCAATAGATTTAGGTTCAACTTATGAGAGTAGAGCAGTAACTCCCACCATTCTTCTTCTTGTTGTAACTCCTACTGATGGGTCACTTATGATCTGATCTCCTTGATGAGCACTTGTCCATGTTTTCTTTGTCCTTCATCCTTGCACCGTCTTAGTTGCAAGAGGATCTCTATCTTCATCTTCAGACTCACTCTTCTCTGAGTCTGAACTTACTTCTTGTTCCTTTTCTTCAGGTTGGTCTGATTCTTCATCTACATTGAAGTCATCTTCTTCATTGTCCTCAGCTTCTCCATTCTACATTGTTTTCCAGTTCTCATCTATTCTTACATCACTGGAAGTGATCACTTTTCCCAGCTTATGCAGGAAAACTTTGTAACTTTTTGTCTTTGCTGAGTATCCCACAAAGATGCTTCATCAGACCTAGCGTTGAATTTTCCCAAGTTTTGCTCCTTGTTCTTCACAAAACATGGGTTGCTAAAGACTCTGAGATACTTGGCTGTTGTCTTTTTCCCACTCCATAGCTCATATGGAGTCTTATCAGTATTGGGCCTTAGTAGAACTCTGTTTAGTAGGTGCACGGCTGTAAATGTTGCTTCTGTCTAAAATCTTGTGTAAAGCTTGGATTCCAGCAGTAGAGTTCTTGCCATTTCAACCACAACTCTATTCTTCCTCTCTACCACCCCATTCTGTTGAGGTGTTCTTGCTGTTGCCATCTGATGATGAATACCATGCTTCTCAAGGTAATCTTTAAAAGCTTCATTTGTAAATTCAGTGCCTTGATCTGACCTCAATACTTTGATCTTCCTTCCACTCTCATTTTCAGCCAATCTTCTGTATCTCTTGAAGCAATTCAAAACTTTTGACTTGTGTTTGAGGTGCATGATGCAGGTCCTTCTGGAATAATCATCAACAAACAAGATGAAGTACCTCTCACCTTTCAACCCTTTTGTTCTCATCGGCCCACACAAATCAGTATGCACAATGTCAGGCACTGCTTCAGAACTGAACTCTTTAGTCTTATACTGCTTTCTAACGTGTTTTCCTTTAGAGCATGCTGAGCAAACATACTCTCTCTCTCTCCTGAGGTTGGGAATATCTCTGATTACATGAGTAGTGGTCAGCTTCCTCATGTTCTTCTATGATAAGTGTCCCAGCCTCCTATGCCAGAGTTGATTTTCTTCTTCTTTGGTGAGTAAACAGCTGCTTGTCTTGTCCTCATCAATCACATATAAATTTCCAGCTGTTCTCTTCCTGGCTGCAACAGTATTGCCTTCTTTACTCTTTACTTGGCAACCTGTTTTTGTGAATATTACCTTATGGTCTTCGTTGCATAGCTGATTGACAGATGCTAAATTATATCTTAGTCCTTCAACATACAGAATATCTTTCAGCTTTCCTCCTCCAATCTTTACTGACCCCTGACCATTGATGTTGAGTGAATCATCATTGCCAAACTTGACTCTGCCTTCTTTTGATTTGTTTAACTTTGATAATTTACTCTTGTCACCCATCATGTACAAAGTGCATCCACTATCAAGGATCCACTGCTTATCCCTGCAGTCAGCTTTGAGTGCAATTTTAGCTATATTAGCCACCTCCCTTTTAGCTTTATATTCCTTCTTTTGAACTGGCTGGAAGATAACTTTCTCCTTTTTCTCAGCTTTGACTGCATCTCTTATTTTCACTGTGCCATTGAGTGCCTTCTCTTGCTCAGGGAGAAGTGTCATGCATCTCTTGGCATTATGGCCATCCTGCCCGCACCTTTCACACTGCTCCAAGTCTGCTAATATAGCAAACTTATTCTTTGAAACCACTGGTTTGGGCTTCCATCAACAATCCTTGTCAGCATGTCCTTGCCTTTTACAGTATGTGCAAGAACTCATGACACGTGTTCTCTTCTAAATTCTGTATTATCTCCCCCTGTATGCAGCATCGTATCTTCTTAAGTTGGAGACATTTACTGGCCTTCTCCACTAGCAGTTACTCGCCTTATGACCCCAAACTCCACAATAAAGGCAATGACCTTAAAACTGCCTCTTCTTAGGTCTGATCACTACTTGTCTTCTTCTGTTCATCACTTGCTGTGTAGGCAAAGTAGCTGGCTTCTTTGCTTGTGTGACTTTCATTTCAGTCACCTTCTTCTCCTTCTTCTGTTCAGCCGTAGCCCTCTGCTCGCTGACTTTCTTTTCCTCCTTCTTGTTTGCCACCCTAGGTTACTTCTTTGGATCTTCTTTATTCTCAACTATCTTCTTCTGAGTCACAACCTTCTCTTTCAACTTCTGTGGCACATTCTTATTTTCCTTAGCCAATGCAGCCTCAGATTGCTGCACTTTCTCTACATTATTCTCTCCTTTTTCAGAACTTGTTTCTCCTATCATTTCAAGCTTCTCTTCAAGTTCTCTTTGCTACTTTTGAGTTGTTGCTGAAGTTTTAGCAACTCTTTCTCCATTTCTTCAATTTTTGAAGCCCTTGAGCCAAACTCTACTATAAGGTCTTCACATATTTTGATCTATTCCTCAAATCTTCTCTTCAAGTCAATATGCTCAAGCCCTTATTTCATCATTTTGACTTTCAGCTTCCTCAGACTTTGCTTCAACTTGTTTTATATGGGCCTCCAACCTTCTTATGGTTCTGCCCCTTCTGATTATCTCCTTTGAAGCTGCTTCTAGCTCAGGTTCAAGATCTGGCTCTTCTTCATCAACTTCCTCTTCCTCTTCAGAGGTTGAGCTATCACCTTGTGCTGATGCCATAAAGACATACTCATCTGATGAGTCTTCATCTTCCTCCTCATCAGCTTCTTTTGTTTGAGTCACATAACTCTTGAATGAGCCTCTTGTCTTCCTCTGTGGGTTAGCAATCTTCTTACTGGACTTCTTTGATTTGAATGACAATCTTCTCCATCTTGAATTCTGCTCATCATCACCATCCTCATCTTCATCATCAAGTTTCACTTTGCACTGAGAAGCAAAGTGTCCAGTCTGCCCACAACAATAACATCTCAAGGACAACTATCCTCTTCCCTTCTTAGACCCCTTTTTGAATTTCCTTGTGAAGTAAGCCAATACTTCACCTTCACTTTCTTCCTTATCATCATCATTATCCTCACTGGATGATTCTTCCTTTTCTTTTATCTTCAAGTGTTTCATAGCTTTGAAAGCTACCTCCTTTGATACCTTTGACGTTGAGGAGCTCTCAGTTGACTTTATTCTCATCTCATATGCAATGAGATTGCACTGAAGATCATGCAGAGACATAGAATTGAGATCTCTACTCTCCACTATGGTTGTTACCTTTGAGGCAAACCTCTCAGGCAGAATTCTCAGAATTTTCTTCACAATCGATGAGTCCTTCTTGTTCTTCCCATGACTTCTTAGGTCGTTTACAACATCAATAACCTTGGTGAAGAACTCTTGAACTGTCTCATTCTTCTGCATTCTGAGAGATTCATATCTTTCCTTGAACACTTGAAGCTTAGCCTCCTTCATTCTGCCATCACCTTCATAGACTTTCTGCAATCTATCTCATATCTCTTTGGCAGATTTGTAGTCCATAACTTTAGCATACTCAGGATCTGTCAATGCTAAAATGATGACATTTGAGGTCTTCCCATTTATCTCAAACTGCCTTAACTCCTCTGGGGTTGGGTCTTTACCTTCTTCCGGAGCCACAAAACCCTCCTGTACGCATTTCACCACGTTCATGCCCATGGTTGCAAATACCACTTGCATTCTTGCTCTCCACATATGATAGTTGGTTCCATTGAAGATTGGAACCTTCTTACTGTAAGTGGTGCTAGTGCTGGTACCGACTTCCATTTCTCAGTATGCTGAACAAGTCAAACTTCTAGATCCCTTCAAACTAGTATACCAAGCTGTTAAGCTTCAAACTAGTGAACCTATACTCTGATACCAATTGAAGTTCTTGACTTCTCCTTAAGATCTACTAGTTTGTGATACTGAGAGGGGGGGTGAATCAATATCACCACAATTCGCAATTCGCAGGTAAGTAAACAACTTCAACCTCTTCTTAAAAGCAAACTCTTTCTCAGACTTGACTAAGGTAGATCTATTGCTACCTACTAATCACAATAATCCCCAAAATCACCTTTTAGACACCTTGCCTAATAGACAATTCGGATGTTCTTGTTTAGGCCTTTGTTAGGTTATGGGTTGGCTGATACTTTAATTGCGTTCACAACTCAATTCAAAACATAGAATGTAAAGCAAATTAAGGACATACGAGATTTACGTGGTTCCGTCAATGTGACGTACATCTACGGTGGTAGGGACTCTTCCTTACCGAGACCATCCACTATACTTGAGAATTCCAGTTACAATGGATGTCTTAATTCTCTGCTCCTTTCACTATTGCAAATACTAAGCAAGCACAATACCAAGAGTGTCACTTACTGTGTCTACCCTTCTTCTAGCTTGTCTTGCCTTTGTTGAATTAAAAGGCTGCTCCACTGCTGTTTAGAAGTTCACCGCAACGCACTTTAACCTCTCTTGAAGAAATTTGGAAATACGTTGAGTTCTTTCTGATGCTTTGCTGAATTCCTTCTCTAGGTTGTCTCACACAGCTCCTACTTTCACCGCCTCATGGTCTCACCCGTCTCCTTGTCTCACAGCTCACCTCACGTTTCTGTTTTTTTTTTTTTTGTCCAGCCCCTGTTCTGCCGGATCTCTCATCATCGACCAGATCTCTTTCTGCCGGATCTGTCACCGTCTGCCGAATTTGTCACCGTCAATCGGATCTATCTCACCGCCTGCCGGATCTGTCACCGTCTGCCGGATCTCTCACCGTCGACCGGATCTCTTTCTGCTAGATCTGTCACCGTCTGCTGGATCTATCACTGTCGACCGGATCTGTCTCACCGTCGACCGGATCTCTTTCTGCCAGATCTGTCACCATCTGCCGGATCTGTCACCGTTGACCGGATCTGTCTCACCATCTGCCGGATCTGTTCAGCTGCCGACTGCTAGTGTGCCGGTGGTGTGCCGACCTGCTCAGTTGCCGACTGCTGGTGTGTCGGTGGTGTGCCGACTTGCTCAGTTGCCGACTGCTGGTGTGCCGGTGGTGTGCTGATCTGCTCAGCTGCCTACTGCTGGTGTGCTGGTGGTGTGCCGATCTGCTTAGCTGCCGACTGTTGGTGTGCCGGTGGTGTGTCTTTCTCACGGGTTTCTCTCTCTTGCCGGTGGTGTGTGTAGGTTTTTTGTCTGTTTTTCTCAATAGTCGATATGTCTTTTTTTGTTGTCTTCCAATGGCCTTTATATACTCCTTTATAAAACCCTAATAGGGCTTACTTGCGGCGAATTTACTATCTTGTCCTTCCATGTGACTTTTATGTTCTTACCCCTCCATGTGTCTTTTACCTTCTTGCCTTCCATGTGGCTTTACTTTCTTGCACACTTAAACCTAGTTGACAACAATTACAACTCATACAAGACTATGGGAACAAGAGCCTCCTTAATTAATTCTAACATATCTCTAAATGCTACATTACTAAGACTATGAAGACATAATCTAATTGTAAATGAAAGCATTGAGAAGGTCCTATAGCCAAGGTATAATTCTTGTTGCCCTGCCTTAACTAACTTGTAAAACCTTTTAGCCTGTTCATTAGAACTCTCCCTAACATTGCTAGAATTTACTAATTCTCTCACATCCCTAAAGGTGTCATTTAAAGGCCATCAATATCATTTTTTTTATCAACTTCAATTTCAGTATCATTTATCACCTTACTTGATTATGGTTGCTCAACATGGAAAATCCATATCTTATAATCTTGCATGAATCCCTGATTAACTAAATGTTCATAAACCATAACTCTAGAACCAATAATGGCAACAACATTTTCTACAAGAGCAAGATATTTCATAAACTTTGAGTTTTGTTGTTTCACTTAAGATTGAATTATATATTGTGTACGTTAACCTAAAACAAAGCGAGACATAGGTTCCTAGAATTTTGTTCCTTTATTGGTTTCAAGGCCCTTACTTGTGCTAATTTTATTCTTAATGTTGTGGGATTCTTTTCCACTAATTTAACTTGGGGCAACATTTTGATATTCTTTGCTTTTCTATGCTTCAGTTGGCTTCAATTTTTGATTTGTAGCAAATTTTGTGTTGTTTCCATTCAGCTATTTAGTCAGTTCAAGTGGCAAAGGCTTAAGAAAAATCATTGGCAAAAAGCAATGTTCATGTCTTGCTTGTTCTTAATTATTATCATAAATGTGTTGTGGCTAACTTGCACAAACTTAGATTATGTAAAGGAGAAAACTAATGATATGATGACCACTTAATGTAGTGACCAACCTATTGTATAAATTCAATATCCTGAATTTTAATATCATTGTCATGGAGAAGATGATTGGAGCAATGACATCTCTCATCATGATGATAAAACATAGTGATGCAAATCTTCAAATGGTACACACTTTTTAAAATGTTAGGGACAAGTAGCAATGTTAAATTGTAACAAATCATTCAAAACTATAAAATTCCAAAGTCAATATGCATTTATTTTTGTAAATCAAAGAACAGGGAGCTAAAAAACAACAAAAGCTTTCCTAATCCAAGTTCATGAAATAAAAGAAACAAAATCAAAGTGGCATAAAATAGGTGTCAAAATTGACAAAATAAGCTTACAGGATATGACATGACCAACGCTTAGCCATAAAGTGTGTCTTTCCTTAGCTTAATGTTAGGTTACATTTTATTCATCTTCTCAACACTAAAGTCAAGTAATCTAGGCATGCATCAAAAGAAGTACCAAAATGTGAGAAGTCATCCATAAAGACCTTTATGAAGCATTTCACCATGTCTAAAAATATGGACATCATAAATCTATCAAAGATGTTTAGGCATTGCAAAGCCCAAAAAGCATCCTCCAAAAAGTAAATGTCCAAAATGGATATGTGAAAGTTGTCTTCTCTTAGTCTTTTGAAGCAATTGGAATTTGATAGTAACCTAAAAGACCATCAAGAAAGTAATAAAAATCATGTCCATTTAATCTTTCTAACATATGATCATTAAAAGGAAGGGGAAAATGATCTTTTTTAGTGTCTACATTTACCTTATTGTAGTGTATGAGCATTTCCATCTTGTGGTTGCCCCTAGTAAAAACCAAGTCATTCTACTCATTTATGACAACAATGATGCCAAATTTCTTGGGCACAACATGCATAGGGCTAGCACACCTGCTATCTAAAATACGGATAAATCACTTATACATCTAGAATTTTCAGTATTTGTTTCTTTCCTACCTCCTGCATATTTGGGTTAAGTCATGTATATGATGTTAGAAATGGTCCAGCCCATTACTTTCCTAACCTCACTAAGTACCTCAACTAAGCTCCCTTCTTAAAAATGGGTCAAATTGGAAGCGATAATTATAATATATGTATCTCCCTCTCCTAGAAAGGTATATTTAAAGTGTGTGGGCAACTCCTTCAATTTTAACTTAGGCAAAGGGCTCTCCTCTCCAATAGAAAGTGACTTAGGTAGTTTAAAGGATTATTTAAGTTCTCTTAGGGAATATTTTGGCTACCCTATCCAAAATGTCATGCTACACTTGAATTTCTTACTTAATTTCATTCTCCACTCTTTCCAAAGTTATTACAACTTTTAATTTATCTTCTATCATGTTATGTAGATAAATCTCATGAACTAATGAGTCCAATTAATAAATATAGGCACATTCATTACTAGGTAAACACAATAAAAGGATAAAAGAATTAAAGACTCTAAATTCAATAGTCTCTCCTAAGACTATCATTGTTAACAATTGATTGTAGACTTCAATTATTATCTTGGTGATTGCCATGAATGGGTGGTGAACAAGAATAATCACCTCTCTATACTCAGATGGAGTGTTTTCCATATTTAAGACCACCAAATCAATTAGGACAATGAGCATATCTAGTTGAATCAATAAGTCTTCAATTATGCTGCTTAGATACTTCACAGAATGATTGGCAAGTTATAAAGTCATTGTGGTAGGTTTTAACTCCCCCAATCCTAGTAGCAAGAAAAAATAATATCATATGAGTTTTATGCTTACGCCTAAGTCTTGAATAGCCTTAGTAATCTTGTTGTCTCCCAAAATGATGGTAATAATAACACTTCCATGATACTTCATCTTGGGAGGTAACTTGTGTTGCAAGATAGCATCATTACTTTTGAGATAATTACTTACTCATTCTTCCCATATCTCCTATTGTGGGTGTTTAACTCGATAAATTTTGCATAAGAAGGGATATTCTTGATAACATCCAAATGAGGTAAATTAATATTCACTTTTGAAAACATATCAAAAGTTTCAAAGAATTACATATCCTATTTGCTTTTGTTCAAGCAATTTTACAAAGAAATTGGTAGCTTGTATGGTTTGATTACTTTATGGAAATATTCGGCAATAAATGGTTCTCTTTTTCATTATTTAGTGCTACTTGGATGGCTATTTGACTTCAATTTGCACATTTTTGGGATAACCTTCTTCAATTAACTTAGTTTGTGCCTCCTTTTTAGGCTCTAAGCTTGAATTTCCTACATCATGTTGCATATCATCAATATCTTTATTAGCTAAATTTTATTCAATAACTTACCACTTTTAAGGATTGTCATAGACTTTTCTTGCTCTAGTTTGCTAGTTAATTTTCTCTTTTGGTTTCCTTCCAATGCTTTTGCACATTGCCCAACTTTCATCATTGCCTTTCTTATGGATGCTTCTAAAGAATCCAACCTTTGGTAATTTTCCTATTGGTTTTTATTGTTGAGTTGCATGAAAGCATTCAAACTCTCTTCTAAGGTTGGTTTTCTTAATTGATTAGAAGGGACAACTAAGGTATGAAATCATGGAGGATTCTAGTTTGGAATATATGCAGGGTTAAGGTTGTTTTTCCATGAGAAATTTGGGTGTTTTCTCCATCAGAAGTTGTAGGTGTTTGAGAATGGGTCATTCTCAACTTGGTTTGATACAACTCCATTAAATTAGCTCACTTTTGCTTATCACTTGCATAAGAATCATATGAAAAGCATACATCCATGTCCTAAAACACCATAAACCCCATATACTTGTTGATTGGCTAAATTTTAGGTAATGAGAATTTTGATTTGCTTAGTCAACTCTACCAATTGCATAGCCATTTCATTATGTGAGCTCAATTCATATATGGTAGCACTTCTTCCTCTACCACTTTTTTGTTGGGAGTTAGCTGTTAACGTTTCATAAGATCACGTCTCCTTAGTAGTCTTTTTCTCCCATATCTCCACCAGTTGCATTATCAACTAGAGTTTGAAACTATTGTGTCAAACCATCATAAAAATATTGATATCTAAGTTCTAATGAGAAGTGATAATGCATACACTAAATAGGAAGCATTTTAAATCTCTCACAATTCTCATGGAACTGTTCTCTATACATTTGAATGAAAGTAGCTATTTTAGTCCCCAATTCTATAATTTTCTAATAGGAATAGAACTTCATAACAAATTTATTATGAACCATATCCCACGTGGTCAAAGAACCAATAGCCAATGTTCTCAACCAAGCCTTAGCCTTGTCATTTATAGTATAGGGAAAGCACCTAATTTTAAGCTAATCTTCTATCAATCCTCTCAATGGAAATGTTTGCATAGTAGTATAAAAATAACAAATGAATGTAAGAGGATCGTCACTTGCCATTCCATAAAAGGATGGTAGCATAATATAGTGGATATTATAGATCTCATAATTTCCAATTGCTTCCTCTAAAAGAATGCAAGAGGTGAAGTCCTTACTACAAGACTAATGTATTCTTTCATGGTCCTTTGTCTTTTGGCTATCATGAATGGATATTGAATTTCTCCGTGCATAACCCTTACCTCAGCTTCATCCCTAATCTCAAACTCATGTCTCCCTTTTGTTAGTTTCCTTACTTGACCATTAATCCAAGGGTTGTTCTCTAAACCAGGTATGAGCTTGCCTCCTAGAGATTTCTTGCTTTACATGCACCTAAAAAAATTAAAAGAAAATTTAGCAACATAATGGTTAAAATATGATTAAATTGAGGGAAGTTTAACAAGCATGAAAAAATTTTAAAAAAAAAGCATAAAATTGAGAAAAAAGTAAAAAAACAAAAAAAAAAACTTTAAAATTTCAAAAGAAAAGCTGAACTATGATGTTCCATAAGCAATGTGCACATAACAATTCAGAAAGCCAAGAAAACAAGAAAGAAAATCAAATTACAACTATTCAACAATGGTTCCAAGTACATAATGATTAAAAAATTTGTAATTCACAACTATACAAATCAATTGTAAGACAAAGCCAAATACATTTGAAGGTTTTTGTAACACTTGAAACTTCTCACACATATTATCACATCATCTTATGTAGGATTATATGTTTAATATGCATATATTTGCTCATGTTGCTTACATTTTTTTATTCATGATATTATTACAATGTGCATTTCTATTATTGTGATGTGTATGTACTAATGCCTAACTAGAAACTCTAATTGATCTTAGAATTAAATTAGAAAAGACATGTGTCAAGCATGTAAATGCCTAGCTCATTTCACACTTGAGACAAGTGTCCCTTAATGTGGGAAGCATACAAATGTTGACCCTACTCCCTTTAGCATAGAAATATGTAAACTTTTAGAACACTTAAAGAGTAACTTATTCAAATCAAGCTTAAAGAGAAAGTGAACGACCAAAACTTGTAAGGTGAGTTATTTATCTTTCAAGCTTTCTCTTACTTTAGTTATGCATTAAAGAATAGATTAACAATATATAAGTGTGTCTAGAATGATTAAATGAAAGAGAATAATAGAAACCCTAACTAAATATTATGCGGTTATGAACTAGGCTTTCTTGTGAAGCTAGATTGGGCACACATATTTTAACAAATTTGGCAATAAGACTGAATGAAGCTTAGCTATGAAATAATGTTCTAATTAGTCTCAGTGGATATGATGAGTAACTCAAATGGGATTATGCTTGAGATTGTGTTAATTAGGCTACCTTTTTAAATAATTGAACTAAACAATGTAATTAGGAATTGATTACATACCTGCTAAGGTTGTTTATTTTAGATTGATATGATTAAATTTAACTAATAGATAATTTCACTTTGATGTTTATTGATCAGAATATGTCATAGTCTTAACAAAAGATATATATATATATCTTTTAGCTAGGATTAAGGTAAGTAGAATCTCAACTATCATTATAAGGTGAATATGTGACAATGTGTATTAAGTATTAAGTGCTAGTTGATGGTTACTAAAGTATGTTCCAATGATTGGATACTTAACTAATATTACAATAATACTTCATGCATTCCATGACAATAAACATGAATCACAGTACAAATAATGAATGAAAGAGCACTTCCATTATCATGTTGCATGGATGATTTTCATAGGGACTTGGCATAACCATTATAGTATGGCTTGAATAAATTTATCCATTGCAATTCAGACTAAACAAGATATATCTATTGTAGTGTGGACTAAAGTGAAGGCCAATGATCCTAGGGTATACCCAACAAGAAAAAAAAATTTTGTGCTTGAAAAGAGGATCTTATGATCATCATCATTCTTAAAGCATATCATGCTATTTACTACGCTAGAAACTCACCAACTCATAATGGCATGTGATGGATCTAGAGTATGTAGTGTAGCCTAACACACAAGGAGCAAGAATCATAGTCATTGATGTCAAAGTCATTTTGAAATATAATATATAGCCAATGGCTCTCATGCATTTTATGATGTGCACATGTGGAGGGCCTTATAAATAATGTAAATTATAAGGGTAGGTGGTGAGTGGGGAAAATAGTAATGGCCAAGGGTTTGATCACTTTTATGAACTTTTATGATGAGAATTGACAGAAAATGTATCTTATTGCAAATGCTTTTCATGAGTTCAAAGTTCAAGTGAATGCATGGTATCCAAAGTGAGTACATATGATTAAGTAATAGTAGTATCACTTGAATAAGAATCTCAACTCAAGGAAATCTAGGTAAAGTGATTTCTATTAGCAAATAGTAACTTGTGTTTAGATCACTACAAGAAGCTAGGGTCTCGATTGAGGACATCAATATCGTTCTCAATGTGGATTGTGAAACAAATCAAATTTTCTTACATAGAATTCTAGCAACTGAATTTGAGCTAGAAACTAAACCAAAATTCCAACTTATACTAGAAAATAGAGTGAGTGAACTTAATAAAACTTAGGTAATTAATTTTTCTTTCAAATTGAATCCAATTCTCAATCTACTTGAATGAATATGTTGAATTAAACTCATTAGAATGCAAGATTTGAATAGCAACACTCTAATTAATCAAACATAGGTACTAAGTTTATTATCTTTGCAGGCATTAACACAATACTTGAACATTGTCTAAAAACAAATTAAAATTCAGATTAGGGAATAATCTCACTAAAATTAGATAAGACTGTTGATGTTTAGTTACCAATCCAAATTACATGCAATAAATTGGTGCCTTAAAGTGAAGTTAGAGATTTATCTAATGTTTTAAAAAGTAAGGTATTGAAGTAAGTTCATCAAAGCTTAGTCAAACTAATGAATTAAACTAAAACTCTTGTCTATTTGGGCTGTTTTAATTTGAAGTTGATGTACCTATCAAAATAATCCTAAAATCTAGTTTGGTTTACTCATGAAATTGGAGAAACAACATAAATAAACTAAACTTGTGAATTTAATAAGCAAAACAAAATCCTAAATTAGTTGAAATAATAATCCAACATTCATCAACACATGAAGGAAGCTTACCAAGTACCTAAGAGTTGGTCTAACTACTCATGCTTAACTAAACTAAACATAACAATGGTGGATGACATAAATAAATTGAATTTGCAAACCCCCTTTTGAAAGCACTACCTCCACTTCTACAATGTAGTTGATTTCCTCCAACAAGCAAAATCTTTTCATTTCGTTCCTCCAATTTGTTTGTCACAATCTGTTTTGCCAATGGACCCATTTTCTCCTCCAAAGCTTTTAGGAACAGCAGCCCATAACTCCTAAAAGTTTCATGGCATGGCTGCTCATAACCTCTTTGAAACTTCAAAAGTACCTCCCTCTTGACCTATGCAAATGAGATGTATATATATATATATATATATATATATATCTAAGAGAGGAAGCCCCAAAGAAAATAAAAACATCCCAAATTGATGCAAACCTTGTTAGATATAGCTAGGAAACCCACAATCCAATCATGTATGAAACCCAGGAAAAGTGATGCAGCCCATATTCAAGACCAAGAACCATGTATAAAACCTAAGGAAAGTAATGCAGCCCACATTCAAGACCAAGAACCAACCTACGTCTCTCATCTTTGACTTTATCATTTCCCATGTACCACACCTTTCCCACGCATAATCTTGGAATAGTGACAGCCACAAGCATTGGAAATATTGTGCTTTTATTAGCTTCTAATTTCTAGATTTGACTTAAGTCTTTTAGTCTCCTTTTGCTTTGTCAATAAGGCCATCAAGTTTCTATAAAAAAAGAGATGAATGAATGAATAAATAAAATTTGTCTTAGTGCGATCTCCTTGAAAACCTGGAAGTGTTTTCACCCCTTCTTGAAGGGTTGGAACATTTCTAAAGTCTACATCCTTGAAGTGTTGCAGCCATCAATCTAGAATTGTTGTATTTTCATCTTCCTTGGAGGCTAAGAAGAGCAACCATTGAAGTTTTACTCATTTACAATTTCCTACTTTTCACCCCAATTTTAGTCTGTTTAAGTCACTCTCTTGATCCTACAATTTGAGTAGTCAAACTTGGACTACATTAGAAAGCCAAAGTATATTTATAAGATCTAAATGACCATAACCTTAAGCTTTAAGAAGCCAAACCAATGTTATGGAAAAAGGATATGGATGTCACACTCTACAAAATAATGAACATGGGAATGATAAATCGATTCAAACATCACAAAATGAGTTAGTTCTTAATAAGTTATTTATTTCTTGAAAGAATTGAAAGGGAAAATTCTCACTTTTTATTTTACTTAATGTTTTGCCTCCTTTAATAATGAAATCAAGCGTATTTATAGGCTGAAAATAATCTACTCCTATTGTTTAAGAGTTTTCCTTACAATCACTTAACACAAACCCATTCAGCATACCTATGCAATTAATGTAGTCTTGGCCCACATTAAGGTTTGCTTTGCCTTGCTTAAGATTCTTTGAGCCAAACATCTTTAATCAACCTACTAAGTGCCTCTTTCATTTGTTTAGCTTAAACATGTCGTTGTTCCTTCTTGAATGCTCATTGGATCAATAAAAGTCATCCTTGCATTGATGCCTCTAAGGATATCATTATTCCCCCACTTTTAAAAAGGATTCATCCTCAAATCATCATCTGCATGAAAAGAAGAAAGATTAGAAACATTAAATGTTACACTCACATTGTACTCACCAGGAAGGTCCAACTTATAGGCATTGTCATTATTTTGTGTCACCACTTAAAATGGACCATTTCCTCTAGGTTACAGCTTTGAATGGCATTGAGCTAAGAACTTTTCCTTGCACATATACACCTAAAGCCAATTACCAAGTTCCAAAACCACCTTCTTTCGCCCTTTGTCGGCATGTGATACATATCACTCAATCCATTTTTCAATTTGTTGTTGTACCTTCTCATGTAACTTCTTCACCATTTTGACCTTGCATTCACCATATAGGCTACCATACTCATCAAGAGGTAAAGGCATCAAATTCAAAGGAGTCAAAGGATCAAAACCATACACAATTTCAAATGAAGAGTTACTAGTAACAAAATGAATACACTTATTATATGCAAACTCTACATATGACAAATAATCTTCCTATGATTTTAAATTCATTTGAATAATAACATACAACAAAGTAGAAAGAGTTGAAAAAATTACATCAATTTGCCCATCCATTTGTGTATGGAAAGTAATTAAGAATAATAATTTAGTACCTAACTTACCTCATAAAGCCTTTTAAGAGTAGTTCAAGAACTTTGTATCCTAGTTTAAAGTAATGTTCTAAGGCATGCCATGCAAGCATATTACTTCTCTAAAGAATAATCCACCACCTTGTTAGCATCATTAGTTTTATGGCATGGGATGAAATGTACCATCTTTGAAAACTTGTTAACAACAACAAATACAAAATCTTTACCCCTTTTTAGCTATGGTTAGTCCTACCACAAAGTCCATAAAGAAATCAAACTAGGATTGGCTAGGTATAGGTAAAGGGGTGTATAAGCCATGGGGTAATACTCTAGATTAAATCTATTCTTAAACCCATAATGAATTACTTCTAAATCATATTGTCCTAATTTTGCTAACAAAATATGCTTAGCATGCATGGGTACAACATCATATAAAACCTCATCAGTATATCTACTAATAGTAAACAATACTAACAGTTGCTTATTTACCTTAACCTCCCCACACTCATTCAACCATTGAAGCTTATATGTTCTAAGGTGCTTCATGGTTGGAAATTAAACTTCTCAACTGGAGTAGTGCTAGCTACACTTTTATAGCTACCCTCGTCAATCATCATGCTACATACCTTATAATGATGTAGCACTATGTATGGAAGATATTATCTCTTTACACTTCAACATCTTCCTTGGCTTATGCACTCAATGTTCATCTTAACCACCAACATGTCTCCCTCAACTGGGTACCCCTCTCTCTAATAGTGCCATGGAGTCATCATCGAACTCACGTTGTCTTAATATCACTATTACCCCACAACACCATAGTATGCTTTTTTTGGCACTTAGATGCAATATGTCCCCTTCCCAAACACTCCATTATTTGATGGACTTCAACGAATTCAAACTATGTAAAAGCAAAGTCCTACTGTTAAATAATTAAGGGATAATCTCATGTTTTAGGTAATGAACAAATCTCTCATAGTATAAATGGCTAATCAAAGGTAAAGCATGTTTACCGAAAAACGAAATAATGTGCATATGTCCCCATAGAATCTTGGGTCATAGTAGATGTTTAAGTTTCATGAATCCTTTGTGTGTTTGACTTATTGGAACAAAAGGATATGCCTTGTTAGCCATAATTGAAGTGAGCATCTCATGTTTTAGGCAATAAACTAATCTATCACCCTAACAAAGCTAATCAAAGTAAATGACTTATTTTATTAAGGAATTTAATGGATTTAGAGATCCCAAGGTGTATTGACATGTATGTCACAACAATAATACTATTCATAGTAGACATAGATGTCCATTGTATGCTCATTTTCTATAAATGTTTTCTAACAACGAATTGAGAAGCATTATTGCCCAAGAATCAGGTTATGGCTTCATGATTTAAGAAATAAATGATTCTTCCAAGTAAAGAAAGATAATCAAAAGTAATAGCTCTTTATTTAATAGACTCCAATCAATTTGAACCACTCAAGCCAAAATAACATGCATCTTATAATGGAATTAGGGATTAGTGCAATATCACAATTCCTTTGTGTTAATGGCTTCTTGAAATAAAAGGAGAAGTCCTTTTTTTTTTTTTTTCTTGAAATGAAGTGGTACTCGTCTTCTGGGCAACGTACCATTCTATCTTGGTAGGAACAAATCCAAATGAATGACTCCTTCATTTGATAGAATTCAATGGATTAAAACTAACTAAGATGTATTAATGTGAATGTTGCAAAGGAAATGATGTCCATTGTACACATAGATGTTAATTACATAACCATTTTGTGTGCCTAATTTCTTACAATGAAATGAGAAGCCTTATTGCTAAGGAATCAAGTGATATTATGAAGTTCCAAATAATAAATCCTTCTTTGATGGAAAAGAAAGCTACTCAAGATTAAAAGCTTTTTTATTGAATGGACTTTAATCAATTCAAACTACTAAAAGAGTAGTCCTATTGTCAAATAAATAATAAATGTCCCATGTTTCAAGTAATAAAAATTCTCGCATAACAAAGAAAGCTAATTAAGTGTAATAACTTCTTTATTGGATGGACTTTTGATGGATTCAACCTACCCAATACATAATAACGTACATCTCCATGAGAAATTAATCATTGGTGAAGACATTTAATTAAATTTTGTCATTCCTTTCTTTGAATGACACTCAGAATGAAAAGAGAAGCCTTATTAGCTAGAATTGAACTATTGGTCTCATCTTTTAGGCATTGAACCATTCCATTTATGAAAGAAAAGTTAATCATGATGAATGACCCCTTTGTTTGATGGAATTTAATGGATTTACATTACCCAAGAATTTTTAAAGCATATGTTGCAGAGAAATTAATGTTTATTATAGACATGGATGTTAATTGCATGATCATTTTGTGTGAATGATTCCATGCAATGAATGAAGAAACATTATTATCAAGCAATGAGGTGATGGTCTTAAGTATTAAGTAATGAGTGATTCTTACCTAGTAGAGAAAGCTAATCAACTGTAGTAGCTCCTTTGTTCAATGAATTTCAATGGATTTAGAATTCCTAGAGAAGTCCTCTTGTCAAGTCATAAAGGGATGCTCTCAAGTTTTGTGTGGGTAACAATTCTCTTAGAGAGCTTAAAGTAAAGAAGGCTAATCAAGAGTAATAGATTCTCATTGAAAATAGTAGAGACATTGTAATTTCTTGGTAATTCCAACCTTAGAGGCATGTCTCCAATCTTTCCATCTCATTAAATGGACCATGAGCTTAGGGCATCAAATCTGACTTTTTGTTACATGGAAATCTTTATTTCCTTAATTGAAGTCACATCAAGTCACCAAGAGCAAACTAGTATTCCTTTCGATGCTTGCTATCTATGTGCATTTAATCTTCATTATTGCTTTCAATTTGACCTACAATTTGCTCTTAAAGCTTTTTTACTATCTTTGCTCTTTCATCTCCATCAAAACACTCTATCTCTTTTGAGGAGTGGAGTGAGATCAATAGGAGTGACAGGATTGAAATAATGTACTACACCAAATGGAGTAAAACAAGTAGTACAATTTATGCTCCCATTGTAGGCAATAAATAACTCTATCATTGTAATGAACACCAATTAGGAGTAATAGTTTCTTCATTGTATGGATGATGAATGAGAATTTATTATGATTTTTCCTTTTTACATTAAATTTTTAATTGAATTTTAGACTTACATAAGATGATTATGTTCTGTTTTTGGATTTATGTATGTTTAAAAAAGTCTTGAGTATATATGATTTTAGTAGGAAAAATTAAAACATTTTATTATTTTAATTCTTGTTGCTAGTTTTAAGTTTTATACTTAATTAAAGGTCCAGATTGGAAAAGTGGTATTTAGTGAAGTTGACATAAACATCTCAAATTTTCTACATTAAAGTCAAAAATCCAAATGCAATTTCATTTGGACCTTAAGACATTGCTTCAAACATAAGGTAGAAAACTAAAGTCTAGTCCTAATTGAAGTAGGATACTTATTCAAGTGCTATGTACAAAAAATGGGAATAAATTAAGTTTTAACATCCAAATTAAGTGATTTAAAAGCCTAAATTGAAGTGGACAATCAAGCCTACAATTCTTTTGAAAAGACCCAAACCCAAATTATTTTTTTAATGGTTTAAAAATAATGGAGATGTAGCTATAGAATCTGTCATGGATTGGACTGAGTTAGTCTCAATTTTTAACCCATAACTTGGGCTTTGGACCTTTGTTTATAGCAAGACTTGATGCATTGGAAAGATGTAGAGGAAGAGTACAATTTTCATGAAAAGTTAGAACCTAATTGTGACTATATCTTGTACGAAATCAACTTGAAAGAGAATAAAGGAATTCTTGAAGATTAAGGAAACCTTAATTCTTTAGGGTTGGCTAATGGCTGCTATTGATGGTTTCTTTTTTTTTTCTTAAGGATTTGAATAATCATCTTTTGGAAGTAAAACAAGAGAGATAGAGAGAACTAAATCATCACTTTAGAGGCTCTTCAACAATTTTAGGGGATTTCAAAACTTTTGATACATCAAAGGCATTGACTATTTTGATATGTTCTACTATTTTTTTTGTTGAATTATTTGAGTTACTATGATTTAATAGTTGAATGATTGTTTATTCAATTAATTTGGTTAGACCTACTAAAATGAATAAAGGAATATCAATTGCTAGAATTAGGAATAGTGATTCATTTCTATCCTTTTCCTAGTTGCCAAGTAGCTTATAACATTAAGGGATTTTTCAACTTATTTTTATAAACAACTCAACCTAGGTTAAATGATCCAAGCTTGTGTGATTGTTGCTTGTATTAACCTATTTACATAGTTCTTAAGGTTGTTGTATATTACTGTAGTGAACTTTTTCTAGGGGTTTAATGATCAAATTCTAAGTGAAGAGTTTGTTTTGCTTAATGAATATCTAAAGGAAATTTGGGTAATAGAGCTTGTTGATATCTAGAATCGATGGTTCCGTGAAAATTGAAATAACATTATGGGTAAATTTATTTATTTTCTTTGCTAAAAATTAGAATTCAAATTTCTTCCCTCCACCCAATTATGTTAAGGTGTTTACCTTTTAGTTAATTAATAGTGAATTAATAACACTCCCTTTAGGTTCAACCCTTACTTATACTATTTACTATTAAATAATTCAAAGTAAGGTATTAAATTTTTGATGCCTTAACAACAACTACCTAAATTTGGCATGATTTCTAGTGAGTCTTTTCCATAAATTTTTGCATTATATATATATATATATAATTCAAGTAAGTTGATTATAGCATTATCTCCCCTTCTGTTTATAAAGGTTTGTGTTTCTTAAGCATTTTTGGTGTTTTAGTGTTTTCACTTACAATGGCACTATTAATGAAGACAATCAATTAGTGGTGTAGAAATGATGCTGAAGTCCTAAACGATGTGTCTATAAGAACTAGTTAAACCATGAAACTATGCATATTACTAACAGATATATGTGTAAGCCAATCATTGATTACAACCTTAATATCCCTAGCACTCGTGACATAGTTGAGAAACATTATATAAGTAGCACAAAAGGAACATTTCTTGAGGTTAGCATATAATTTCTCAACACATAAATCACTTTAAACAAAATGTAAATGATTAAGATGCTTATCTATGTTTTTGTTATAGACCAAAATGTCATCAAAATAAACAATCATAAATTTACTGATGAATGCACACAAAACATGATTCATCAATGTCATAAAAATGCCATAAGAGTAACCTTAATAAGTTTTAAAGTTCTTAAAAGAACCAAACAAAAAGGTCTCTTAAATTTACTAAAAATCAATCAACATTCCCATAAAAGAGGGGTATATGCTTGTGCATAGAGTATAAAATATAATAGTTAATCCAAAATAGAATAGAAAACAACAAACTTACCTAACAAACTAGTAAATAAGGGATTGCACTTAAATTAAGACATTATTCAATCCATTACAATTATAAAATGACTAAATAACATGTATTCCCCTCCAAAGAAAGAAGCTATGCAGCCAAGTCTAGAATTCAACCCAAACTCCTCAAATAAGTTGTCATTGAACTTGTATGAGGTTTATTAAGTCTCGGTGTTCCTTTAAGCCTTGATTCTTTTGTTGTGCATTGTTTTCAATCCAAATTACTTCAGTAAGCCCATTTAAAGCTTCTTGCATACTTTTAGCTTTAGCTCATGTTATTGGACCTCTATGTATGTACAATGAATCAATACACATGCTAATTTAATTCCCATTAAGAGGCCTTATTTTCTAGAAATGAAGCATCAATCTAGTGTTTTGGGTAATTAAGCATTTTATCTTGGTAAAAAAAGCTAATCAAGATGAATGACTCCTTTGTTTGATGGAATTCAAGGGATTTAAACTATCCAAAATGTATTGACATACATGTCACAAAAAAAAAAAAAATTGATGTTCTTTATACAATGGTATTAATTTCATGATCATTTGGTGTTAATGAACCTTGGAAACAAAAGGAGAAGCATTTTTACTAGGAAATTAGATAGTTATCTTAAGTTTCAAGCAATGAATGATTCTTTGTGGTAAAGAAAGATGACCAACAATAATAGCTCCCTTTTTTGATAAACTTAAATGGATTTATACAACCTATATCAAATGTCCTATTGTCAAGGAATTAAGAGACAATTTCATGTTTCAAGTAAGAAATGATTCTCCCCTACTAAAGAAAACTAATTAAGAGTAATAATTTCTTTATTGGATGGACTTCATGGGATTCTAACTACCAAGACATAATAACATAAATGTCACAATGAAATGAGTAATTGGTGTAGATATCTAAGCTAGTTTCATAATTTCTTTACATGAATTAGTTATTAGAATGAAAGGATAAGACTTATTATGCACATGAAGTGCTAGTGTCTTATTTTAAGTATTTAACCATCTTATCAGAGCTTTAGGGCTTAAATTAGGTTTATTTATCTAAATTTGAGTTTTTTTTTTGTTCTTCTTCTTAGCTTCATTCTAAAACCTCTTTTTCTTTGAATTTGCAAACCCTAGTTTGATTTTTTTTTAGTAGGAAAATGCTAATTTATCTTTTTTTTGTCTTTAAATCCATGCAAAAAGAAATAATGAGCAATGTTTTTTGTTGCAATAAACAATTATATTAAGTGAAGTAAATCCATGCAACAATTGTTTACTTCTTTGTACTAACAAGCTTTATATTAAGTGAAGTCACCCAATTTGTCTTTCCAATGAAATGTAAAGTTTTGTCTTGAAAAATTGAAGAGACAATCTCATTGTTCAGCAATTAAACCATTCAATACCTATAAGGAAAGCTAAAAAAGATCAATAACTCATTTTACCTGGTGGAACTCAATTTGTATAGAGTACCAAAGGTGTTCACATGTGCTTGTTTGAATTAATATAATATTTTGAGTAGACATAGATGTGCTTATATGTATTGGGTGTCTCAATTCCTAAATAATGAGACAATCTCTACATTTTTAACTTATAAAGCTCCTTCTTTTTTTGTAAACACTAATTTACACAAAATATGTATAAGAAATGGTAATCTAAATGAATCACACCATTTTTTTGATGGAATTCAATGGATTTTAAGTACCAAAAATGTACAAATAAGCTTGTTGCAATGAATATAATATTTCTTATTTAACCAAAAATTAATTAGAGATCATTTTGCGTGATGAGTCCTTGGAATGATGGAAGAGGCATTCTTGGCTAGAAATGAAAAGATGGTCTCTTTTAGAAAATGAAATTCTCAATAAGAATTTCAAAAGGTAATCTAGATAAATCATAATACTTTTTGATGAAATTCAATGCATTTAAGTATCAAAGATGTACAAATGAGCTTGTTTCAATGATTATAATGTTTTGTGTAAATGTAAATGTTAATTTCTCCATCATTTTGCATAAATTTTTCCTTCCATTGAAAACTAAAGTCTTGTCTTGAAAAATTGAAGAGATAGTCTCATTATTTAGGAATTAAACCAATCAATACCTAGAAGGAAATACAAAAATGATCAATGGCTTGTTTTACAAGATGGAACTCAATTGGGATAGAGTACCAAAGGTGTGCACACATGCTTGTTCCATTTAATATAATGTTTTAAGTAGACACAAATATGCTTATATGTATTGAGTGTTTCAAATCCTAATAATGAGATTGTCTCTTTATTTCTAACTTACAAAGCTCCTTCTTTCATTCAAACACTCTTTTACACAAAATATGTATAAGAAATGGTAATCTAGACCAATCACACCAGTTTTTGAAGGGAATGGATGTATTATACCAAAGATGTACAAATGAGCTTTTTGCAATAAATATAAGTTTTGTTGTTGACAAAAAAGCTAATTACAAGATCAGTTTTTGCAAATGAGTTCTTGCAACAAAGGAAAGGGTGGCCTTGTTAGCTAGAAATGAAGAGATGGTCTCATTCCAAAAATGAAACTCTCAATATGTATTTGAAAAATGTAATCTAGACCAATCACACCCCTTTATGATGTAATTTAATGGGTACAAAGTACCAAAGGTTTATAAATAAGCATGTGCAATGAATATAATGTTTTGTGAAGACAAAAATGTTAATTTCAGCATCATTTTGTGTAAATTTGCCCTTCCATTGAAAAGTTAAAACTTCTCACGAGAAATTGAATAGACAATCTCTTTGTTCAAGATTAAACCATTTAATACCTATAAGGAAGTTCAACAAAGATCAATGACTCATTTACATGAGGGAACTCAATGGTTACAATGTACCAAAGGTGTGTGAACATGCTTGGTCCAAGGATTATAATGTTTTGTGTAAACAAAACTTGTTCATACATACTGAGTTTTTCAATCCTTAAATAATGAGACTATTTCTTCATTTCTAACTAACAATCTTCTTCTTTCATTGTAAGCACTCATTTACACAAAATACGTATAAAGGTGGGCAATCTAGGCCAATCATACAATTTTTTGTTGGAATTCAATGGTTTTAGTGAAAAAAAAAAAGGATGTAAAAATCAGCTTATTGCAAGGAATATAATGTTTGTTGTTAACCCTAAAGTTAATTCTAGGAGCTTTTTGAGTAAATGAGTCCTTACAACAAAGAAAGGAGCCTTGTTAGCTTGAAATAAAGAGATGGTCTCATTCAAGAAATGAAACTCTTAATACATATTTGAAACAGTCATCTAGGCCAATCAAAACTTTTTTTTGATGAAATTTAATGGATTTAAAGTACCAATGATGCATAAATAAGCTTGTTACAATGAATATAATGTCTTGTATAGACAAAAATTTTAATTTTACCATCATCTAAATTTGTCCTCCAAATGAAAATTAGAACCTTGTCAAGAAAATTTGAAGAGACTGTCTTGTTCTTTAAGAATTAAAGCATTTAATACCTAGAAGGAAAGCTAATTAAGTCAATGTGCAGATTACGTGTGTTGCCGGAGAGGTACAGTTGCGAGGCGAGCTGCTTCTCTCCGTCGCGCGCTCCGCTGCTGATCTGCGCCTGCTGCTCACCAGCCGCAACTGCGGGCCACAACTCGCCTGCACGTCTGTCTTCTATGTCTCGGTATTTTCCCGTCAACAAAGACATTTTGTCCAAACATGCTTTATCTTCAACTGATTACAACTCATTATGTGTCACCTAGACTAAAGTGTTGATTCTATATGTATTAAGTGTTTCAATATCTTAACTATATGAGATTGACTCTTTCATTGCCAATGCCAACACAAAAGCTTCCTCTTTCTTTGCAAGCATCTTAGTTTACACATAGTGTGTGTAATAAGAAAGTTCCATCTTGGCCACCAGCTTCTCCCGCAGCACGCCATATTTTTCTTCTATTGGCATCATAATCGCTCGCGCTCTCTCGCGCGCGCATGTACAAATACCTTGTTGGCAATAAAACCTATTAAGTGTTTTATGGCTGGAAAAAATATATGAGTTAATTTCATCCTATGCCGCTTTATGTGTCAACTATATAGATACCACATGTGATCTACATTTATCTATTGTTCAAATTGTTTGATGTACCGTTATCATGGAAATTTGTAATAGTATCCAATCCACTTATTTTCAAGGATATTCGACGGGCCTTTCAATTACCTATAAAATAACGAACTCAATTAAAGATCAATGACTATTATTTTACTTGATCGGAGATTCAATGGGTTGTATCAGTACGAAAGTCTGAGTTNATGTCAATAACAAAACATTGTATTAATTGTAAAAAAAACCTTTCTACATCATTGGTACTCTAAACCCACTCCCCCCCCTTGCGAATTCATCAAAAAAGGTGTGATTTTTCTAGATAGCGTTTTTTTATATGAATTAAGTGATTCCAATTCCTAAAAATGAGACAGTCTCTCATTTCTAGTGTTTAACAAGGCTCCTTGCTTCAAATTGCAAAGCTCATTCACAACAAAATGATCTTCATATTTAACATTTGCTTGCCCCAATATCAAATATATATTCATGCAACAAGCTCCATTCTGTATATTTGGTACTCTAATTCCATTGGAATTCATTAAAAAAGTGTGATTTGGTCGACATTACCTTTTTCTCATTACATGTTGAGCTGTTTTAAATTGCGTGAATATATGATATTATCTCCTCATTTCTAGTTAACAAGGCTCCTTCCTTCATTGCAAGGACTCATTTTATACAAAATGATGCGCTCAAATTAACTTTTATGCATGAGATCCATGAAGACTTGATGCCATGGCAGGCTGTCTAAGTTTCCATTGAGCAATTCAAGAAGGGCTGATGACATATTCAAGAGATAAAATATGATAAAAGAGTAGTTAGTGGATAGATTGAAGAAGATTTTTGCCCTGAGAAAAAGATAATTCATACTGAAAGGCAGCAAGCAATCTTAATGTGGGCCAAGGTCTTATATTAATTTAATCTGAGAGCCAACTTAATGTTAAGTTATATTAATCAAACTCCCTAAATAGAAGTTGTTATAAATATGGAGTCTACAATAAAACTAGGTGCGATTTTTAACATTTATAGGAGTTTATCATTTTATTTTTTTTTTAGGGATTTTGGTTGTTGCTGAATTTTAGCTATAAAATTAGGCTAGAATTGCATTATTAAAAAAAGCAAAACATTAGTGAAATTAAAATGAGAATTTCTCCTTTTGTTCTTTCAAGAAACCTAAAAAACACTTATCACCCTTAAATCTCTTCTTTACTAAGACGCAGTGTCATCCCAAATATCCTTCTTTATAACTTAGATTGTTGTTCCCTTGAACATTGGCTCTATAATGACTATGATTGAGATCTAATTTGCTTTCTTAGGTTTCTTGTTCAACTCCATTGCCATGTGGGTTTCCTAAGCCATGTCTTTTGGGTTCACATCCATTTTGTGTCTCTAACAAAACAAAAAAAAACATTTTTTATATCATTTGCCCAAAGAAAGCATGTTTGTACAACTTTGTACTCCAAACCCCATTTGAATTCCATACAAGTAAATGAAATCATAGATTCTTAATTAGGCTTTCCTTACAAGTGTGTCGAATAGGTATTAATTCTCGAACCAATGAGACCGCTCTCTTCATTGTTGCGATAACAAGGCCTTCACCTTTTTTGTTTATAAGAGACTCATTCACACAAAATGATCTCATAATTAGCTTCTATGTCAATAGCAACATTATATTTATTACAATAATCTTGTTTGTAGCATTTTTAGTATTATAAAAATCCATTGAATTTCACCAAAACAAAGGTTTGAATTGTCTAGATTACCTTTTTTAATATGCATTATGTGTTTCAATTTCTAAATAATGAGTCTGCCTCTTCATTTCTAACTAACAAGGCTCCTTCCTTTATTGTAAGGACTTCATTTACACAAAATGATGGCAAATTAACTTTTGTATCTACACAAAACATTATATTCATTTGCTACAAGCACTTTTGGTACACCTTTGGTACCTTAAACCCATTAAATTCCATCAAATAAATAAGTCATTAATCTTGATTAGATTTCCTTAAAGGTATTGAATGGTTAAATTCTCAAACAATAAGACTACTACTCTTTAGTTTTTTGATAACATGGTAATAAAGATCCCATGGAGAAAGTTGATGGCATAGAGGGCTTTCTAAGGATCAACTTGAGCATTCAAGAAGGGCCCAATGACATGTTTAAGAGCTAAAAGGATGAAAGAGGTACCTAGTAGGTTGATTGAAGAAATTTGGGCCAAAAATGCTAATTCAAGCTTAAAAGGTGGCAAAACATATCTTAATGTGGCCTAAGGCCTTATTAATATGATTGGAGCACTTAATGAGCTAGGGTTACAATAAACTCCACTCTTAAATAAGACTTTATTATAAAATACGACAACTCCTAAAATAAATAGGAGTAGATTTGTTGATAGTTTATTTAAGAAGTTTGTTATTATCTTTAGGGTTAAGGTTGTTAATTTAGCCTATAACAAGCTTGATTTCATTGTTAAGAAAAAAAAAAACAAAAAACAAAACATTAGTGAAAATAAAAGTCAAATTTTCTCCTTTGATTTTTTCAAGAATTAAAGAACTTATTAAGAACTAACTCTTGTTGTGATGTTCAACCTAACTTATTACACACAAATCTCTTCTTTTTTGGAGTGTGGTGTCTATATCCTTCTTCATACCTTAGGTTTGTGTTCGTTGAACATTGGGTGGTATGTCTTGTATGATTGAAACCTAATTTAGCTTTCTTCATTTATTTTTTGATTCCTTGTGTGTGTTGAGTCTTTAAGTCATGTCTTTTGTGGTTCATATCTGTTGCTATTAGAGCTAGGATCTAAATCAAGTTTGCTTATCTAATTTTGATTTCTCTTCTTTTTTTTTTCATTTTTCTTCTTAGCTTCTTTCTATAACCTATTATTCTTTGAATTTAAAAACCCTAATTTATCTTTTCTTGTCCATAAACCCTAGTTTATGTTTTTTTATCTTTAAATTCATGAAAACAAAATAGAGAGAAAAGGAAAAAAAAAAAGGTTCAACTTTGAGTGATTGTGGTAATAGCTAAACATTTTGGTTAGTCTAGCCACAATAGTAACCTAGTTTCTAGCTCAACTCTTATTTTGTCATCTATTTCATTTTCCTTATTTTATATTCTGACTTCCCCCCCCCCTTTTTTTTATTACCTTAGCTCAATTTTGCTCCATTTATTTTATTTGGTGAGTTTGGTTCCTTCAAGTTTAATCCTCTTGATTTAGCTTATTTAGTTCTATAAAAGCCAAAAGGGGAAATTTGAGTTGTAAATGCCAAGAGTATGAACACATGTTGAGAAAAACCCTTAAAGACTATAAACATGAAGGTATGTGACAATATTTTTGAGTGAAACACATGAGTAATCCTAACCATTTTGAATAGAATTAAGACTATGTCTACCAAAGACAAAGGTGTAGTTGAGGAGTGGTGTCATTCATGATCAAAGGTTGTGCAACAATAATTTGAGCACATGAACACCAAATTTAATGATACAAGGGATAAGATGGAGAAGCAAGCCAATACAATAGCAAAATTGCAAAGGATGCATAGGGGTCATGAATTCCTAATGCGAGAAGGCTAAAGTGACAAGATTATGGTCATGAAGATGATGTAGAAGATGACCAATGATGTAGACTTTGGTTAGAATTGCCAATAATAGAAATGGTTAAAGAGATTTTACGAGGCAAGACACCAATGACTATGATTTAGGGAGCATTGAAATGAAAATTTCTTTATTCAAAGGGAAATACAATCTTGCAGCCTACTTAGAATGGGAGAAGATGGTTACATTAATCTTTGACTACCATAACTACATTGAAAAGAAAAAAGTAAAACTGATTATGCTATTATTTGGTGGGATCAACTTGTTTTGACTAGGAGAAAGAATCATGAGAAGCCTATTTAGGAGAAGGCTCATCCCTAATCACTAAAATAGGGATTTGTACCAAAGGCTATAATAGCTCACTCAAGGCACCAAAAGTGTGGAGGACTACCATAAGGTGATGGAGATTGCCATGATTTAAGCTAATGTGGAGGAGGATAGTGAAGTAGCCATGGCTCAATTCTTGTAAGAGTTGAATAAAGACATCACCATCATAGTTGAATCTTAACAATATGTGGAGTTGTAGGACTTGTTGCACACTATGATGAAAGTTGAGGGGCAAATCAAATAGAAGGGTTCTATACAATAATGAAGTGCAAAGTGATAATATCTTCCATACATAGTGGCACATCAAACATAAGGTATGTAACATGATCATTAATGGGGGTCATTGTACAAATGTAGCTACTCTAGTTGAAAAGCTTAATTTACCTACCATGAAGCACCCAAGGCTATATACACTTCAATGGTTAAATGTAATGTGGGGAGGTTAAGGTAAATAAGTAGGTATTAGTATTATTGACTATTAGGAGATATACTGATGAGGTCTTGTGTAATATTGTACCCATGCATGTTGGGCATATTTTGTTGGGAAGACCATTATAATATGATCAACATGTAATGCATAATGGGTTTAAGAATAGGTACCCTTCTGTAATAAATGATAAATCCATTACTCTTGTACCTTTGACACCTTACCAAGTATAAAATGATCAATTAAGGAATAAAAAGGAGAGTGAAAGGGAAAAAAAAAAAAAAAGAAAATGAGGCTAAATGGAGAAAAGAGGAAAAATAATGGAGAGAAAGGAGATAAGATTGAGACAAAAGAAGAAAGAGGGTAGTTTGAATGTAAAAGCTAAGAGAAGTTTGTATTCAAAATAACCTATAATTATACTTTCATACAAATAGGTTTATTTTAGTACTAATGAGCTTAGCCCTTTTTTGCCCAATGTTATCATTTCTCTTTTGTAGGAATTTAATGATGTTTTTCCTAAACAACCAAGAGGCTTGACACCTTTGAAGGGAATAAAACATTAGATTGAATTCATCCATGGTGCGATAATTCCAAACTGATCGACCTGCAGAAGTAATTTTGAGGAGACAAAGGAGCTTCAAAGCCAAGTTAATGATCTCATGGCAAAGGGATATGAGAGGAAGAACAAGTGTCCATGTGTAGTTTTAGTATTGGTTGTGCCTAAGAAGGATGGGAATTGGAAGATGTGCTAATTGTTGAGTAGTTAACAAAATCTATAACATATCACCATCCTATACCTAGATTGGATGACATATTAGATAAATTGCGTGGTTCATATGTCTTTTTTAAAATTGATTTTAAAAATGGATATTAGCAAATTAGGATGAGAGAGGGAGATGAGTGGAAAACAACTTTCAAAACTGAGTATGGTTTGTATGAATGGCTTATTGTGCCATTTGGTCTCACTAATGCATTAAGCACTTTTATAAGATTAATGAATCATGGTTTAGATGCATTCATTAGTAATTTTGTGGTTGTATTTTGATGATATTTTTGGTCTATAGTAAAATCTTAGATGAGCATCTTGATCATTTATATTATATTCTAAGTGTTTTATGTTTTGAGAAATTGTATGCTAACCTTAAGAATTATTCTATTTGCACTCATCAGATCATATTTCTTGGCTATGTTATGAGTGCTAGGGGTATTGACATTGACAAGGGAAAGTTTAGGGCAATTTGTGCTAGTTTCTATAGACACTTTGTTAGGGCCTTGAGAACCACTAACTAAGATTGTTAAAAAGAATGTGGGATTTAAGTGAAGTAGTGATCAAGACAAGGCTTTTAATTCAATAAGGAAAAATTTAGTTTTGCACTCTAACTTATTTTACCTAACTTTACTAAAACATTTTAGATTGTGTGTGATACCTTAGGTATTAACATTAGAGCTATTTTAATGCAAGAATTCAACTAATCACCTACTTTAGTGAAAAGCTAAGTGGTGTAGCCCTTAGTTATCTTGCTTATAATAAGGAGATGTGTGCATTGGTATAGGCCTTGGAGATATGGTAGCACTACCATTGGCCTAATGAGTTTGTCATCCATACTAACATGAATCCTTGAAGCACTTGAAGGAATGAAAGAAGTTGAACAAGAGGCATGTCAAATGGGTCAAATTCCTTGAAACCTTTCCTTACATCATCAGATATAAACAAGGTAAGGGGAATGTGGTAGTTGATGCATTATCTTACTAGTATGCCTTATCTCTATACTTAGAGCAAAATTGTTAGTGTTTGAATATATTAAAGATATATATGTGAAAGATCCTAACTTTGCTAGTGTATGTAAGACATGTAAGAAGTCAGCCTTTGGAAAATTTATGGGCATGAGGGCTTTTTATTTAGGGAAAATTGATTAAGTGTGCCCATGAGTTCCTTAAGGGAGTTGGTTATGAGAGAAGCACATTAGAGATGGTCTAAAGGTTCATTTCAAAGTTAGAAAAACTCTAGATGACTTAGTACATTTCTTTTGGCCACACATGAAACAATTTGTTGATAAGGTGTGTAAGAAGTACATAACATGCAAATAGGCCAAATCTCGAGTTTTAGTGATATGAACTCTGATTATATGTAAACGGAACCCAACACCAAGGTTCCCTTGATTGACAAGGAAATGTTTAGGGCAATTTGTGCTAGTTTTTATTGACACTTTGTTAGGGCCTTTAGAACCATTAACTAAGATTGTTAATGAACACTCCTATTATATGCAAACTCTAGATGTAGCAAACAATCTTCCAATATTTTTAAATTTTTTGAGGAACGCATCATATTGAATCCCTTGATTTTAACATCTAAGCATAAAGCATGCATGAGATTAGGATCTAAGAGAAAGAGTAAAGTTGGGGTAACAAGAAAAAAATAGGTCCAACACTAGACTAGATTCTATTACTCCTAATATGGAGTCATGAAACCTATTGTGTCTTTAGTCTCTAACATAAATTATGGTAGAGTTATTTAAACCTAATCTTGTGGCCAACTTCAAAGGTACTTGAATCATGCCAATATGGGGAAATTTATATTTCCTTTAGTGTGAACTAAGAAGTTCTTGGGATAGAAAGAAAAAAAATCATTATAACCTTGAGATAAGAGTAAAGCTTCTTCAATTGTTTTAATAACATAATTAGATTTAGATTAAAAAAAAAACTACCACTTGATATATATATATATATAAGGATGATGGTGATTTCCAATTCTAAAGATAAATATCCTTTATATTTTCATTGATAATAATTTCTTTATTTTTACTATTAGAGTGTTAACTTCAGTGAAGTTTCTCCATATATGTCATTGAATCACTGTTAGTGGTTTACACCAAAGGCACTCAATGCTTAATCGCATCTTGCATAAGCTAAAAATGAAAACATGACTTAGGTTTCAACTATAACCTATAATAGATACTTTACTGGGTTTGGCTCTAATACTCTTAATCCATATTAAGAAGGACTAATGCCTTTAAAAGACTTTTCAAAAACATTAGAAATATTAAACATTGTTGGTTAGAGTAAGCTTATCATTAAATACAAGCTATCATAAGTCGTTATTTGTAATGATGGTATATGTTTAGAAATTCCTTTTGTGATGATTAAACTTCTATCACAAGATTTCATATTAGGAAATCATTTCTTACACATGCTATACCCAATAAAGAAAATAGATGATGGCATATAAATACAAAGATTAACAAAAAGCTTATTGGCTTTAAATTTACTTCCATTCTTCAATATAGAGAAATTGATTTGATTTAGAAAAAGATTAAGAGGAATGAAAGATTCATTAATTCTCCAACTAATGAA
The DNA here is from genome assembly GCA_037832385.1 of Rhizophora apiculata. Classification (NCBI taxonomy): domain Eukaryota; kingdom Viridiplantae; phylum Streptophyta; class Magnoliopsida; order Malpighiales; family Rhizophoraceae; genus Rhizophora; species Rhizophora apiculata. The sequence goes on along the minus strand of CM075439.1, from coordinate 444,460 downwards.
ATTACTTATAAGCATTTACAACAAAAACTTAAAACTCCTCTTAATCAAAAGAAGATACAATGAATACATAAAGAAATAGAATCAAAAAATGAGAAGATCGTCTCATTATTTGAGAATTAAGTCATTCAATATCTTTAAGGGAAATTTAATCAAGATCAAAGACTCATTTACTTGATGGAACTTAATGGGTTTCAAGTTCCAAAGGTGTGTAATCATGCTTGTTCCAATGGATATAATGTTTTATGGAGACACAAAAGTTAATTTTACCCTCATTTTGTGTAAATGAGTCATTACAATGAAAACAAAGTTTTGTTATCAAAAAATAAAATTTTAATAGAATCCAATGGATTTAGTGTACAAAGGATGAAGAAATGAGCCTATTGCAATGAATATAATGTTTGTCATTGACACAAAAGTTCATTATGAGATCTATTTGTGTGAATTAGTCCTTGCAATGAAGAACAGAGACATATTGGCCAGAAATTAAGAGATGGTCTCATTTAGAAATTGAAACTCTTAATATGTACATGAAAAGGTAATATAGACTAGTCACACCTTTTTTCAGATGAAATTCAATGGATTTTGAGTACGAAAGAGGTATAATTAAGCTTATCGCAATGAATATATTGTTTTATATGGACACAAATGCTAATTTCACTATCATTTTGAGCAAATTTGTCCTTTCAATGAGACGTGAAGTCTTGTCATGAAAAATTAAAGAGTAAATCTTATTGTTCAAAAATTAAACCATTCAATCCTTATAAGGAAAATTAATAAAGATCAATGAATCATTTCACTTGATGGAATTCAATGGGGACATAATACCAAAGGTGTGCAATTGTGCTTATTCCAATGCATATAATGTTTTGTGTAGGCACAAATGTGCTTATATATATTGCAAGTTTCAATTCCTAAATAATGAGACTCTCTTCATTTCAAATTAACAAAGCTCCTTCTTTTGTTGCTTTTGATGGAATTCAATGGATTTTGATTTCCAAAGATGTACAAATGAGTTTATTGTGATGATACAATAGTTTGTGTTGACACAAATGTTAATTTCACCATCATTTTTTGTAAATTTGTCCTTCCAATAAAAAGTTAGGTCTTATCATTTAAAATTAAAGAGAGAATCTCATTGTTTGGGAATCAAACCAGTCAATACCTATAAGGAAAACTAATAAAGAACAAACACTCATTTTACTTGATGGAATTCAATGGGTACAAAGTTCCAAAGTTTTGCTAGTGTGCTTGTTCCAATTATTGTAATATTTCATGTAAACAAAAATGTGCTTTTAGGTATTGAGTGTTTCAATTCCCAAATAATGAGATTGTCTCTTCATTTCAAACTAACAAAACTCCTTCTTTCATTGTAAGCACTCATTTACTCAAAATATGTATAAGAAGTGGTAATCTAGACTAATCACATCATTTTTTAATAAAATTCAATGACTTTAGTGTACCAAGGATGTATAAATGAGCCTATTGCAATGAATATAATGTATGTTGTAGACACCAAAGTTAATTAAGAGATCTCTTTGTGTGAATGAGTCCTTGCAATGATGAAAGGGTCCTTGTCAGCTAGAAATGCAGAGATAGTCTCATTAAGGAAATGAAACACTAAATATGTATTTGAAAGGGTAATTTGGACCAACAAAACCTTTTTTTTTTTTGATAAAATTGGGATTTATGAGCCTAAGAGGTACCAACGAGTTTGTTGTAATGAATATAATATTTTGTGTAGACACTAATGTTAATTTCATTACCATTTTATGTAAATTTGTCCTTCCAATGAAAAGTGAAATTCAATGAAATTTAGAGTATGAAAGATTTACAAACAAGCTTGTTGCAATGAATTTTTGAGTAGAAAAAATTGTTAATTTTATCGTCATTTTTTGAAAATCTATCCTTCCAATTATAAGAGAAGTCTTGTTATGAAAAATTGAAAATGCAGTCTCATTGCTTAGGAATTAAACCATTCAATACTTGTTAGGAAGCTAATAAAGATCAATGACTCATTTTACATGATGGAATTCAATGGGTATAGAGTACCAAAGGTGTTTAAATAGGCATGGTTATAAGGTTTTGTGTAGACACAAACATGCTTATATGTATTAAGTGTTTCAATTCCTAAATAATGAGACTAACTCTTCATTTCTATCTAACAAAGCTCCTTTTGTTGCAAGCACTCATTTACACAAAATATGTATAAGAAATGGTAATTTAGTCCAATCACACTATTTTTTTTTTTCATGGAATTCAATGGATTTAGTGTACCAAAATGTGCAAACAGCTTAATTGTGATGAATATAATGTTTGTTGTTGACACAAAAGTTAATTAAGGGAACCTTTTCCTAATTTTTTTGGCATAAAAGACTACCTATTCCTTGAAAAATTTTAGCAAGAGTATTTAACCAAAAAGGAAAAAAAAAGATTAATAATATTTGCCCTCCTACTTTAAATCTTTCTTTAAAAATTGAGGAAAGTGAGGTTATAGATTTGCCTTGTAAGGCCAAAGCTATGACCTATGTTGTAATATAGTAAGATAATTGTACTAATTTGTATCTTAATGGCTCTTTAAAGGCTCTTTTGTCACCTTTAAAGGCTCTTTTGTCACCAAAAGACTTGGTTGAAGAGTAGGCCATGAATTTAAACCACTCCTTGGGTTTGAAGGACTTCTGGTGGCTGATTTTGAAGCAGCCTTTTGGACATCCTTCTTTTGCTTTTCAATAGTCAAAGCAAGTTTTCTTACATCATTGAAAGGCCAACATGGTTGAAATCGAACAACATCACCAATCTCCTTTTCTAGGCCTCTTAAGTATTGAGCAATAATTTGCTCTTTTAGTTCAACCACATCACCCTTCATCATGAATTGTTCACTCATTTCTAGTTGATGCTCAAAAGAATGAATTTGGAATGATTTCTTCTTGCAAAAAAGTGATTCATTTAATTTTTGGTGCTTTACCCCACAATTATAACTTAATATAATCAATTAGTGTGAATGAGTCCTTCTAACAAAAGAAGAAATTATGTTATTAACAAATGAGGAAACAATTTCATTCTCTTAGAATTAAACCATTCAATATTTATAAGGTAAGAAAATCCAAATCAATGGCTTCCTTGTTTGGTTAAATTTAATTGATTCAAAGTGTGATGTTTGAGAATTGATCCATTCAATTCCTACAAGTAAAGATAATCAAGATCAATTACTCCATTATTTAATGGAATTCAATGGATGAACAGTGCTTAGTCATAAAGTCATTATTCTTGTGATTAATTTAATGTTTGGTACATGCACCATTTTTAACTTCACAATTAGTTTGTGTGAACGAGTCCCTTGAAACAAGAGGTAAAATATTGTTAGCAAAAAATGAAGTGATGGTTTCATGAATTGAACCATTTAATACTTACAACAAAAGAAAATCAAGATCAATTACTCCTTTATTTGATGGAATTCAATTGATTTTGAGTGTGAAGTCATAATGTTGTTCTTCTCTTGGTTAATTTAGGGTTTGATGCTTGCACCACAAATTTTGGCTTCATAATCAGTTTGTGAGAATAAATCCTTGCAACTAAAGGAGTCTTGCTAGCAAGAAATAATGAGAAAGTTTTATCCTCCTAGAATTTAACTATTTTGTACCTACAAGGAAAGACAATCAAGATCAATTACTCCTTTATTTGATAGAATTTAATGAATTTAGAGTATGTAGTCATAATGTCATTATTCTCATGATTAATTTAATATTTAGTGCTTTACCCCAATTTTAGCTTAATCATCATTATTATGAATCACTCCTTGCAACAAAAGGAGAAATCATTTCAGTAAGAAATGAAGAAACAATTTCGTTCTCCTAGAATTGAAACATTCAATACCTGCAACATAAGATAATCAAAACCAATGACTCATTCATTTGGTGGAATTCGATAAATTTTGAGTGTGATGTTCTAGAATTGATCCAGTCCATTCTTTGTGGTAATGACAATCATAATCAATTACTCCTTTATTTAATGGATTTTAATAGAATAAGAGTATGTCGTCATAATTTTGTTATTCTCGTGATTAATTTGATGTTTGGTGTAGGCACCACAAATTTTTACTTCATAATCAATTTGTGAGAATGAGTGCTTGCAACTAAAGGGGAAAATCTTGTTAGCAAGAAATGATGAGACAACTTTATTCTCCTAGAATTTACCGATTAAATACTTGCAAGGAAAGAAAATGAAGGTCAATTACTCCTATGTTTGATGGAATTCAATGGATTTAGAATGTTATGATCAAGAGTTGATTCATTCCATTCCTGCAGCTAATGACAATCAAGATCAATTACTCCTTTATTTGATGGCATTCAATGGATTTAGAGTATGTAGTCATAGTGTTATTATTATAGTGATTAATTTAATGTTTGGTTCTTTGCCCTAATTTTAGGTTAGTAATCTATTAGTGTGAACATGTCTTTGCAACAAACTGAGAAATCATTTATAGGTTTTATTCTCCTAGAATTGAAACATTCATTAGCTACAAGGAATGTCAACCAAGTTTAATGACTCTTTTGTTTGGTAAAATTCAATGGATTTAGAGTGTGATGTTCTAGACTTGATCCATTCCATTATTATGGACAATCAAGACCAATTACTCCTTTAATTGATGGACTTAAATGGATTTTGAGTATATCATCATAATTTCATTACTTTTGTGATTAACTTTAATGTTTGGTGCATGCACCAATTTTACCTTTATAATTAGTTTGTGTGAATGATTCCTTGCAATTGAAGGAGAAATCTTTTAGCAAGAAAAGAAGAGATGGTTTCATTCTCCTAGAACTAAACCTTTTGATACTTGCAACAAATTATCAAGATCAATTACTCCTTTATTTGATGGAATTTAATGGATTTAGAGTGTAACGTTCTATGATTGATCCATTAAATTCTTGCAAGTAGAGAAAATTGAGACGGATTATTATTTTATTTGATGGAATTCAATGGATTTATAGTGTGTAGTTATAATGTCATTATTCTTGTGATTACTTTAATGTTTAGTGTACGCACCATTTTCAACTTCACAATCAGTTTATTTGAATGAGACCTTGCAACTAAAGGGAAAAATTTTTCCGCAAGTAATGAAGAGACAATTTCATTCTCTTAGAACAAAACCATTCAATACCTACAACAAAAGAAAATCAAGATCGATTACTTCTTTATTTGATGGAATACAATGGATTTAAGTGTAAGGTCATAATTAGTTTGTGATTAATTTGATGTTTAGTGCATGCAACACAAATTTTAACTTCAACACCTGGAAGTAAAGATGATTAAAATCAACTACTACCCTTTATTTGATGGAATTCAATGGATTTAGAGTGTGTAGTCATAATATCATTATTCTTGTGATTAATTTAATGTTAGGTGCATGCTCCATTTTTATCTTCATAATGAGTTTGTATGATCGAGTCCTTGTAACAAAAGGAGAAATCCTTTTAGCAAGAAATTAAGTGACAATTTCATCCTCTTAGAAGTGAATCATTCATTACCCACAAGTACAAACAATGACGATCAATTACTCTTTTTTAAATGAAATTCAATGGATTTAGAGTGTGAAGACATAATAATGTCATTCTCATGATTCATTTAATGTTTGGTGCTTTGCCCCAAATTTAACATAATAATCAATTAGTGTGAATGAGTCCTCACTACAAAAGGAGAAATCATGTTAGCAAGAAATGAGGAGACGATTTCATTCTCCTAGAATTGAACCATATAATATGATACAAGAAAAGGATCCAACAATAACCTTCATTCTAGGGACACAGGAGAAACTCCACCACCTTAGAGATATAGGGCTAATATCTCTCACCACTCTTATGGGACCCACTTTAGAGTTATAGAAATGCTTGGGTTAAGTCACCACTCCATGTAATCCACCATAGAGATACAAAACATAGAAGAAAACTCTTTAAATTCCTTAGGGCAAGAGTTTAATTATTCACCAAAAGTCTACCTTTTCAAATACTAGAGAAAACTATGAATAAAAGGCTTTGGAACATCCCTCCAAGCATAGGAAAATGCTTTAATGTCCTGACTTTTGACTATCCTAGCAGCTGGTAAAGGAACTTGACTCTTTATGTTCTAAATTCATTTGAATCTAGACATTTAGAGCTTTTAAATGGCTACTCATGATTGTCATTGGGCTTCGGCTGAAAGTGCAGTAGTTGGAACAAGTTTGACATGCAATTCATTCTTTTGATACCATAATGAGCATTTTTTGTGTTTGGCCTACGTCTTTGATTAATTCTTGGTTGTTCTTAGGAGATGCTCCTACATCATAGTCCCTTGGTTGAAAAGGACTTGCCCCTAAGTCTTCATAATCTTCATGAAATGGAATAAGATCTGCAACATTGAAAATGTTAAGAATTCATATTTAACTGGCAACTCAATCTTGTATGCATTACCTCTGATATGCTTTAGTACTTTTTCAACTTGGCAATTTTTTCAGGTGGAAACACCCTTTTTTAAAATGAATTCAAACTAAATCTCCTTCTTTAAATTCAACAAACCTTTTGTGCTTGTTTGCTTGGGTTTGGTACTTCTCATTCTACGTTGCTATCCTCTCCCTAACTTACTCATGTATTATTATTTTTTTTTTTAATGAATATCAACCAATTCTCAACATTGCCATTAAGTTAATGTTTTGTTGGAAGACAAATGAGATCTAGAGGGCTACTAGGGTTAAAGCCATACACAATTTCAAGGGGACTACATCTAGTAGGATTAGCTAGAGGACCTATTATAAGCAAATTCTACATGAGGCAAAAGCAAATCCCATTCTCTAATTTTTTTTCTTTTTTACCAAACTCCTTAAAAGATTTCCCAAGGTTTTATTGACAACCTTAGGTTGACCATCAGTTGAGGATGACAAGTAGTGCTTAATTGTAATTTAGTACCCTAATTTCCTCTAAAGGGTCCTCCAAAAATGACTCATAAACAACTAATCATGATATGAAGTGATTAACCTTGGAATGCCATTAAGCTTTTAAATCTCTTTAAAATAAAGATCAGTAACCTATGAAGCATTAGAAGTTTTAACATAAGGAACAAAATAAGCCATTTAAAAAAATTTGTCAACCACAGCAAAGATAAAATCTGTTTTCCTCAGTTTGCGAGGCAAACCAACCACAAAATCCATATTAACATCTTCCTAAGGGGAATTAAAAGCTAGAAGTGATGTGTAGAAACTCATAGTTTGGACATGGCTTTTTGCTTTATGGCATACTATACAACACTCCATTATTCTCAAGACATCTTGACTGAGTTTTGGTCAAAAGAAAATTTCTTACACCAAAATCAAAGTTTTGTTTCTCCCAAAGTGACCAGCAAGTTCTCCTTCATGAGCTTCATTTATAATGGCTTCCCTTAAGGAGCAATTAGGAATGCATAACATATTATCTTTGTAAAGGAAACCATCTTGTAGAAAGAAATGATTAATTGATCCATTTGAACAAGAAGCCTAAATAGATGAAAAATTAGAAGAATCAAATGAATAGACTTCTTTTACAATCTGAAAACCCAATACCTTTTTCTCCATTGTGTTCAAAAGCAAATGTCTTCTACTCAGTGCATTAGCTACTTTGTTAAGCTTCTTACCTTATGCTTGATTGAAAAAGTGTAGGGTTGAAGAAATTCAACCTATTTGGCATGGTGACTACCAAGCTCATGTTGTATATTCAAGTACTTCAATGCCTCATGGTTTGACAAATTCATTGGGCAACAAGTAGTGACTCCAACATTCCAAAGCATGAACAAAAACATAGAACTCCTTGTCATATGTTTAGTACCTCCATTTTACATCATTCAACTTCTCGCTAAAGAATGCAATCGGCTTACCTTTTTGACTTAAAACATCACCAATGCCCATATTGGAGGCATCACTCTCAACTTCAAACACCTTTCAAAAATCTAGAAGTACTACTGGAGCATTAACCATCATCTTCTTTATTAGCTTAAAGCTCTTTTGGGTAGTTTATATCCACTAGAATGAATTCCCCTTCAAGAACTCAGTGAGAGGAGTAACAAGAGTGCTAGATCCTTTGATAAATCTTTGAAAAAAAGATATAAGTCCATGAAAGCTTCTTACATCATTAATGGATTAAAGAGTGGACCAATTAGCAATCGTCTCAACCTTGTTTGGGTCAACTTCAATTCCTCTCAAAGATACAACATAACCAAGAAACATAATGCTATTTGTGTAGGCATTTCTTTGCATTAACATACAACTTCTGCTCTCTTAACACTTGAAACACTTGTTTCAAATGCTTCAAGTGTTGAGAATCATATTTGCTAGGACCAAGAATGTCATTAAGGTACACAACAAATTTACCAATGAATGGTCTAAAGACATGAGTCATAAGTGGCATAAGAATGTTAGTTGTATTAGATACCCAAATGGCATGACCAACAACTCATAGAGAACATTTCTAGTTTTAAAGGCTATCTTGCTCATCTCCAAGTCTCATTCAAATTTAATGATAACCACTTTTAAGATCAATTTTAGAGAAATCAATAGAACCATGTAATTGATCAAGTAAATCGTCAAGTCTAGGAATAGAAAACCTGTACTTGATAGTAATTCTATTAATGGCTCTACTATCTATGCACATACACCAAGATCCATCCTACTTGGGTACTAAAAGGGCTGGAATGGCACATAGACAGATGCTTTCTTACACGAACCCCTTCATCATCAAATCTTCAACTTTCTATTGCAACTCTTCATGTTCTTTAGGATTCATGTGATAAGCTACTTTGTTTGGGGGGATAGAGCCTGGAATTAGGTCAAGTTGGTGCTGAATATATCTCATTAAAGGTAAGTTGGGGGGGTGCTTCTTCTGGCATAACATCTACAAATTCTTCTAATAGAGGTTGAACTAGTGGATTATGTTCCCATTAATTAAGCGATTGATTCTTCCACAAACGTAACAACATACATCTCTTTATCTTTTAAAAATATCTTTTCAATCAAATTGCCCAAAAGTAAAGTATTCCCCTCCCCATTTGTATACTTAGGAACATGATCTGGTTTCATTGGAACTAAAACAATTTTAACACCATCCTTCACAAATGAGTAAGTGTTTTTGTAGCCACCATTAACTACTTTCTTATTATATAACCATGGTCTGCCAAATAGCAAGTGAATAAAATCCATGTAAGTAACATCACATTATACTTCATCTCTATAGTTTTCCCCAATAGAAAATTCTACTAAGCATGTTTTGATTACCCTTACCTCAGTTCCTTTGTGAATCCATTGCATTTTGTAAGGGCAAGGATGCTCTTTAGTTTTTAGGCTTAGCTTCTTCACCATCTTTGTTGCTGCCACATTAAAAGTACTTCCACTATCAATAATGAGGTCACATAATTTTTCTAGAGAAGTGCACCTAGTATGAAAGATGCTTTCTTGTAGCCACTCATTTTCATCTTGCTTAGAAGTGATGTTCAAACTTCTTTAAATCACAAGCATTTCACCATCATCAGCGCAAATAACTTCATCATCATAAATAGAGCCTCCTAGCTCTTCTTTATTCTCTTCAACATCTTTGTCCATGAAGGTCATAACTCTATGATTTGGGCATTCAGAAGCAATATTCCCCTTGCTTATTTGACACCTTTGAAAGCATTTTTGTCACTAGAAGACTTAGTCGAAGAGTGTTGCCTTGAACTTAAACCACTTCCTTAATTTGTAGGAAAGGTTCTAGTGGCTGATTCTGGAGCAGCCTTTTGATCCTCATTCCTTTGCTTTTCAATAGTCAAATCAAGCTTTCTTACATTGTTGAAAGACCAATATGGTTGCAATTGCAAAGCATCACCAATCTCCCTTTTTAGGCCTCTCAAGTATCAGGCTATAGTTTACTCTTCCAATTTATCCATTTCACCCTTCATCATGACTTGTTCAAACTCCACAATATTCCTCCACACTCATTTCTGGTTGTTGTTCTAGAGAGTGAATTTTCATGTACATCTCTATTTGATAATCCATAGGTAGAAATCTTCTTTTCAACTCCTTTATTTTCTCCTAGGTTTTAATTTTCTTCTCCCCTCTTGATCTCTCTATTTCTTCAAGTTCTACCACCATAGAGAAGCATACTTCTTGAGTTTTAGAGCCACCAACTTGACCTTTCTATCCTCAGGAAACTCCTTGCATTCAAAAATATGTTCAACTATATGTAGCCTATCAAGGAACTAATCAAGTTGCATTTTGCCCTTAAACTTGGGAATTTCAATCTTCATATCAAATCCTTTAAAGTTGGAATCATTCCTTCTCACACTAGAGCAATGAGAAGAGGAGCCATTACTAGATTTTTGATAATCACGAGAAAATGGGCTTTCATGTGCAACATCAGAACAATCATCATCATGATCACATGTTCCTTCATACTGATTCGAGTGCTACTAGAGTTCATGAAGTTATCTACTCAATTCATCCATCTCAAAATCATGACTCTCTCTTTTTGGATTTGCAATACGTTGTCCATAATGAGCCATGAAACTTGGGTCCTTTGGTTATGCTCTAATACCAGACTTGATATTGGAAATGGATCCAACAGTAACCTTCACTCTAAGGATATAGGAGAAACTCCACCACCTTAGAGATATAGGGCTAATAGCACTCACCACTATTAAATGACCCACTCAAGAGATACAAAAATGCTAGGGTTAAGTCACCACTCAATGGCTACTAGACATCCAAAGTTTTTAAATGGCTACTCATGATTATCATTGAGCTTGGGTTGAAGGTCCAATAGTTGGAACAAGTTTGACATACATTTCATTTTTTTTTTGATAGTATAATGAGCTTTTTTTGGGCTTGGCCCAAGTCTTTGGTTAATTCTTGGTTGTTCTCAAGAGATTCTCCAACATTACAATACTTGCAAGGAATGACAATCAAGATCAATGACTCCTTTATTTGACAGAATTTAATAGATTTAGAGTGTGATGTTCTATAGTTGATCCATTCAATTATTGCAAGTAAAGATAATTAAGATGAATTATTCCTGTATTTGATGGAATTTAATGGATTTAAAGTATGTAATCATAATGTTATTATTTTTGTGATTAATTTAATATTAGGTGCATGCACCATTTTTAACTTCACAATCAATTTGTGTAAATAAGACTTTGCAAATAAAGGGGAAATATTATGAGCAAAAAATGAAAAAATAGTTTCATTCTCCTAAAAATGAACCATTCAATACTTATAATGAAAGAAAATCATGATCATTTACTTTTTTGTTTGATGACATTTAATGGATTTTGAGTGCGAGGTCATAATGTCATTATTCTCATGATTAATTTGATGTTTGGTGCATGCACCACAAATTTTAACTTCATAATTACTTTATGAGAATAAGTCCTTGTGACTAAAGGAGAAATTGAAAACTTGTTAGGAAGAAATGATGAGACAATTTCATTCTCCAAGAATTGAACCATTTTATACCTACAAGGAAAGAAAATTAAGATTGATAACTCCTTTATTTATTGGAATTTATCCCAGTATGTTATTTTAGGATTTTTTTTTCTTTTGCTTATGATGCACTACCTTATTAAAGAAATTAATTATTAGGGTATTTAAGCCAAAATTAGTTGAAAGATTATTAGCTTTGAATTTATATATGCCTCTCAGTATAAAGAGATATATTTACTTCAGAAAAAAATTAAGAGAACAAAAAATTTCATTTGTTCTTTTTAAGTGGAGATTGCTTATAAGCGTTGATGATGATGCAAGAGCATCTCATGAGAAAAACCTAGAATTAATTCGAGACTTCACCCTAGTTCAAAAAAAAGAAAATTCTCATTTTGCTATTAGAAGAATAGAATGCATATCAAACTTGTTACAATTATTGGACCTTTAGTTCAAGCCCAATGACAATTCATGAGTAGTCATTTGAAAGCTTTGAATGTCTAGTTTTGTATGAATCAAGAACATTAAGAGTCAAGTTTTCCTTTATCATCCACCAAGATAGTCAAAAGTCTAAATTGGCATTTAATGGCTAGTTGAGTGGATGGTTACTATGAAAATATTAAGTTATTGCTCCATATTCCTATGCTCAAGGGGATGTTCCAAAACATTTTATTTATAATTTCTCTTGTATTTGTGGAGGAGACTTTTGGGATTAATTAAACTCTTACATTGAAGAATTTGAAGAGTTTTCTTCCAAATTTTGTATCTCTATGTTGGATTCCATTAAGTGGTGATTTAACCCTAACATTTTTGTATCACTTAAGTGGATTCCTTAAGAGTGGTAAGTGTAACCAACCCTATACCTCTAAGGTGGCAGAGTTTCTCTTGTATCCTTAATGTGAAAGTTAGAGTCGAATCCTTTTTCCATATCAAGTTTAGTGTTAGGGCCTTGGCTTTTATGGCTCATTGTGGACAACGTATTGCAACTCAATATAGAGATAATAGTGATTTTGAGATGGACGAATTGAGGAGACAACTTCTTGAAGTCCAGTAACACTTCAATCATTATAAAGGAACACATGATCATGATAATGATTCTTCTGATGCTACACATGTGAACCCATTTTCTAATGATTATCAAGAATCAGGTAATGACTCCTCTTCTCATTGATCTTTTATGAGAAGGAATCATTCCAACTTCAAAGACTTTGACATGAAGAATGAAATTCCCAAGGTTAAAGGAAAAATGCAACCTAATGAGTTTCTTGATTGGCTGAATACTGTTAAAAGTATTTTTTGAGTGTTTTGAATTTCTTGAGGATAGGAAGGTAAAGTTGGTGGCCTCGAAACTCAAGAAGTATGCCCCTTTATGGTGGGAAAATTTGAAGAAACAAGAGGATCAAGAGGGAAGAAGAAAAATAAGAACATGGGAGAAAATGAAGAAGGAATTGAAAGGGAGATTTCTACCTGAGCATTATTGAATGCAGATGTTCAAGAGTGAAGGGTTGACCCAACCCTTATAAACAACCCAAAGACCCCCTCAGGAACTGATGTGGGACACATCACCATGGCCTACCTTTAATGACCAATATTCAGCACCAAATTGACCTACTTCTAGGCTCTATCATCCCAAACAAAACAACTTATTACATGAATCCTAAAGAACTTGAAGAATTGTAACAGCAAGTTAAGGATCTAATAATCAAGGGATGTGTGAGAGAAAGCATGAGTCCAAGTGCTTTTCTAGTCCTCTTAGTACCTAAAAAAGATTGATCTTAGCATATATGCATAAATAGTATAATCATCAACAAAGTTACTATCAAGTACATGTTTCCTATTCATGAGTATTCATTTGAAAGCTCTAGATGTGTAGTTTCACATGAAACAAGAACATCAAGAGTCAAGTTTTCTATGATTAGCCATTAAGGTAGTCCATAGTCACGATTAGCATTTAATGGGTAGTTGAGTGGTGGTTAGTACGAAAATATTGAGTTATTGCTCCATTTTCTTATGCTTAAGGGGATGTTCCAAAGCTTTTTATTTATAGTTTTCCCTTCTTTTTATGGAGGAGACTTTTAGGATTAATTAAACTCTTACCCTGAGGAATTTGAGGAGTTTTCTTCTAAATTTTGTATCTTTATGGTGAATTTCATTGAATGGTGATTGAACCCTATCATTTATGTATCTCTTAACTTAAGGGTGGTGACTAAAACCAGCCCTATATCTCTAAGGTCATGTAGTTTCTTCTGTATCCTTGGAGTGAAAGTTACAAGCAAATTGTTTTCCCATATTAATCTATAAGAGAAAATCTCTTCTCTTGTTATTATAGGTAAGTACAGGAAATTAAAAAAAAAATGATAGAATCACTGATATATTTAAAAATTCCTATTGCCTTATGGAATATGAATGAACATATTGTTGAACTACCATATGAGCTAGACTTTCGTGAAAATCAAATTTCAACAAAGGCTAGACCCATTGCTATAGGCCCTTGGCATTTAGAAATATATAAAATAAAGATATAAGAACCCCTTAAGAAAGGACTTATTTGATAAAGTACAAGTCCTTGGAGTTGTCTTGCATTTTATGTGGAAAATAATGTAGAATTGGAACTAGGTGTTCCTGGATTAGTTATTAACTATAAGCCTTTAACTAAGGCATTACAATGGATTAAGTATCTTAGACATAATCAGCTTAATCAACTTTATGAAACCAAGATATTTTCAAATTTTGATATGAAATTTAATTATTGGCAAACCTAGATCAATGAGAAAGACAAATATTAAACAACATTTACAACTACTTTTGAGCATTAGGAATGGAATGTCATGCCTTTTGGTTTAAAAAATACTCTTTCTAAATTTTAGATGATAATGAAATATTTAATGCTTATTTTGCATTTATGATTGTTTATATCAATGATGTGTTGGTTTTTCCTAATACCATCAAACAACATTTTAAACATCTACAATTATTCATTAATGTAATGAAAAGGATAGGATCGGCTGCTTTGGCAAGAAAAATGAAGATATTTCAAACCAAGATTTGTTTCCTTGGCCACTTCATAGAAAATGGTTCTATTATTCCTATTGATAGATCATTTGAGTTTGTCTTAAAGTTTCTTAACAAAATTCGACACCAATAACAATTACAAAGATAAAATCTAGAGTTAAAGAACTCCCTTGTTTGGCTATACCCCATCCTAATGCCTTCAAAATCATTGAGACAAATGTATCTGATAAAGTTTATGGTAGTATCCTTAGGCAACACTTATAAGAACAACTACTTCACTTCACCTTTGGATTATGGAAAGGCACTATAGTTAATTACTCTATGATTAAAAAAGGAATTCTTTTTATAGTATTATGCAGTCAAAAGTTTGAAAGTGATTTATTACATCCAACATTTCTTTTAAGAATTGATTGCAAAATTGCAAAAGATATTCTTACTAATGATGTTGAGAACATAGCATCAAAACAAATCTTTACTAGATGACAAGAAATACTATTTGCTTTTGATTTTGACATTGAGTTTATATAAGGAAATTCTAATTCTCTTCCTAATTTTTTAAATTGTGAATTTTTGTCAGGAAAGTTTGATGAGCAAATGCCCACTCATATAAGGGTTGCAATCACCAGTAGAGTTGGTTATTTCATTAGTAAAAAATGCATCCAAAAATTCTAATTTTTAAGTTGATAAAATTCATGAGACACTTATGAGCATGCTCTAGACAAAGGGTTAACTTGTTAGTTAATTCCAATATATATGGGTTATTTTTGTCCTCTTGAGAACAATTATGCTTAACTTTGACTTAATGAGGTAGCACACTTTTATCTTAAGGATGAAATTTATCCTCATATTTGTCATAAAAATTGTTTATACTATTAATAAATTAAATATGAGACAAGATCTGTAGTTATTGAACCCATCGAAAGGGGTTTTGGAACCTTCTAAATTTAATTTATGATATTTATATAATTTGAGGAACAGGTTAATTAACATTCAAAAATTAAGAAACAAATTTTTTTTTTTTACTATAATACTTTATATTTTAGTTTTTACTTAAATTAAAGTAAATATTATTCAAATTTATGATATTTTATTACAATTTTTGTAATTTCTATAAAAAAATTATTCTAAATTCACTAAAAAAGTTAAATAAATCTTATTTAAATAAAAAATAAATGATTTAATTAATTATATTTTTTTAGTCTAACTATTATTTAAATTTAATTTTTTTTATGTGAATTAAGCAATTGAATTAATAATTTAGTCAAAATTCATAAAAAGTTAAAAACAATAATTTTAAATGTAAAACTCTAAATTTTAATAACTATTTAAATCACCTAAATGTTATTGAAATTTATAATATTTTATAATAATTTCTACTATTTCTTTAAAAGGTTACTCTAAATTTACCAAAAAAAAAAGTTAAAATAAATTATATTTTAATGAAAAACGACTAATTTGAGTAATTCATTTTCTATTCTAACCTTTATTCAAATTTAATATTTTTTTATAAAATTTATGTAATTTAAATATTAGGTTACTTAATATTTACAAAAAAAAATATTTTTTAATACAAAACTCAATATCTAATCATTGTATAAATTAATTTAAATATTATTTATATTTAAAATCTTTTATTATAATTTTTAATATTTCAATAAAAAAGTTACTTAAATTTCATCAATAAGTAAAATAAATTATATTTACATAAAAAAGTGATTAATTTAATAACTATATTTTTTATTTAAACTATTATTTAAATTTAAATTCTTATTATATTATTTGCATAATTTAAACATTAAGTTAGTTTACATTCATGAAAAGTAAAAAAATCACATTTTTGAATACAAAATCTTAAATTTTAATAATAATATAAATCAAAATAAATGTTATTGAAATTTATAAACTTTTATTATAAATTTTGTAATTTTAATAAAAAGTTACTCTAAATTCACCTAAAAATAAAATATATTTTATTTCAACAAAAAAAAAAACACTGTTTTGAATAATTCATTTTCGATTCTAACTATTGTTCAAATTCAATGACTTTTTATATAATTTATAGAATCTAAGTATTAAATTACTTAATATTCATTAAAAAATAAAAAATCTCACTCTTAAATTACTTAAAAATATAGACTCATGATTGTTTTTTCTAAATGAGTCCTTTCAATGAAAGGAGAAGCCATATTAGCATGAAATGAAGTATAGGTCATACCCTTTAAGATTGAACCATTCAATTCTTGGAAGAATAGTTAGTCAAGATCAATGAGTCCTTTCTTTGATAGACTTGAATGGATAGATTGCCAAAGGTGTATTCATGTGCATATCACAAAGAATCTAATGTTTGGTGCAGAAAAAATTATTCATTTCATGATCATTTGTCTTGATGAGTCTTGGCAACCAAAGGACAAGACTTATTAGCAATAAATGAAGTGGTGGTCTCATTTTTTACACAATTAACCATCCAAACCATACTAAAAAAGTTAATCAAGATCATTAACTCCTTTGGTGTATGGAATTCATTCAATTAAGTCTACTAAAGATATATTGATGTGGTTGTCACATTGAGTCTAAAATTTTGTGTAAAAAAGAGTTAATTTCATGTTTGTTTTTTATGGATGAGCCTTGAAACAAAAAGAGAAGCATTGCTAGTAAAGAATGAAGACAATATGATCTTTCAAATAATGAATCATTTGAACCATGTTAGAAATCATAATTAAGATCTAAAATAACTTTTAGGTAATGAAACATTCAAACCATGTTAAAAAAAAGTGTGATTGGTCTAGATTACCTTTTCTTATGTACATAATGAGTGTTTTAATTACTAAATAATGAAATTGTATCTCCATTTCTAACCCACAAAGCTCCTTCCCTCATTGCAAAGACTCATTTATACAAAATGTTGGTGACATTAACTCTTGTGTGTACACAAAACATTATATTCATTGGAACAAGCACATTTGCAAACTTTTGATACTCTATACCCATTGAATTCTATTGCACACCTTGGGTACTTTGAACCCATTGAATGGTTTAATTCTTGAACAATGAGAACGCCTCTTCATTTTTAATAACAAGACTTCTTATTTCATTGCAAGGACTCATTTGTACAAAATTATCTCATAATTAATTTTTTGTACATCTCTGATACTCTAAATCCATCAAATTTCACTTAAAAAAAAAGTGTGGTTGATCTACATTACCTTTTTTATACATATTAAGTGTTTTAATTGGTGAATAATGAGACAATTTCTTCACTTCTAATCAACATGGCTTCTTCCTTTGTTGCAAGGACTTATTTGCACAAAATGAAGGTGAAATTAACTTTTGTGAACAAGTTCGTTTTCACACCCTTAAGACAATAAATGCATTGAAATCCATCAAGTAAATGAGCAATTGATCTAGATTAACTTCCCTTAACAATGAGACTGTTTCTCCATTTTTTTTTATAACAAGACTTTTCTTTTTGCTGCATGGACTCATTCACACAAAAAATGATCTCATAATTAACTTTTGTGTCATCAAGCATTATATTCATTGCCACAAGCTTATTTGTACCTCTTTGGTACTCTAAATTAATTGAGTTCCATAAAAAAAAAAAAGGTGTGATTTGTCTAAATTGCCTTTTCATATATGTATTAAGTTTTTGAATTGTTGAATAATGAGACCGTCTCTTCATTTCCAATTAAAAAGACTCCTTCCTTCGTTTTATGGACTCATTTATGCAAAATGACGATGAAATTAACTTTTGTGTCCAGATAAAACATTATATTCAATGAAACAAGTATGTTTGGACACCTTTGGTACTCTAAACCAATTGAATTCCATCAAGTAAATGAATCATTGATCTTGATTAACTTTCCTTAGAGATATCGAATAGTTTAATTTTTGAACAAAGAGATCATCTCTTCGCTTTTTTTATAACAAGGCTCCTTTTTTTGTTGCAAGGACTGATTCTCACAAAATGATCTTGTAATTAATAGTAAATATTATATTCATTGCAACAAACATGTTTGTACATTTTTGGTACTCTAAATCCATTGAATTCCATAAAAAAAACAAATGGTGTAATTAGTTTAGATAATCTTTTCATATATCTATTAAGTGTTTCAATTGTTGAATAATGAGACTGTCACTTCATTTCAAACAAACAAGGCTCCTCCTTTTATTACTAATGAGATCCATGGAGGGCTTCTAAAGATCTATTGAGCATTCAAAAGGGGTCAAACAAGTTTAAGAGCTAAAATGATGAAGGAAGCACTTAATTGGTTAATTGAAGAAATTTGAATCAAAGAAGATAATTTAAGCTTGAAGGTCAACAAAACATATCATAATAAGGCTTAAGACATTATTAATTGAATATGTTGAATGGCCCAATGTTAAGTGATAGTGAGGATTTTTTGTAACAACTCTTAAAACAAATAGGAGTAGATTTGTTGATAGCTTATTTAGGAAATGAGAAATTTTTCTTTTGGTTCTTTCACAAACTAGAGAAGTTATCAAGAATTAACTCTTCTTGTGGCATTTAGCTCAACTTATCACTCCCAAATTTGTTCTTTTCTTAAGTGTGATATCCATATCCTTCTTTATACCTCAGGCTCATTTTCCTTGAACATCGGGGCTAGGTCTTACATGATTGAAATCTAATTTTGCTTTCTTGGGTTTTTATTTGATTCCTTATGCATGTTGGGTCCCTAAGCCACATGTTTTAGGGTTTACATTAGCTAGTATCAGAGCTTTAGGGCTTAAATAAGGTTTATTTATCTAAATTTGAGCTTTTTTCTTTTTGTTTTTCTTCTTAGCCTCATTCTAAAACCTCTTTTTCTTTGAATCTACAAACCATAGTTTATTTTTTGTTAGTAGGCAAACCCTAGTTTATCTTTTCTTGTCTTTAAATCCATGCAAAAATAAACAGTAAGCAATGTTATTTGTTGTAATGAACAATTGTATTAAGTGAAGTAAATCCATGCAGCAATTGTTTACTTTTTTGTATTGACAAGCTTTATATTAGGTGAAATCACCCAATTTGTCTCTCCAATGAAATGTAAAGTCTTGTCTTGAAAAATTGAAGAGATAATCTCAATGTTTAGCAATTAAACCATTCAATACCTATAAGTAAAGCTAAAAAGATCAATGACTCATTTTACTCCAAAGGTGCGCACATGTGCTTGTTCAAATTAATATAATATTTTGAGTAGTCACAAATGTACTTATACATATTGGGTGTTTTCAATTCCTAAATAATGAGACCATCTCTTCATTTTTAACTTACAAAGCTCCTTCTTTCATTGTAAACACTGATTTACACAAAATGTGTAAAAGAAATGGTAATCTAAATGAATCACACCATGGAATTAAATAGATTTAAAGTACCAAAAATATAAAAATGAGCATGTTGCAATGAATATAATATTTTTCTATTTAACCAAAAATTAATTATGAGATCATTTTGCATGAATAGGTCCTTGGAATGATGGAAGGGGCCTTTTTAACCAGAAATGAAAAGCCTCCTTCAGAAAATGAAACTCTCAATAAGAATTTCAAAAGGTAATCTAGATAAATCATAACACTTTTTGATGAAATTCAATGGATTTAAGTACTAAAGACCAAAGATGTACAAATGAGCTTGTTTCAATGGTTATGATGTTTTGTGTAGATGCAAATGTTACTTTCTCCATCATTTTGCATAAATATTTCCTTCCAATGCAAAGTCTTGTCTTGAAAAATTGAAGAGATACTCTGATTGTTTAGGAATTAAACCATTCAATACCTATAAGAAAAGATAAAAATGATTAACAACTCATTTTACATGATGGAACTCAATTGGTATAGAGTACCAAAGGTGTGCACATATGCTTATTCCATTTAACATAATGTTTTGAGTAGATACAAAAATGCTTATATGTATTGAGTCTTTCAATTCCTAAATAATGAGATTGTCTCTTTATTTCTAACTTACAAAGCTCCTTTCATTCAAACACTCTTTTACACAAAAAATATGTATAAGAAATGGTAATCTAGACCAATTACACTAGTTTTTGATGGAATGGATGTATTGTACCAAAGATGTACAAATGAGCTTTTTGCAATGGATATAAGGTTTTTTGTTGACAAAAAAGCTAATTATAATATCAGTTTGTGTGAATGAGTTCTTACAATGAAGGAAAGGGCAGCCTTGTTAGCTAGAAATGAAAGATGGTCTCATTTAGGAAATAAAACTCTCAATATGTATTTGTAAAAGGTAATTTAGACTAATCACACCCTTTTATGATGTAATTTAATGGGTGTAAAGTACCAAAGGTGTACATACAAGCATGTTGTAAGGAATATAATGTTTTGTGAAGACAAAAATGTTAATTTCACCATCATTTTGTGTAAATTTGTCCTTCCAATGAAAAGTGAAGTCTTGACATGGGAAATTGAAGAGACAATCTCTTTATTCAAGAATTAAACCATTCAATGCCTATAAGGAAAGCAAGCAAAGATCAATGACACATTTTACTTGAGGGAATTCAATGGCAACAATGTACCAAAGGTGTGCAAACATGCTTGTTCCAAGGATAATAATGTTTTATGTAGATACAAACTTGCTTATACATCCTGAGTTTTTCAATTCTTGAATAATGAGACTATTTCTTCATTTCTAACTAACAATCTTCTTCTTCCATTGTAAGCACTCATTTACACAAAATATGTATAAGGATGGGCAATCTAGGCTGATTGCACAATTTTTTGATGGAATTAAATGGATTCAATGAATGAAGGACATAAAAATGAGCTTGTTACAAGGAATATAATATTTGTTGTTGACCCTAAAGTTAATTGTAAGAGCTTTTTGTGTAAATGAGTCCTTAAAACAAAAAAAAGGAACCTTATTAGCTAGAAATATAAAGATGGTCTAATTCAGGACATGAAACTCTCAGTACATATTTGAAAAGGTAATCTAGGCTAATAACACCTTTTCATGATGAAATTTAATGGATTTATGGTCCCAAAGATTCATAAAGAGCTTGTTACAATGAATATAATGTTTTGTGTAGACATACCATCATGTAAATTTGTCCTTCCAATGAAAATTAGAGCCTTGTCATGAAAAATTGAAGAGATTGCCTTGTTCTTCAGGAATTAAACCATTCAATACCTATAAGGAAAGCTAATTAAGATCAATGATTCATTTTACTTGATGGAATTCAATGCACATAAAGAATCGAAGTTGTTCAAACATGCTTGTTCCAATGATTATAATGTTTTGTGTAGACACAAATGTTCTTATATGTATTAAGTGTTTCAATTCTTGAATAATGAGACTAACTCTTCATTGCAAACTAACAAACCTCTTACTTGCATTGCAAGCACTTATTTACACAAATAATTAAAAAAAATGGTAATCTTGGCTATCCACACCATTTTTTTTTGATGGAATTCAATGGATTTAGGGCTCCAAAGATGTACAAATAATCTTGTTGCAATGAATATAATGTTTTGTGTGGACAAATGGTAATTTCACCATCCTTTCATGTAAGTTTTTCCTTCTAATGAAATGTGACATCTTATCATGAAAAATTGAAGAGTTCATCTCATTGTTCAAGCATTAGGCCTTTTAATACCTATAAGGAAAACTAATAAAGATAATGACTCATTTTACTTGATGGAATTCAATGGGTACATAGTATCAAAGGTGTGCAAATGTGCATGCTCCATTAAATATAATGTTTTGAGTGGATACAAACTTGCTTATATGAATTGAATGTTTCAATTCCTAAATAATAAGACTGTCTCTTCATTTCTAACTAAGAAGGCTCTTTCTTTCATTGCAAGCACTCATTTACACAAAATATGTATAAGAAATGGTAATCTAGATTGATTACACCATTTTTTAATAGAATTCAATGGATTTAGTGTGCAAAGGATGCACAAACAAGCCTGTTGCATGTCATTGACACAAAAATTAATTACAAGATCAATTTATGTGAATCAGTCCTTACAATGAAGGAAGGATGCCTATTATTTAAAAATTAAAAGATGGCCTTTTTTAGAAAATGAAACTCTCAATATGTATTTGAAAAGGTAATTTAGACCAATCACACCTTTTTTTTTTTGAAGAAATTCAATGGATTTGGAGTACTAACAAGGTATAATCAAGCTTATTGCAATGAATATAATGTTTTATGTGGACATAAATGTTAATTTCACTATCATTTTGTGTAAATTTATCCTTTTAATGAAAAGTGAAGTCTCGTCATGAAAAATTAAAGAGTCAATCTCATTGTTTCATTGCAATGAATATAATATTTTATGTAGTCACAAAAGTTAATTTAACTATCTTTTTGCATAAATTTGTTCTTCTAATGAGAGTGGAGTCTTGCAATGAAAAATTGAAAAGACAATCTCATTATTTAGGAATTAAACAATTCAATGCCTATAAGGAAAGATAATAAAGACCAATGACTCATTTTACTTGATGGAATGCAATGGGTATAATGTATCAAAGTTACACAATCATGCTTGTTCCAATAAATATAATGTTTTATATAGACACAAATGTGCTTATACATATCTAATGTTTCAATTCCTGAATAATGATCTTGTTTCTCCATTTCAAATTAACATGGCTTCTTCATTAGATGGAATTACTCATTTACACAAAATATGTAGAAGAAATGATGATCTAGACTAATCACACCAATTTTTGATTAAATTCACCAAAGATGTACAAACAAGCTTGTTTCAATGAATATAATGCTTTGTGTTGATGCAAATGTTAATTTCATCATCATTTTGTGTAAATTTGTCCTTCTAATGTTAAGAGAAGTCTTGTTATAAAAAATTAAAGGGGCAATCTCATTATTCAGGAATTAAATCATTCAATAAATGAAAGTTTACTTGATGGAATTCAATGGGTACAAAGTGCCAAAGGTGTGCAAATGTGTTTGTTCCAATGATTATAAGGTTTTGTGTAGGAACAAACATGCTTAGATGTATTAAGTATTTCAATTCCTAAATAATGAGATTGTCACTTCATTGTTAACTAACAAAGCTCCTTCTTCCACTCATTTACACAAAATATGTATAAGAAATTATCATTTAGATCAATCACACCATTTTTTGATGGAAGTCAATGGATTTAGCATACCAAAGATGTACAAATGAGCTTGTTGCAATGAATATAATGTTTATTGTGGACACAAAAGTTAAATACAAGATCATTTTGTAAGAATGAGTCCTTGCAATGAAGGAAAGAGCCTTGTTAGCTAGAAATGAAGTGATTGTCTCTTTTAGGAATTTAAACCCTAAATACATATTTGAAAAGGGATTGTAGATGAATAAAACCCCTTTTTTTTTTTGAAATTCAATGAATTTAGAATACAAAAGATTTACAAATGATCTTGTTGCAATGAATCTAATGTCTTGAGTAGACAAAATTGTTAATTTCATGATCATTTTTTGTAAATTTGTCCTTCCAATGTTAAGGGAAGTCTTGTTATGAAAAAATTGAAATGCAGTATCATTTCTTAGGAATTAAACCATTCAATACTTGTTAGGAAAGCTAATAAAGATCAATGGCTCAATTTACATGATGGAATTCAATGATTACAAAGTACCAAAGGTGTTCAAACAAGCACCGTTATAAGGTTTTGTGTAGACACAAACATGCTTATATGTATTGAGTGTTTCAATTCATAAATAATGAGACTAAATGTTCAATTCTAACTAACAAAGCTCCTTCTTTTGTTGTAAGCACTCATTTACACAAAATTTGTATAAGAAATGGTACTCTAGACCAATCACACCATTTTTTGAGGGAATTTAATGGATTTAGTGTACCAAAGATGTATAAGCAACCTTGTTGCATTGAATATAATGTTTGTTGATAAAGCAAAAGTTAATTATGAAATCATTTTGTCTAAACGAGCTCTTGGAATAAAGGAAGGAACCTTGTTAGCTAGAAATGAAGAGATTGTCTCATTTAGGAATTGAAACACTAAATACATCTTTGAAAAGGTAATCTACACCAATCACACCATTTTTTTTTTTTATGAAATTCAATGCATTTAAAGTACCAAAATGTACAAATGAGCTTAGAGCAATTAATATAATGTTTTATGTAAACACAAATGTTGATTTCATCATTATTTAGTGTAAATTTATCCTTTAAATTAAATGTGAAATCTTGTTATGGAAAATTGAACAAATAACCTCATTGTTCTAGAATTAAACCATTTAATACCTATAAGAAAAGGTGTGCAAACATGCTTTGTTCCACTAAAAGTAATGTTTTGAGAAGACACAAACATGCTTATACATATTGAGTGCTTCAATTCCCAAATAATGAAAACATCTCTTCATTTCTAACTAACAAAGCTTCTTCTTTCATTGCAAGAACTATTTTACACAATATGAATCAAAAATGGTAATTTAGACCAATCAGACCAATTTTTGATGGAATTCAATGGATATAGAGTACCAAAGATTTACAAACAAGCTTTCTACCTAATAAGGAAGAAACATCTTTAATGCTTCTAGAAACTTCCTTAAAGGAAGATGTGAACATTGAAAGTCTTCGATATATTAAACTTGTTCATAAATTTATTACCCATAAATGGCATATAAATATTATAGTAATTGTTAATAAAGAATATATTTTCTTTTCTATCACCTTAATTGATGTTGGTCCTGAAATGAATAGTATTACAATGAATATAATGTTTGTTATGGATACAAAAGTTAATAACAAGATCATTTTGTGTGAATGAGTCCTTACAATAAAGGAAGGAGCCTTATTAGCTAGAAATGAAGTGATTGTCTCATTCAGGAATTAAAACCCTAAATGCATATTGGAAAAGGTAATGTAGATGAATCACACTTTTTTTTTTTGGTTGAAATTCAATGAATTCAGAGTATGAAAGATTTACAAATCAGCATCATTAACCTTTTTTGTTGACAAAATTATTAATTTCATCATCATTTTTTGTAAATTTGTCCTTCCAATGATAAGAGAATTCTTGTTATGAAAAACTAAAGAGTAGTCTCATTGCTTAAGAATTAAACCATTCAATACTTATTAGCAAAGCTAATGAAGATCAATGACTCATTTTACATGATGGAATTCAATGGCTACAGAGTACCGAAGGTGTTTAAACAGTGATGGTCATAAGGTTTTGTGTAGACATAAACATGATTATATGTATTGAGTGTTTCAATTTCTAAATAATGACACTAACTCTTCATTGCTAACTAACAATGCTCCTTCTTTTTTTGCAAGCACTCATTTACACAAAATATGTATAA
This sequence comes from Rhizophora apiculata, assembly GCA_037832385.1. Classification (NCBI taxonomy): domain Eukaryota; kingdom Viridiplantae; phylum Streptophyta; class Magnoliopsida; order Malpighiales; family Rhizophoraceae; genus Rhizophora; species Rhizophora apiculata. The sequence goes on along the minus strand of CM075439.1, from coordinate 418,713 downwards.
GAAATGGTGCTCTAGACCAATTACACCATTTTTTGATGGAATTCAATGGATTTAGTATACCAAAGATGTACAAATAGCCTTGTTGCAATAAATATAATGTTTGTTGATGATATAAGTTAATTATGAGATCATTTTGTTTGAAAGCCCTTGCAACAAAGGAAGAAGCCTTGTTAGCTAGAAATGAAGAGATTGTCTTATTTAGGAATTGAAACACTAAATACATAATTGAACGGTAATCTACATTAATCACACTTTTTTTTTTCTTTTTTTTTTTTTTTATGAAATTCAATGCATTTAGAGAACTAAAGATGTACAAATGAGCTTGTAGAAATGAATATAATGTTTTATGTAAACATAAATGTTGACTTCATCATCATTTAGTGTAAATTTGTCCTTCAAATAAAATGAGAAATCTTCTTATGAAAAATTGGACAGTTTCATTGTTCAATAATTAAACTATTCAATACCTATAAGGAAAGGTGTGCAAACGTGCTTTGTTCCAATCAAAGTAATGTTTTGAGAAGACACAAACATGCTTATATATATTGAGTGCTTTAATTCCTGAATGATGAGAACATCTGTTCATTTCTAACTAACAAAGCTTCTTTCATTGCAAGCACTCATTTACACAAATTATGAATCAAAAATGGCAATATAGGCCAATCACACAATTTTTGATGGAATTTGATGGATATAAAGTATTAAAGATTTACAAACAAGATTTTTGCTATGATTATAATGTTTTGTGTAGATACAATGGTTAATTTCATCATCATATTGTGTAAATTTGTCCTTCCAATGATTAGAAAATTCTTGTTATGAAAAAATTGGGTTAAGAATTAAGCCATTCAATACGTGTAATTGATCAATGACTCATTTTACTTGATGGAATTCAATGGATTTAATGTACCAAAGGTGTATAAATGAACTTATTGCAATAATTCATAAAGTCTCACTTGGTCTTCATACATCTGTTTTGGAGTCAATGGAACAAGTGTAAATGGTTTTCCATCCATGGTGAAAGAATAATGGTTCTTGTAATTATCATGCAAAACTTTTCTAGTTTGGAAAAGAACATCTCTCTTGATAGCTTGGAAAATGCTCTTGTGGTCAGTTGAGTGAGTATGTGATCCTACTAGCCTTTGAGCTATCTAGATAATCCTGTAACATGCATATTGGTTAGAGGATGATGAAATTAACTTTTATTTCTATACAAAACATTTTATTCATTAGAATAAGCACATATGTATACCTTTCGTATTCTAAATGCATTGAATTCTATCAAGTAAAAGAGTCATTGATCTTAATCAGCTTTCCTTATAGGTATTTGATGGTTTTATGCCCAAACAATGAGACTATTTTTTCATTTTTTTGATGACAAGACTTCTCTTTTGTTGTGAGGGCTCTTTCACCCAAAATGATCTTGTAATTAACTTTTGTGCCAATAATAATCATTATATTCTTGGCAATAAACCCATTTGTACATCTTTAGTGTTCTAAATCCATTTAATTACATCAAAGAAAAGTGTGATTGGTCTAGATTACCATTTCTTTTATATATTGAGTGCTTTAATTCTCGAACAATAAGGCTTTCTTTTCATTTCTAACTAACAAGGCTTCTTCCTTCATTGCAAGGGCTCATTTACACAAAATAGTAGTGAAATTAAATTTTGTATCTACACAAAACATTATATTCTTGTGATTAAGCATGTTTGCACACCTTTGGTACTTTAAACCCATTGAATTTTATCAAGTAAATAATTAATTGATTTTTAGCTTGCCTCATAGGTATTGAATGGTTTAATGTATGAACAATGACACCATCTCTTCATTTTTTGATAACAAGACTTCACCTTTTGTTGCAAGGACTCCTTCACACAAAAATGATCTCATAATTATCTTTTATGTCAATAGAAAACCTTATATTCATTGCAACAAGCTTATTTGTACATCTTTGGTACACTAGATCCATTAAATTCCATCAAGTTGTCATTGATCTTTGTAAGCTCTCCTTATAAATATTGAATGATTTAATTCAATTTCAACAATTTATGCCTCATTTAAAAAAATACTCTTCCTAAATTTCTAAAAATTATGAACAAAATTTTTAATGCTTATTTAGCATTTATTCTTGTTTAATTCAATGATGTATTGTTTTTTTTCTAACACCATTAAGCAACATTTTAAGCTTTTGAATCTTTTCTTAAATAACATGAAATGTTTAGGTCTAGTTGCTTCTTCTAAAATAATGAAGTTATTTCAATTCAAGATTTGCTTCATTGATCACTTCATTGAAAATGGAATTATTATGCTCATAAATCAAGCAATTGAATTGCCTCTAATTTTCTTGATGAAAGTATGGACAATCAATAGTTACAATGCTTTTGGAAGTTTGAATTGTCTTTCAAAATTTTATAAAGAGTTAGCTTATGATCATAAACCCTTATTTGAAAGGCTTGAAAGGAATCCTCCAAATTGGATGGATTACCATAACTTTCTTGTTATTACAATAAAAATACAAGATGTTCAATCAGCAATGAATTCTTTGATACATACAAAAATCCTAAGTGCTTTATGGAGTAGGAATAAACATATTATGGAATTGCCTTATGAGTTGACTTTTAATGAAGTCAAATTCTTACCAAAGCCAGGCCTATTGCTTGGAGGCCTAGTGATTTACAAATTTGTAAAACAAAAATTACTGAACTCTTAAAGAAAGGACTTATTAGAAAAAGTAATAGCCCTTAAAGTTGTCTTGCATTATATGTTGAAAATGCAGCTAAATTGGAATAAGAAGTTCCACAATTGGTAATTAATTACAAACCTTTAAATAAGGTTTTATGCCAGATTTGTACCCAGTGCCTAATAAAAAGGATTTACTAAACTAGCTTTATGAAGCCAAAATCTTTTCAAATTTTGATATGAAATTTGGTTATTGGCAAATCTAGATTGCATAAGGAATTGAGCCAAAGAAAGTTTGTTAGGAAGAAATGAAGTGACAATTTCAATTTTTTAGAATTAAACCACTTAATACCTACAAGAAAGGATAATCTTGTTGAATTACTCTTTTGTTTAATGGAAATCAATGAATTAATAATGTGAATACCATAAGGTAGTTATTGTAGTGATTAATATAATGTTTAGTGCATACGCTAATGATAATTTCATAATCAATTTGTGTGAATAAGACCGAGACCTTACAACTAAATGAGAAAACTTATTAACAAGAAATGAAGTGGTGATTACATTCTTCTAAAATTGATCCATTCAATACTTGTAGGATCCATCTTGGGATAACATTATATCCATTCACTTAGAGTGCCAAAGTCATAAGGTTGTTACTGTTGTGAGTGATATAAAGTTTGGTGCATACACCATTGTTAATTTTATGATCTATGAATGAGTCCTTGCAATTAAGAGAGAAAGCATGTTAACAAGAGATGAAGTAATAGCTTCTTGAATTGAACCATTCAATACCTACAAGAAAGGATTATTATGATGAATGACTCCTTTGTTTAAAGGAATTCAATGTATTCAAAGTGTCATAGTTATGAGGTCATTATTGTCATGATACATATAATGTTTGGTGCTTACAATAAACCCAAGAGCCGAGTTCACATTAACAGAAATACAAATTCATCCATCTTGGGATAACATTAAAACTTGCTTCCTGATTGGGTTTAAACAACTCAACAATTATCTATGTAAGTGATAAACAACACAATCATTTTCATGACTGCTTATTATGAGTAGTTGAATCAAGTTTAGGTGATGGACCAATTTGTTTATGTTTTCCAAACTCTACATTGTCATATTCAAACCTGGACTTGTGTAGTTTATAACATTTAGGAGTCTTGTTAGTTAGAAATGAAGACATGGTCTTGCTATTCAAGAGTTAAAACACATAATACATATAAGAATAGGTAATCTAGACCAATTGTACCCTTTTTTGATGAAATTCAATGGATTTAAAGTACAAAAGATGTACAAACAAGTTTGTTGCAATGAATATAATGTTTATTGCTAACATAAAAGTTAATTATAAGATCATATTGTGTGAATGAGATCGTACAATGAGAAGTAAAGCTTTGTTATTAAAAAAATGAAATAATAGCCTCATTGTTCAATAATTAAACCATTCAAGACCTATAGGGAAAGCTAATAAAATATTAATTAATTCATTTACTAGATGGAATTCAATGGGTTTAGAGTATTAAAGATGTGCAAACATGCTTGTACCCCAATAAATACAATGTTTTATGTGGACATAAAGTTAATTTCATCATTATTTTATGTAAACAAGTCCTTGCATTAAAGGAAGGAGCCTTGTTAGCTAGAGATGAAGAGATGGTCACATTATTCAAGATTTGAAACACTCATTATGTTTATGAAAAAATTAATCTAGACCAATCACACCCTTTTCTTAATGAAATTCAAAGGATTTTGAGCACCAAAGATGTAGAAACGAGTTTGATGCAATTAATATCATGCTTGTCATCGATGCAAAATATAATTATGACATCATTTTGTATTGAATGTTCCCTTACAGTGAAAAGAGAAGTCATGTTATCAAAAATGAAGAGAGGATGTCATTGTTCAAAAAATTAAACCATTCTATACCTATAAAGAAAGCTGCATGAAAGATCAATTACTCATTTAATTAATAGAATTCAATGGGTTTAAAGTACCAAAGCTGTGTAAACATTGCTTGTTCCAATGAATACAATGTTTGTGTGGGAGATAAAAGTTAATTTCACTATCATTTTTGAGTAAATGAGTCATTACAATGAATGAAAAGGCCTTATTAGGTAGAAATTAGAGATGGTCTCATTATTTAGTACTTAAAACACTCAATTAGACATAGGAAAAACTAATCAAGATCAATTAGAGCTTTGTTTGAAGGAATTCAATAAATTTAAAATACCAAAGATATACAACTGAGCTTGTTGTAAAGAATATAAGGTTAACAATTGACACAAAAAGTTTAATTAGGAGATCATTTTGAATGAAGGAGCCCTGGCAAGGAAAGAGAAGTCTTGTTATCAAAAAATAAAGAGACAATCTCTTTGTTTGGCAATTGAGCCATTAGTATCGATAAGGAAAGCTAATCAAGATCAATGACTCATTTACTTGACAAAATTCAAAGGGTTTGAAGTACCAAAGGTGTGCAAACTTGCTTGTTAAAATGAATACAATGTTTTTGTGTCAGTACAAAAGTTAATTTCGCCATCATGAAGAGCAAGTTATTATGGTTGAATTAAAAATAGAACAAATGAGTTCATGGATGAAAAGTTGGTCAAACAACTTACTCCTTTGAAGATGTGTAACAAGCTCAATATACAAGTCACAATTGATATTTTATGGCATTTGTCAAAAAGAAATTAT
>CM075439.1:387828-412828 GCA_037832385.1 Rhizophora apiculata | reverse complement strand
TCCAAAGAGAACCCAAGTTTAGAGATGGCTCCAAGGCTTCCAGCAGCAATTCTTCTTGGACTCTTCTAGAATAAGCAACAACTACTTGGTGGGATGTTGATATGTCACTTTTGCCATCATCATCATCTTCTTCTTCTTCACCAATAGTTGTTGGCTCAAAATCTCTCACAACTTTCATATAGTAGTCAAGAGGTTGAGAAAGTTTTGGAACGACACCACCAGGTGATAAAAAGAAAGAATTTTATTTATTTTTATTATATATATATTATATTACTATAAATTTATTTTTTATTTTAATTTTTTTAAATTTATTAAAATTAATTTTTTTATTAAAATATTTATGTTTATACATTATTATATTCTCTTACACCCAAACATTTTATTTGCTATCACCCCCTCTCTCTTTTTTGTTGGTCTTCTCACTTTAAGCACATCTCGAGAAAGAAGAATTGATTTTTATTTTTAAAAACTAAAAATTCTTATAAAAGTTATTCTTTAAATTGTATCATAGGTTCTGCTTAAATTTTAAAATCTGATCATAGGTTCATAGTTACTTAAAAGGGTTCAAGAACTAATTGCTTGTAGTCATTTTGGTTTAAAATATCTTCCTTATTCCACTTTTTTCTCTTCTTTTGAAATTTTATTATTGAAAATGTTAACTATGCACCATTAGCTTAAATATCATAGGTTATACTTAAATATCTTTCTTATTTGATTATTGTCTAAGAGTTGGAGCTTTCAAAATTTTATTATTGAAATTGATTCTATACTTTGCCTTATAGAAAATCACTAAGAAAGATTGGGAGCTCCATCACTATCGTCCTATCATTGTCGAGTGTCTATACCTTTTGAATCATTTCGTGGAGTTGTCAATTAGAACATACTCTTGCAAAAGGGCAATTTTTGCACTAATTTCATGACCAAACTTTGGTGCTTCATTGGATTTGGCCTTTCAAGTGTGGAAATCTCCTCTATTAGTACTCCAAAATCTTTTACATGTAAATGTGATGAATGTGGCACTCTTGAGAGGCAACATGATCACCTATATGTTCTTCTGTTTTTACTTCTTCTTCTGTTCTTTTATTTTTTTTTTTGTGTTTGTACTTCTAATAAAAAAATAAGAACTTGAGAACTTTAAACCTTCAAAGCTAGAGACAACTCCATTAGTATGTGCAAGATTATTAATATTTAGTCTCTAGAAAATTGTCATTCATAATTAATAATATCTTACATTGATTTAATAGCAGTGAAAATTACACCTATGAGCTTATGACAAATTTTTCATCAGATCTTTGGTTTGTTGAAATGCAAATATCATTTCACTAGTAGATTGAAAACTACACTCAAAATAAGATATGAAACTACAATCAAAACCAAAGACACAAACACCAAAAAAAACTAGTTTGGCTACTTAATTTCACCATTAGCTCTTTAGAAATCCACAGAGGCACAACATTACCAAAAAACACAAACAATACATTAAAGGACTAATAAAAGTAAAATAAAAAAGGATAGATCAATAGTATTATGCAAATTTATGATGCATTAAAGCCCATGATAAACACAAATGCAATCTTATATTTTTAAGAAAACTAGTTGAAACACATTTATTAGAACCTTTTGGTTCCATTTTGAATCCTAGTAACTCTATTACAAATTACATATATGAGAATGTATGATTTTTTGAGCCTAAAACATTTAAAAATTCTAAAGCAGTTTTGACCCTTCAAGCATTTATTAGCAACTAGGTTACTGACTATTTTCCACTGGACCAGTAGCTTCTACTTTTCAGTGTCTACTTCTTTTATTGCATTTTCTCTTCCTACAAGGCATACGCCAATTGCATGGTAATTTAGGATTCATTGACATAATATTTGCCTACCAGACTTAACAAAAATACACTTCTACAAGCCTTTAGCTTGGAAGTGATATAAGGAGTGGAGCAATAGCAACAACAAAAATAAAAACAACAAAACCTTAATCTTAAATTTAATTGGAGTTGGCTACATAAATCTCTTTGCATCATTTTAGTCTATTACAAAAAGAAAAAATGAAAGAAAACCACCATATAAAATGCTTTTGGTAGAGGAAAAGATATAGATATACCTTTTTCTACCATGTCCACTTTCTTTGCATTCTTCCTCGTTAACCCAATACTCCTTTTCATGAAGGATTAGAGTCCAAGAGAGAAAAAATTTATCCAAGTCAGTGAAAGACAATGACAAAGGTCTTCTAATCAAGGCAGGGCATGTATGTCAATTCAAGTCCCAACAGCCATCAAACATAAAACATGCATGCCTTTACAGAGTTTTTATTACCACTTCACTTTACAAAAATTTCTACTTACTAGTAACTATATCACCTGAAACTTTGAAAACTTATGCACTAAAATTCTCATGACCTCTTTTCACCACCAAAGTTCCTTCAATAAATTTTGCAGTAGTGTGACCTCCAATAATTGCTTCTAATTTTTTGAAATGAATGTAACTTGAATTTTCTCTCTTTTTGTAGTAAACATATTGCAAGAAAAAATAAACATGATAAACAAATAAATCTAAAGAATGAAAAGACATATGACTCCAGACAAATTTCTTAAAGTAAACAATCATCAAACTAAATCTAAAAAAAAAAAAAAAGTTTAGCATTAGTATTCAAAATTTCACATATGTAGAAACTAGTCCTCAAAATCCTCATTAAGTACATTTTAACCCAATCTAAATAAGTATTAGGTTCTAGATTCCCCAAATGTTCAAAGGCCAAATATTAAGTGGCATTAAAAAATAAAGACAAATAATCATATGGAATAAAAGGTAATTAGTATGAGATGTATCCATGTATCTTTACAGCACCAAATCTCTAAAAGACACCCTTCAACGTCTCACATAAGGCAACATCCTTTTCTTCAAGGATAGTTGTAACCTTTTCATTATTCTTTTCACATACTATATATGGAGAATTATCTTCATTCTTACCAACAACATCTCATGAATTATTTTTCTTGCTTTCAATAATAATCACTTTATTACTTTCTCATACATTTTTCTTGATTATTTCCATATTAACAACTTTTTGCAAGACTTCATGTCTACTTTTACAAGTTTCCTTCTTCACAAAAGTTTTTACAAGATCTTCAGTCACAATTTTCATCATCTTTGACAGCATTTTCCTTAGAGACCAAAAACTTTCCATTATTTATAATTGACTAAACAATGTTGTTGCCTTTTATGGATTTTCCAATTAGCCTCTTCTTCAATGAAAATGCAATAATCAGTCCCTTTGGATATGCTTTTGTATAATGAAAGTGATTCAATTGAATCCTAATACCTTAAGATCTCTACTCTATATCATCTGTCCATGTATGCACAAAAATAATACCTTTGTACCCTCGGCTGATTCTAATTTTGTCATCACTATTTGTAACATATCCATTGGCAAACAATGTTAGTGCATTAAAGATTAAAATCATTTGAATCCTATTAGATGAGCAATCTTATAGCAATTCTAAGTTGATCTTTGTTTCCATTTCTATAAGGTATCCTAATGGGCCACCAATAATGATTGCATCGTCCATTGTAACTTTGTATTTATTGGCACTAGATTTGCTGCCATAATTTGATCTATGTAAAGTATAGGTAATAAGAATACATAGGAACATTGACCACCTTGGTTTCTATTGATAAACTTCTAGAGGTCAGTGAAAAACTTACACAAATGTTCTAGTTAGGGAGAATCTAAGTCCAAGCAAGATGTTGACTAGAAACTTCAATTGTCTAATCTTTCTCACAATTTAAAACAGCTGATTAGGTGTTAAGAGAAGCTAACTGATTAATTAGATCATTAGTTTGCTTAAACAAAGATATATAAATTGGATCCTTAGAGCATCTGCAAACTAAGATTGTCTTTAATTTTGATACTTGCTTGCCTATAAGACCATTAGCAACATTCTCAATCCAACTATCTGTCTCTGCATACAACATGGAAAAGTTCCATTTTCAACCCATTACAAGGACAAGTATTAATATAGAAAAGGTCAACATTTGTCAAATTAGAACCAAAGAGAATATATTTGTCCCTAGGAAATGATGTATCCAAGTCTGTTAGATTTCTTTTAATGGATAAATAAGAAAATAAATGCTAATATAAATCCAAATTTACCCTTAAACTCCATATCATATTCCATTCACTCTCTATGAGTTTTATTTCATTCCCAACCTTAGTTTGATTTGAAGCTATGAACTTGTCAATTACCTATAAAGTTTGGAGAGAAATATTTATAAAGGTATTGTAATGTTGTCAGTGTGTCTTTAGGTAGACAGATTCGTAAACTTGATTGTTTATTTACCTCAAATCTGTTTCCTGTGGCAATGGCTAAAAGTAGTTTCTACTTGAGTATAGTTTTCTTTTGCAAAAAAAAAAAAATGTGGTGCCTTGTATTGAAGAAAGATATTGCTTAGGCCTCTTTAGCTAATGAAGCAAGTGGGAGGATTTTAGTTAATCTTTTTAGGAAAAAAATTGTCCTACCTTTCTATGCACATTATATCATACCTTTCCCAACTAGACAATGCATGACCATGAGAGCTAAATCCAATGTAAATGAAGTGCATGTTTACCTTGCTTCCTCTTAAGATACAAAGGTTTCTAGATGGGGACAAGTACGTGGTGTCTAACCAACCCTTTGCTTCATCTCCAAGAAGCTTGAATGACACTAGATATGGAACCTTAAATGGTAAAAAATTGAATGTAAAAGTTCCTTTATCAAACTAGAAAATGATTCATTTTCCACTACCAATTGGTGCTGCTGCCTGTGGAAAATCAAGGATGAATGGTGTAAGATGACAAAGAATGTAATCTTGCAAAATGAGACAACACTTTGAAATATGATCTCCAATGCATTGGAAATCCTTATGAAAGGAAGGGAAGTGATAAGGTATAAGTTCTTCAAGAAATAATGAAAATATGAAGTGCTTGAAGTTACAAAGTTCTACTAAACTACTAGTTCGATATAGAGCCACTTATAATCTTTTATTTTGCAATCAGTGATGTTTTCCAATAAGTCATGAGCATGTTGCTTAATTGGCCATACACCTTGCAGTAAGAATTTGTGCTTTCATATTTGTAATGTTTATATTGCTTTTGCACCCCATGCCTAACCCCAGGCACCTACACGCAATATTGTGTCCTTTCAATTATTTTTCACCCATTAGAAGATAAAATATGTGTATACCATTTTAGGCTTTCCAAAACCAAAGATATAAACTTCATACCTCTACTTTTAGCTCACCTATTGCCTCTGAAAATTTTATGATGTTGCAAACACGTGGATCATTTGTTTGAAGGTTTACCACTTGAAATACACTAAAGAAGTCTACACCTACAAATGTTCTTTGAAAGCATACCTAAAGCAGAAGAGAAAACATCAACACAAGAGGCAAATGGACCTTTTCTCTCTTAAAGTCAAATTCTTTCCTAAGATAGCCAAATAAGGAGAAAATATTAATGCAACTGTTATTCTAAATGCTTGCAACAGATTAATCTTCTTAACTTTCTATTTTCCTTCATTTTTTGGGTAGTTAATAGTAGAGACCAATTTTGAATGATGTATACAAATGTGGCAGTGACAAGATAATGATTTACAAATACATAAATATCACTATATTCATATTCCTTTTACATTATGTGGGAAAAATTTTAAAATATGTAACATGTAACTTTAATCCATGATCTTCTCATCTATATATCACTATTACATGTTTGACAAAAAAAAATGGTTTCTCTTATTACCTGTTAAACCTATTCAAAAGCTTTCTACATCTTGCTCACGCATTCAAGTATATATGTAGGAGAGAATAAAAGTAGCATTGAGGAAAGAAAAACATTTGTCAGATATCTACCATAAGCAATCAAGAGAGGACAAAACCAATATGAACAACAAAAATGATAGAATTGAAGGTCAAGATTTACTTGGGTTTCAACTCTAAACTCACACCAACACAAACCAAATTTTTCTTCAAGATCTTTTTAGCTTCTTTGAATGTAGCAAACTTGGACAATGCAGTGCTACAAACAAAATTTTTGTTCATCACATGATAAGGTAACCTCACACTTTTATATCATCATTATGACCATTCATCTTTAAAAACAGTATGCTGACATTCACAAACAAATAGCATAAAAGCATATGGATCACACAGGAGCTTGAAGACAATGCACCTTGCCAAACTTAGCAAAGAAGGACTCAACATTTTGAATCTCGATGTCATACTTAAAAGGTATGGCTGCAACTACCCTTGCATCCACTTGCTCTAGAACATCTTTAAGCTCTAAAAGCTCCTTAACCCTAGCCACCTCCTTCCCTTCACAACCAAAAAGGAAAGGAAAAGAGGGGAAAAGAAAAGGAAAAAATAACCAAAAAACATATTTACTTTACAAAAGTCTAACTAATAAAGCAACAAATTTAACCAAAATAATCTTTGAATAATATCTAAATACACAAAATAGAACTATATTTAAGTGTGAATTAACATATATAAAAAATTCAAATGTTGTACCATCATCAGAAACTTTGAGAAAACTAGATTTTCGTAGAATCTCTATTACTAATTTTAGCATATGAACTAGGATATCATCGCATCAAATTTTCCCTAACCCTAGATAACCTCTTATTCTAGAGAATGAACAAATGAGAGCCAAGGTAACCACTAAAACATTCAAAAGTCAAATTCAATAGCCATAATCTAGAAAACCCATTTGTGTTAACATCAATACAATGGCCATAAAAGCACCTATATCATACCCCATTGTATGCACATAAGAATTGATTGAGATAGCGAAGGATATTGCCATCTTTGCTTTAAGAGATTGTCTTCTTGAGGGAATCATCTCTGGGTAAGTTGCTGTCATTGAAATAGAATTTCACGTGAAAAAATCAATGGGAAAGTTTGTTAGGTATTAATCAATTAGAAAAACAATGGAAAATTTGAATTTTTCTATTTTGTTTTGGGGGAGGGGAATCAGGGGGACTTCTGGACCTAATGGATGATTCTTGTGGAGATTTCTTGGTCCAAGGAAGCCATTGGAGCTTGAAAGTTTCTAGCTTTGGAGAAAGAGAATTGAGAGAAGTTTAGGGTTTAGAATGTAGGATTTTAGTAGTAATAGAATTAGTTGAGGACCAAGAATTTGTGTTATCATTGCTTTTTACATGTTTGCTTTCCTCTTGTATTGTTGTCTATAATTTTTTTTTTTTTTTGGAGACATTGATAAGTAAACATAATATCTCACAAATCTAAATATTATGATGGTTACATAACATAATACATTGAATTGTTACACAATAAGTCACCAACCACTTATATGGTCATATAAAATTAAATGTACATTTTATCTTGTTAAATGTCTTAACAAAAATTCAAATCTTTATCTATAATAATTGTTACCATTTAATATGTTTGCCTTCCTCTTGCATGATAATTTTTACTCATTTCTTTGTATTTATTTTTTTTTTATAAGACATTCAATAGTTACTTGTTCACCAAATTACATTATGAATTGTTAATACCAAAATTAGTTAGTTTTGAATTAACTTAGAATTTCTTATATAAAGTAATGAGGAGATTTTACTTATTTTTCTTATCATATGTGAGCTTATAATTATATCATATTATTTTAATTAATAATTATATATTATAGTAATTCAATGTATGAGTACAATTAATAATAGAGATCCAAGGGTTATGATAGTGCACCTCTTATGTTTTAATCACAATTCATGTTCATGTAAGGAAGCTTGCAATATTAATAGTTTTTCTCTTTTATGACCCTTTCAATCCAATAGATCCATATTTATTTTATGTGTTACATCATGACAAACATAATTGGCCTCAAGCGAGGTTATCAACTAAAATAGTCCTAAGATTTGCAAGCTAGAAACTTTAAAACAATTAAAAAATGATTAAACATAATTACTTCTGCAAAAAGAAAAACAACGCAAAACCTCTTTGATATTACTTCTTGGTAGCAGGCACCGAGCCAGGCAGGAAGGTTGACTTAGTACCTTCATCCCACTCAAAATCATTCCACCAACTTTCCTCTATGTTAATGACAACAATATGAACATTTTAGTAAGCTAGGTTTAGGGCTTGGTGAAGGATTTAAGTTGGTTAATGGATTAGGGATTAAAAGGGAACAAGCTAATGGTGATGGTGATAGTGGCAGTAACTGTGATGGTGCTTAATTTGGGAATAAAAGAAATTAAGTTTATATTTTAGGATTTATCTTTTTTTTAGTTAAACTAAAATTAGTTTTTTTATTATTATTATTTTTAAAATTACTTGTTTATAGTTTTAGTCAAATAATCTTAGGTGAATTGGGTTTAAAAGGTCCGAATGGCCCAATCCAACTTTCCATTTAATGTAGATCTTATTACATTATTTGTCTTTAAGTATATATCATTAAATTCAATCTATTAATATGCTACTTTTTTATTCTTAACAATTTTTATCTACATTGTGGTAGATTTAGTATCAAAAAATCTTAAGGTGTTTTAATTATTAATTTTCCAAAATCATAATATATTTATTAATTTACACAAATAAGGTGATATTTTTTTAAAATATTAACCCTTTTTCTAATTGGATTTGTTGTATTTATATATTAAAAGGTTTTATTCGTAAAAGCAAATTTTACTTATTTAGTTCTCATTTTTAGTTGTAATTATGCATTTTATTATTACAAATGTACAATTAATTAATAATCATGATATTACTACATAATACTTTTTTGTGAAAACCTTGCATCCAATTAACACAACATACATGAAGTTTGAAAATTAAAATATATTTTTGGCAAATGAAAAACTAACATACAAGTTTGCCTCCAAGTCTAGTGTGAATTTTGTTCTTTATCATCAATTTCTAGCGCTAGCACTTCATTTAAATATGAGTCACATGTCAATAATCTCTACATTAATTCTTATCAATAAACTTAATGTTTTAAAACTTTACATCTATGACAACAAAAATATACAAGTGCATATATGGTTAGTAGGTTAGGACAATTTTTGATTGGCATTCTTGTTGCTCATTTTGTTTCCCATATGGAAACACCATAGTCCTCAGAGCCCATGAAGGAAATGTCATCAAATTGGTTAATGCATGGAGGTGCCCATGATCACCTCAGAAAACTATGACTGTTTACTTGTATAAATGGTAGTAATGAGAATTATACAAATAATAGAAGAAAAATATTTTATATGTTAAAATGTTTTAATACAATTCCATCAACAAGTTTATTTGTTTCCCAAGATGATTGAGCTCCTCCCTACCTCGTAGGAGACTTCTTTGGGTATTTGCCTTTGCACATGTAGGAGAGAACAAATTTTGAATTAAAAAATACGTAAAAGAGTTTTTGATCAATAAAATAAAATTTCATAAAATTTGAGATGAGAAAATTAAAAAAATAATTAGTTAATCTATCTAATAATTTCTCCAAATCCTCCAACTCCAAAATTGATGCGCCAAAAGTTTGATTAATCAAAACATAATACTTTGTAGAAACACAATACAATTGAAGCAAGAAGTAGTATCCAATTGTTCAAACGTTTTATTTAAATTTATAAATATAACTTGTAGTTAATGTGACTATTTTTAACTATACATTATAATTTGTGATGTACCAATCTTGTATTAGTTGATTTACATATGAAGAGTAAAATTAAAATTTTTGTAAATGGCATTAGACATTTCTCAATCTCTCTTTCCCTTGTTCTAAACATTAAAAAAGAGTGTTATAGTGCATTAAACTTTTTATTTTGGAGACTTGAAAAAATTATTACATTTTTGTAATTTTATTTTTATTTTTATAAGTTCTTTTCGCATTTTAAATTTATGAACTTGCAGTGACATAAAGACTTCTCATTTTTCTCTTATTCTAGTCATGCACAAATGAGGATTTATTTTGACTAAGGATAGGATCACACCTTCCAATCCTTGCTTATTATTTGCACACTCAATGCAGGCCAAATCTAAGTATAATGCTTATTATATACACATTGTTATACGTAAAGCAATATTGTTTTCTTAGCCAATTTTCCACTTACAGTTATATGTTATTATCATTTCATTTATTAACCTTAATAATTCTTGTAGCAAATACGATATTATTAACAATATACATACACACATACATATATACATATATATAAATATATATATATATTATTAACATTGTTAACATATAAAACAGTCTACTGCAAAGATGTTAGTTATTGTATGTTTCTTTTATTTAAGGTCGAAGCTAAGAAGCCAAAGAACGAAGGCTTATAAGATATTGCTCAAGTCATGGTGGACGTTAATGGCGAAAAGGCTGGAAAAGGAGATGTGCAGAAAGTGTCATTTTACAAGCTCTTGACTTTCGCTGACCAACTTAACGTGGTTTTGATGGTTAGTGGGTCTCTGTGTGTCGTCTGCAATGGTGTGACTCAGCCTATCATGACAATCATCCTTGGCCCAATTTATTAATTCGTTTGGTTCCATAGCGGGAACACACACTGTTCATGAAGTCGGCAAGGTGAGTTCATGGAAAAACTTGATCGATTGCCTTTTGTGTTTTTGCTCTTTTTATGATTGGAATCAAGCGTTTTGGGTTTAATGGATTGTACCATCCTGCAACTTGCATTGCAAATTCCTTGTGTTTTTTTCTATTAAGCAGTAGATCCCACAAGCCAATCTCATGGCAAGTCCCTCAGATTGTCCAAATGAAAGGGTAAGTAATAGTGTACAAGTTGTATGCTACCCTTCAAGTATAAAGTTTGCCATGAAATTGTTACAAGCATCATTGAAAGATTTTATGATCCTGACTCTGGTCAAGTAGTCAGAGATGGTCTTGACCTAAAGACTCAATTGGATTAGGGAGAAGATTGGGCTAGTTAGCCAGGAACCTATTCTATTTGCAACCAGCATATGGGAAAGAGAATGCGACTTACCAGGAGATTAGAAGAGCCTGAACTTGCCACTGCTGCCAAATTTATAGACACTCTTCCTCAGGTAAATCTACTGTCTCTTTACGAACAAATGGCATGTAATGCTTTTTCCAGAAGGCCAAATGCTTAGTTGTCTGCTCTTCGGCAAGTGTTCTGCAACTTCATTGAATGTTCTGTTTTGTTTTACATGCATATTATTTCACAATTCTCTAACGAATTCTTTTTTATTCTTTTGCTAAGCTTTGCATCTCTAAGTAGGACGATTGCATCTATGTTTTAGGGGCTTGACACAATGGTTGGTGAGCATGGTACCCAGTTCTCCTTCTTGATGAAGCAACAAGGGTGCTTGATGCCAAATCAGACACATTGTCCAAGATGCACTGGTTAAGGTTACACGCAACTGGACAACTGTAGTTATGCCAAATTCAAGGTTCGTAATTAAATTAGGTTAAACTTGGTTTAATTCAACTTTAAACCAATTTATACCAATTCCAAGTTTTATTTTCAATATACCAACACTCTAGGCAAACTGCCGATTTGGACCTTTCTATCAGGCTCCTTTTTTGGCTTGGTCCTTTGCAATTTCTTTGCTTTGCTCTTCTTCTTTTTCTTTCTTTTGATTGCTTTGATGTAACGATTTGGTCATTTATGCTTTTTGAAAAATTTGTGGCTCCCTTAATTTCTGGGAGTCTTCTTTTGTTTTTGTTTTTTTCTCTCTCTTATGATTCTATGTTGTTGCTTTGCGGTTACATTTTTGTCTTTTTAATGAAACTTTCACAACTTGTGTCAAACAAATATGTATACATTTGGGACCTTAATCCGACGTATTGGAGCATATTGTGGTAATTATAACTTTTAATATGGTAATTATGCCTTTTAATATGATAAATTAGGTTTACATGAATATACATAAAAATATTCCTTCAAGTAATTTTTAAAAAAGTGCAACTATGAAATAAACTTTAGTTCACATCCATGATTTATTATCGTAAGAATTGGACCAGACTAGTTAGCGAGACCAAAAAATGGAGAATTAGTGGAACATCTAGTTCTATTCAGTCAAAAAAACAAAAAAAAAAAAGGATATTTGATTCCTGTCTTTGAAGATTTTAATTAGGAATTGGATTCTATAGTCATATGCTTATACTATACAACAAATGAAATAAAAATAAATGATGTTCTTATAGTTAGACAACTTTATTAGGACAATAGATTATTTAGCAGCCATCTAACCTACAATTAGTCGACTAAGATCAAACATTGTTCGATGTTAGATTTTTATGAATTTTTGTCAAAGTAAGTTTTATATGATTGAATTTCTTTAAAGCAATTAACAAAGATGCCAAGAAAACACTCAATCAATCACATGAGTCATGAATGGAAGCAGATGTTATAACTAAGATGCCAACAACCAAAATTATGATCAAGTGGAGATGTAGCTAAACCAAGATTATTAATTTAATACGTTAATCTTGCCTAACAACCCATTTAATTAAAGTGATTTTGGAACATGCATATATAATCTTGCTGTATATAGACATGACCATGGTTATGATTCAAACCAAAATTAAACTGGAATCGAACCAAGCTAGAACCAAAATCAAACCAAAATTAATCTAGTCCCGATTTAGGGAGGAGTGATTTGATTAAATATTTATCCCTCTAAGAATTGTGAACTACCGGTTTATATAGTGTGAGAAAGAGAGGAGAGAGTGTCAGAACATCAACTTACATTATTTTATGTATATTACTTGGGACATAGCTATTTCATGTGTATTATTTTAGTTTATTATTTTTTTTATGGTGTCACGACATCCAACGTTAAACTTATAACATGTTGATCTATAGTAAAAAAAAAAAAAGTGTAAATTATTGAATCAATCAAAAACTACTAGTCTGGTGTAATTTGATTAAAAACTCTTTCAATTTCATTGGACCTATTTGCCTCTGAGCATTTTAATTTTTTAAATTTTATTTGTTTGGAAGTTGACCTAATTAATTTTACATGTAACTTAAAAATTATTAAAAAAATATATATTTCAATTCAAAATATTTAACGTATTATCCTCTTTTTTTTTTAATATTTAAATATCACTTTAATTATTTTATTTATCAAAATTATTCACTAATCAGTGAACTATGACCAAAATGGCCCAAAAAAATTATAAACCATTGTTATTTTGTTTACAATCTAAATTTATAGAAAAGTTTTAATTTATACTAAAATAATAATTAAAAAATTACAATTTAAGGTAAAAGAAAAGTAAAAAATAATTTTATTTATATTAGAGTAAGTAGGTAAGATTCTATATTAAATGAAAAAAAATAATAAAAAATTATAATTTGAAATAAAAGAAAAGTATGGGATAATTTTGTTTATATTAGAGTTAATAAATAAGATTATATTTTTAGATCGAATTGATAAATATAATAAAAAATTATAATTTGAGATAAAATCAAAATTAAGGATAATTTTGTTTATATTGAAGTAAGTAAATAAGATATCATCATTATATTGAAATGATAAAAATAATATAAAAATTATAATTTGAAATAAAAGAAAGGTAAAAGGTAATTTTATTTTTATTGAAATAAGTAAGTGAGATTTCACTTTTATATTGAAATAATAAAAGTAATAAAAAATTTCTTAATTCTAACCTTAACTTTTAGGGTTTTGATATTGTAAATATTTGTTTAATTTATACTAGAAAAATAATAAAAAAATGCAATTTGAGAAAAAAAAAAAGAAAACTTAAGTAATAATTTTATTTATATTTAAACGAATTAGAAAGACCTCATCATTTTAGCAAAATGATGCAAATATTAAAAAAATTTATATTTGTAATTTAAGGTGATTGGCACCCAAACCTCATGATAATGTGAGATTTGGGTATTTGCACCTCTATGGTACAAAGTTTTATGAGACCAAATTCATATATTTACGTGTAGATAAAAATTATTTTGACTTGTCTGTGTGACTTGAGCAATAAATATAAGCTGTGTTGGGTGAGTGGACTCCAAGCCCATAAAGAGGTCTACTTAACTTCATTCATTGCCCTACAAATTACCAAACCCCTTATCCCTAGAAAAAAATGAGCATGTAGGGCATCTTATGAATTCATTGACTATTATATATAGTTTAAAGGTTATTAAATATAAAATTTAATTGTAAAATTTAATATATTTTGAATTTTATTTTTCATTTAAAATTAAATTTTTGACTTTCAATTTAATTAAATTAAAACAAAAAAATTTCAAAAAATATATTTACTTATTATATAATGAATTAATTTTTTTATTAAAAAGATTTATTTCACTCTATTAATATAATAGAAACAAGTCATTTTCATAATCATATATATACACTTGAGTATAAAAATAGATTAACAATCATGATAAAAAAATCTCTTAATTTTTAAACTAATGTGGTTGATCATGACAAACATTTTTTTTTGTGTAAAATGTTTTTTATAAAATATTTTAAAATGAGATTGATTTAAACTTGGACCTAGAAATATTGTAGACATTTCCAAGGTTCTTCAATATCCATAGATACTTTTTAAGTAATATTAGCAATATATTTGCCTTGTGTGCTTAATACAATAGAATGACACTTTCTAATTACAACGATTACATAGATTTATACTAATAACAAGTGCCACAAGAATGGTTACAATATAAAAGTCCTCCCTATATTCTTACCAATTTTTTTTTGGCTAGTAATGGTAAAGAATATGCTATAAGGAGTGTAAGCATTAGTGTACTAGTAAAGTTATTCTATTGTAATTTGGAGGTCATTTAATCTAGTTTTAGAAGCAATTTATGGAGACGGGGCTGTCGGTGGAAGTGGAACTGTCCTCGAACAAAAACACTTGCAACAGTGGGCAGGCAGTGTGGATCTGCAACACTGACAACGAGGACATATGATTGGTCATCCAAATGGTGGTAGTCCAGGGCTGTAACAAAATAGCAAAGTTAGGTTTTAAATATTTTATAATAATTAGCATGATTCTTATTGTCACGATTTATATATATTTCATAATTTAACTTTTTGACGTTACTTGATTCATGGTTTAAAATTAGAATCTGAATAAAATTAAAAATTAAATGAAATTAAAAATAAAATAATTAATTTAAAAATATGTTTGTTTTATTTTGAAATTAAAATTAAAATTTTTTTGTAACCATATGATTTAATTTGAAATAAGAATTATTTTAAAATATACTATAGTATTTATATCACTGTTAATATAAGAAAAACCTTATTAAAATTTTAAAAATAATGAGATGTATATCAAAAATTATAATATACTATATATATATAAACGTGGTATCAGAGCCTGTGATTTTTTGTGAGGGGGAGACATGTGAGAGGAAAACTGTTTATCTTCAACTAAAGTGTACCAAGCGTAAGCCCTTGTGAGATAAGTGTGAGTAGATCAACCACTTTAGAGTGTTCCAAGCAGCAAGTCTCGGGTAAGGGTAGTAAGATCGTTGGTAAACCCAAAGCCAGATTTTATGAATCTCATGCCAACTTCATCTGTAGGTAACATTTTGATTAGTGGTAACTATGTCTACTTTTACCCTATGACCTCAAACACTTAGTTATGACTTTGAGGCTTCTTCCTCAAGAACCCTAAACTGTGATGAGATCCTCATTGAAAATTTTGATAAATCTATTGACAATTGGCAAATTCCTAAACTAGTAGAAAAACAGATCTATAAAACCTCCAAATTTAACATCCTTAGAAAAACTGACTATACCATCAAAACTGTGGAAAGAGATTGTCATCTTTTTAAATCTATTGAAACTGTTAGACTACTTTCTTATGATTCCATCAAACATCATCAAAAGCATTACAATTACTTGCATCTTGGCATGGTACAAATTGGCATCAAACCACTTTCTAAAGAAGAACTTGACACATCTATTCTTGCTGCATTAAGAGATTGTTGATTATTAAATTTTGATGATTCTCTTCTTGGCATTATAAAATCGAATCTTTGTTCTGGACCTGTCTATTTTAACTGCTATCTAGACTTCACTGTTTCTTTACGTGACAAAAACATTTTGGATGTCTTAACTTTGCAAATCAAAATCCATAACAAATTGTTTTGCAGAAGGATCTATACCTCTTAGTTTGATGTATAGAATCTAATATAAAGCCATGAAATCTTCCTTTCACTTTTAGGACTTAGTTGGTTTATTTCTAGGTTTTTGATAAAATGGGTTAGTAGAACTGGATTTGTTTGGCTTAGGTCTAGACTTTTTTCTAGCTTTTTCTTTTTGGCAAAGGTTGTCATCAAACTGGGCATAGAAAGATCCAAGTTCTCTCCAGGTTTGCTGCTTTTCTTTCTTCATTTGCTTTTGTAGGCGAAGATCATTGCAAACCTGTAGTCCTTCCTTTTGGATGAGACTTGTTAGTTCGCCAAAAGAAAGAATACCATATGAGATATGTTTATTGTATTGATCATAAAGTTTGCATCTTACTTTGTCACCCAAAAGTTTAGGAAGACTAGCAAAAAATTTTTCTTTCCAAAATGGTTGGTTGACATCTTTTCACTGCATGACATGAGTCAAGAAAGTATCTTTGTACCAGTGAAAATTATGCAAGTATTTGCATTTTAAATTTGAAAGTAATTCAGTACTTTTATCTTTAAGGTGTGAAGGATCACCAATAAAAATGTTTAGTAATAGTGAAAATAAGAGTTGTTATTGTATCAGGGATAGGGCAATGTTGGTTGTCAAGAATTGGTTGGTGATTTGCATCTCTTTTGATGCTATTGAAGATTTCCTAATGATTTTCATGTGAGAGTTTATTATCCCACCATCCTTTGAGTTGCCTGAAAAATCCTGCAACAAGGATTTCTGTAATCGTTGGGTCAGAAGTTTGACTATGGGTTCAATAAACGTTGGCCACCATAGTCATTTGCTGAAGTAGGTTCAGAAATTGGCATTCAAAAAACTCATCAATGTTCCATTCATAGATTGAATTGGAACTATATTTAGTTTGAACAAAAGAGGGTTTTTCTTCAAGAGCAATATCAGGAGCAGTTGGTCTAGGGTAATACATACGCATGGAAACCCTTATTGGTTTTGTTTTTACCCTTTGAATTTTGAAGGAAGAGTTGGTCGAAGAGTCTGTGCCATTGCTAGATTTTTGTAAGGTTTGGACATCCTTGTTGGAAGATGGTTTATCTTGCAGAGCTTGCCACCTTTGAACCAATGCTTGGTGAAATTCATTTGAACTATTATTGGAGATTTGAAAAGGTTTAAATAAAGGTTCAAAAACTGGTTTGGAATCTGGTTTTGTTTCTTCTTTTATAGTTGCAGATGAATTTGTAATAGTTTCAATATTTGAAACTTGATTTCCAATGGTTTGTAAGATTTTATTTGTATAATTATTTTGTTCAATAATTTTTTGAAAATCTTTTGGAGGAGAATCCTCATGTTCTATTCTAATTTTAAAAGGAGAAGCAGAAATGGTGGATCCTTTGTGTTTAAATTGAATTTCACACGATGGGGGATGAATTGATTCTATTTTAGAACCATTCACCAACTCCCATTGATGCATTGCAGTGTAAACTTGCAGTTTATCTTCTTCTGTAAAGGAAGTCCAAGGGTAGTTATATTTGTTTTGAAAACAATATTCATCAAACCAGTCAAAAAATAAAACCATTTTCTTTTCTCTAGTCATTTAGTCATAATAATCTTGTTGGATGGCTAGTTTATTACTATTTTGAAATTCATTTAAAAACCATTCTCATTTTCTTTATTCCAATCAACATAAAATTCTTTTCTCAAAATGTCCTTTTTGATTTCAAAAGTATCTTGAAACACTTTTTCCAAGGCATTGAGTTCAGAATTTACCTCGGGCTCATCAGGAAAGTGTACTTGAGATGCAGATGCGTCAAGAGAGTCTGACGATCTTGGAGATGTGTCATTATAAGTTGGTCTTGGAACCTGTCTTCGAAAGTCAATACTAGAAAGGTTAGAAGCACAACTATTGGTCATAGTATGACTAGGAGGATGTCTAGCCAAATTACTCCTTTGTAGGTAACTAGCTACACAAGATTGGAGATCATCATCCTTAAAGGATGTAGATCTGGAACTTGTAAAATGTCGTGTAGAAGATAGACTGACACTTCCATCATTATGTTGGGTTATTCTATTAAGATCAGAAGTAACAAAAGGTTTGGGAATGGTAGCATTATCAATTTTTTAGGTATCAAAAAGATCAACTTCGTGCCATTTGATATATTTGGGAGTTTGAAGGTTAGATCTACGCATATCAATTTGCCAAAGAATCATTTCACCTCTATCGTCAGTGCCACGTATAGTCCTTGAGTGAAAGGAAGATTTCATGGCTTTATATTGGATTCTATACATCAAACTAAGAGGTATAGATCCTTCTGCAAAACAATTATTATGGATTTTGATTTGCAAAGTTAAGACATCCAAAATGTTTTTGTCATATAAAGAAACTGTTAAGTTTATATAGCATTTAAAATAGACAGGTCCAGAACAAAGACTGGATTCTGTAATGCCAAGAAGAGAATCATCAAAATTTAATAATTGACAATCTCTTAATGCAACAAGAATAGATGTGTCAAATCCTTCTTTGGAAAGTGGTTTGATGCCAATTTGAACCATGCCAAGATGCAAGTAATTGTAATGCTTTTGATGATGTTTGATGGAATTTTGAGAAAGTAGTCTAACAGTTTCAATAAATCTAGAAAGACGAGAATCTCTTTCCATAGTTTTGATGGTGAAGTCAGTTTTTTAGAGGATGTTGAATTTGGAGGTTTTGTAGATCTATTTTCTACTAGTTTAGGAATTTGCCAATTGTCAATTGATTTATCAAAATTTTCAATGAGGATCTCATCATGGTTTAGGGTTTCTGAGGAAGAAGCCTTAGAGTCATGACTAGGTGTTTGAGGTTGTAGGGTAAAAGTAGACATATTTACCACTAATCAAAATGTTACCTATAAATGAAACTGGTGTGACATTCGTAGAATTTGGCTTTGGGCTTACCAACGGTCTTACTACCTCTACCTAGGACTTGCTGCTTGGAACAACCTAAAGTGGTTGATCTACTCACACTTATCTCACAAGGGCTTATGCTTGGTATACTTTGGTTGAAGATAAACAGTTTTCGTCTCACCTGTCTCCCCCTCACAAAAAATCACTGGCTCTGATACCACATTGCAGTGTAAACCTGCAGTTTATCTTCTTTTGTAAAGGAAGTCCAAGGGTATTTATATTCATTTTGAAAACAATATTCATCAAACCAATCAAAAAACAAAACCATTCTAGTCATTCAGTCATAATAATCCTGTTGGATGACTAGTCTATTATTGTTTTGAAATTCATTTAAAAACCATTCTCGTTTTTCTTTATTCCAACCAGCATAAAATTTTTTTCTCAAAATGTCCTTTTTGATTTCGAAAGTATTTTGTAAATCTTTTTCCAAGACATTGAGTTTAGGGTTTACCTCCTGCTCATCAGGAAAGTGTACTTGAGATGCAGATGCTTCAAGAGAGTCTGACGATCTTGGAGATGTGTCATTATAAGTTAGTCCCGGAACCTATCTTCATAAGTCAATACTAGAAAGGTTAGAAGCACAACTGTTGGTCATAGTAAGACTAGGAGGATGTCTAGCCGAATTACTCCTTTGCAGTTAACTGGCTACACGAGATTAGAGATCATCATCCTTAAAGGATGTAGATCTGGAACTTGTAGAATGTCATGCAAAAGATACACTGACACTTCCGTCATTATGCTAGGTTATTCTGTTGAGATCAGAAGTAATAGGAGGTTTGGGAATGTGATGCAGGCTAGATTGATAATGCCACCTGCATCAAAGACGAGCTTACTCGACCAAGGAGATCAGCTCGCATCCGAGCTTGATAAGTCGCTCGACCAGTCGAGGAGATATCGAAGGGACACAATCCAAAGACCAAGAGTCTCATTCGCAAGCCCATGCCACAATAAAGTCCTTGTCTTTCCCTATACATTGGAAGCCTAAAAGATACTTTGGGATGATCAAGAAGACGTTGAGCATTTAATTTACCTAGTTTCTAGTTTCTAAGTTCTTTAATGTTTTATGCCTTCTAGGATCTTTAATGCTCTTTAGCCTCTTCATTTGCTCGAGTCCTTTCATTTGTTTTTCTTTGGCTACAAAAGACCATCTACTTTATGTATTCAAGAGACGAATTTGATTAATGAAAATTTTGCATTAAGCAATTATCTTGAACCTTAAAGAGTTCATACCCCTGAAAACCTTGAAGAGTTTTCACTCCGTCCTTGAAGAGTCGGAGGTTTTCAAATCTGCATCCTTGAAGAGTTGCAGTCATCGATCTAGAAGAACGGTGCCCTATCCACTTTGTTGGAGGCCTGGAAGAGCAACCAACAAAGTTCTATCTTTTCCTCTGTTCTGTCCATTTACATCTATCCATTTCCACCCCGATTTCGTCCTGCCTACAGTGCTTATTTGAGAAAACTCAAAACAGAGAAATTGTTAATTCAGAAGTCTTTGTTCATTTGGCTTTCGAATCAGGTCATTCCGATCTGTATCGACGAAGTTACATCCATTTTCCCGAGCTTGTGCAGGACTGTAATTACTGTTCATCCTGTTCCGCATGTGCAAGTCAATCTCCCGATCCTAACGTCCGAGTAGCCTACATCAGGCTGCATCAGAATGGTAGCATTGTCAATTCTCTAGGTATTAGGAAGATCAACTTCGTGCCATTTGATATATTTGGGAGTTTGAAGGTTAGATTTGCGCATATTAGTTTGCCAAAGAACCGTTTCACCTCTGTCGTTAGCGCCATCCTTGAGTGAAAGGAAGATTTCATGGCTTTATATTGGATTCTATACATTAAATGAAGAGGTATAGATCCTTCTATAAAACAATTGTTATGGATTTTGATTTGCAAAGTTAAGACATCCAAAATGTTTTTGTTATGTAAAGAAATAGTGAAGTCTAGATAGTAGTTAAAATAGACAGGCCTAGAACAAAGACTGGATTCTATAATGCCAAGAAGAGAATCATCAAAATTTAATAATTGACAATCTCTTAATGTAGCAAGAATAGATGTGTCAAGTCCTTCTTTGGAAAGTGGTTTGATGCCAATTTGAACCATGCTAAGATGCAAGTAATTGTAATGCTTTTGATGATGTTTGATGGAATCATGAGAAAGCAGTCTAACAGTTTCAATAGATCTAAAAAGACGACCATCACTTTCTACAGTTTTGATGGTGTAGTCAGTTTTTCTGCGGATGTTGAATTTGGAGGTTTTGTAGATCTATTTTTCTACTAGTTTGGGAATTTGCCAATTGTCAATAGATTTATCAAAATTTTCTATAGGGATCTCATCACGGTTTAGGGTTCTTAAGGAAGAAGCCTCAGAGTCATGACTGGGTGTTTGAGGTCGTAGGGTAAAAGTAAACATATTTACCACCAATCAAAATGTTACCTACAGATGAAGCTGGCATAAGGTTCGTAGAATTTGGCTTTGGGCTTACCAACAGTCTTACTGCCTTTACCCTAGACTTGCTGCTTAGAACAACCTAAAGTGGTTGATCTACTCACACTTATCTCACAAGGGCTTACACTCGATATACTTTGGTTGAAGATAAACAAATTTCCTCTCACCTATCTCCCCCTCACAAAAAATCACTAGCTCTGATACCACATTGTAGTGTAAACCTGCAGTTTATCTTCTTTTGTAAAGGAAGTCCAAGGGTAGTTATATTCGTTTTGAAAACAATACTAGTCAAAAAACAAAACCATTTTCTTTTCTCTAGTCATTCAGTCATAATAATCCTGTTGGAGATGGCTAGTCTATTACTGTTTTGAAATTCATTTAAAAACCATTGTTGTTTTTCTTTATTCCAATCAACATAAAATTCTTTTCTCAAAATGTCGTTTTTGATTTCAAAAATATCTTGAAAATCTTTTTCCAAGACATTGAGTTTAGGGTTTACCTCGAGCCCATCAGGAAAGTGTACCTGAGATGTAGA
Organism: Rhizophora apiculata; assembly: GCA_037832385.1. Lineage (NCBI taxonomy): Eukaryota > Viridiplantae > Streptophyta > Magnoliopsida > Malpighiales > Rhizophoraceae > Rhizophora > Rhizophora apiculata. Next base: position 390,827 of record CM075439.1, on the reverse strand, counting down.
TGCTTTAAGAGAGTTCAGCGATCTTGGAGATGTGTCATTATAAGTTGGTCTTGGAACCTGTCTTCGTAAGTCAATACTAGAAAGGTTAGAAGCACAACTGTTGGTCATAGTATGACTAGGAGGATGTCTAGCCGAATTACTCCTTTGCAGGTAACTAACTACACGAGATTAGAGATCATCATCCTTAAAGGATGTAGATCTGGAACTTGTAGAATGTTGTGCAAAAGATACATTGACACTTCCATCATTGTGTTGGGTTATTCTGTTGAGATCAGAAGTAACAAGAGGTTTGGGAATACCGCGTTGTCAATTCTCCAGGTATTAGGAAGATCAACTTCGTGCCATTTGATAGATTTGGGAGTTTGAAGGTTAGATCTGCACATATCAGTTTGGCAAAGAACCATTTCACCTCTATCATCAGTGCCACGTATAGTCCCCACTTTTAATGGGATCGAAAACAATTTGTGAAATCTGTTTGAAAATTTAATAAATCTTTTTCTAGTACTTCGCATTATTTACCCCAAAGGTCGTTCCAAGGAATATATTTCCTTACTGGGAATGATTATTGGTTTTCAGCCGATATATTAGATCAAAATCATTTGAAATAAATGTTTGAAAAAGTTTTAACAGATATTGAAAAGAACTTGCAATTTATTTATTTGAAGATGATACAAGGGGTTCTTCTTTGAAAGAAGATTTCAAAGAAAAAAAAAAGAAAAATTAGAAGCCTAGTCTAAAGCATGAATTTGGTCCTCCTTTATAGTAGATGAGGATTCTACAGAAGTTTGGTGATGTGTACATCTGGATAAATTTGCTTTCGGTGGAGAAGTTGGTAGACAGAAGCTTTTGAGTTGATGTATATCCTGACAAATTTGCTTTTGGTGGAAAAGTTGGTAGACAGGTGCTGGAGTGCATCTTCCTTTGGGTAAAGTAAGTTTACTTTGGGTGAAATAATATATTCCCTGACAATTTACTTTACTTTTTCTTCTTTTTCTCTTTACTGTCAGACTTCTGTTGTTTCAATGAGCTGGATTCATCCCAAAGTTTGTAGATTTGATCAAATGGATCATGATTAGCTAACGGATCATAGGAAGTGGAGGCTGAGCCATCTTTTAACTATTGTTCTACTTTTGCTAGAGTTGCTTTGAGCGAAGAGATATACTCTTCTTAGGATTTATATCCTGCAAATTGGGCTTGTGTCTAGGCTTTATAGGCTAGGAACTGGGAAGTTGAACCTTCATTTTTGTTTGTCCAAGTTGGATATTATTTGAACCAATCCAAGACACCTTTTGGATAGGCCTTTTGTTGGTAGGCTTCAGAAAACTGTTGCCAAAATTTAACCTTGTAGGCTCGTCCAAGTACTGGTGTGGCTGTCATAGCATCAGGTCAAAACTGATAGTCCCACATATAGCACCATGGAAGCCTGAAATAATAACAAAAGAGGAGAAGCATTGGATATGCATTCTCTTTTTGTGAGAGGTCATAGTGGTTAGCAAATATTTGGAACCCTTCTTGAATTGGGTCAGGGAATATTTGGATAATTAGTCCAAACCAGGACCACCAATGGACGAACTAAAGTGGGAATTTGATGATTGTTTGTGTTTCCCAAAAAAATAACTAGGAATGTTTGAATTGAGAATTGTGAAAGTAAAGAGCATTAAACCATGCTTGTTTGTAATCCCAATAATTAAAATATTGGGCAAAGTTGGAGTTTTGATAAACTGAGGATTTGAAGGAAATTTGAGTGGATGGATGAATGGTTTGGCCATTTAGATGGATGAAGGATGTGGATAATTTGTAGTGTGGAATACCCAAATTCATTATTTTGGGCATGGTGTCCAAATTTGGTAGAATTTGTGTCAACTAATATAGTTTCATAAAATTGATGGATCTTGCGTAGATCCCATGGTTTATAGAACCAGGTTTTGAAAAGGTTTTGGGCACATCTTTGAGGATCGTCATGATAATACCCAGATTTAACGAGTTCAAGAGTTTGAAAAGTGGATTTTTTAAAGTAGGATATTTGAAAAGCTTTTGGAGGGACTTGAGAAATTGCCACCTCAGGTTTTGGTAAATCAATTTGGAGAGGGGATGGTGAAACCATGACCACCTCTTTTTATGAAGAGGAACTCTTCTTTGGTTTGGAAGGTGATAGTGTTATCACCTGTTTGCCTTTAAGGGGAGCCTTCTCCCTTTTTGTGTCTTCAGGCAAAGAAGGTGGAGTTGGCCTACATTTGGATTTGGCTGTAGATTTGTCTTCATTAAGTTTGTCAAGTAAGGCTTTTAGGGTTTTTTCGCTATTGGACTAAGTTTGTCAAAACTTGGTTGGGAAGAATTGGATGATTCAGATGAATCAATTAAGGCTTGTTGTCTTGGTTGGGCTATTGGTTGGGAATTGTCATTAGAGTCTGGGTGACTGCATATGTCAGCCCATTTTTGGATTTTCATGGATTTCTTTTTTTTAGGCATTACTATCTCCCTATAAGAATTCCCTTGTAGGAAAATCAAGAAGATTGCTAGAAGAACCTTTAATAAATTCGATATCAAAATCATATATGCTTAAAATTGCTTGCCACTTGGCAAAAATCTGTTTTGAAGTAAGATTTTGAACATCTTTTTGTAAAACGAATTTTGCAGCTTGGTAATCAATTCGTAAAAGAAACTTTTGATTTAACAAATCATTTTAAGATTTGGAAATACATAAAACAGTAGCCAAAATTTCTTATTTAATAGTGGAGTACTTCCTTTGACATTCATTCCAATGTTTAGAAGTAAATCTCACCAGTTGCTCTCGTTGTCCTTTTACCTGTTTGAGAATTCCCCCATGCCCAAGGTTGGAAGCATTTGTTTCTACAATCTTAGATAAAGTTGGGTCAGCAAGATATAGACATGGGAGAGTATTGACTTGGGTTTTAATGGTTTAGATAATTTGTGTCAGATCCTCAGTCCATGGTTTGGAGGAGTTTTTCTTGGAAAGTCTATCATGAAGGTGTTTGATA
>CM075439.1:361500-387328 GCA_037832385.1 Rhizophora apiculata | reverse complement strand
TGTTCTTAGCAGTTAGGTCCCGGGGTAGAGCAGTAAGACCATTGGTAAGCCTAAAGCTAGATTCTACGAATTTCCACGCCAGCGTTCATCTATAGGTAACATTTGATGGTGGTAAATATGCCACTTTTTTACCCTACGAACCTCAACACCTAGTAATGGACTTGAGGTTTTCTTCCTTAGGAACTTAATGTGATGAGATCCTCATTGTAAAAATTTTTGATAAATTCTATTGACAATGGCAAATTCCCAAATTAGAGGAAAAACAGATCTTACAAAACGTCCAAATTCAACATTCTCAAAAAACTGCTACACATTCAAAAACTATGGAAAGAGATTGTCGGTCTTTCTAAATCTATTGAAACTTGTCAGATGCTTTCTCATGATTCCATCAAATATCATCAAATAGCATTACAATTACTTGCATCTTGGCATGGTACAAATGGCATCAAACCACTTTCAGAGAAGGACTTAAACACATCTATTCTTGCTTGCCATTAAGAGGATTGTCGATTATTAAATTTTAAAGATTCTCTTTCTTGGCCATTATAAATCTAGTCTTTGTTCTGGACCTATCTATTTTAACTGCTATCCAGACTCACTGTTTCTTACATAACAAAAACATTTGATGTCTTAACTTTTGCAAATCAAAATCATAACAATCATTTTGGAGAAGGTTCTTACCCTTAGTTTGAATGTATAAAATCTTAATATAAAGCCATCAATTCTTCCTTTCACTTAAGGACTATACGTGCACTAACGACAAGAGGTGAAACGATTCTTTGGCAAACTAACATGAGATCTAACCTTCAAACTCCCAAATATATCAAACTGGCACGAAGTTGATCTTCCTGATACCTAGAGATATTAACAATGCTACCATCCCAAACCTCCTGTTACTTCTGATCTCAACAGAATAATCCCAACACAATGATAGAAGTGTCAGAGTATCTTTTGCACGACATTCTACAAATTCCAGATCTACATCTTTTAAAGATGATTGATCTCTAATCTCATGTAGCCAGTTTACATGCCAAAGGAGTAATTCGGCTAGACATCCTCCTAGTTATACAAGGACCAACAGTTGTGCTTCTAACCTTTTTGGTATGTAACTTACGAAGACAGGTTCCAAGACCCAACTTTATAATGACACATCTCCAATGGATCGTCGGACTCTTTTAAAGCATCTGCATCTCAAGTACACTTTCCTGATGAGCCTTTGAGGTTAAACTCTGATCTCAATGTCTTTGGAAAAAAATTTCAAGATACTTTTGAAATCAAAAAGGACATTTGAGAAAAAGAATTTTATGCTGATTGGAATAAAGAAAAAACGAGAATGATTTTTTTAAATGAATTTCAAAACAGTAATAGACTAGTCATCCAACAGGATTATTTATGGCTAGATGACTAGAGAAAAATAATGGTTTTGTTTTTTGACTGGTTTAATGAATATTGTTTTCAGAACAATATAAAGATAAACTACCCTTTTATGGCACTTCCTTTACGGAAGAAGATTAAATTGCAGGTTTACACTGCAATGCAACAATAGGAGTTGGTGAATGGTTCTAAAATAGAATTAGTTCATCTCTCTCATTATGCGAAATTCAATTTAAATACAATGGATCCACCATTTCTGCTTCTCCTTTTAAAATTAGAAGAGAATAAAGATTCTTCTCCAAACGATTTTTAAAAAATTATTGAACGAAATAATTTATACAAATAAAATCTTACAAACCATTGAAAATTAAGTTTCAAATATTGAAACTATTACAAATTCATCTACAACTATAAAAGAAGAAACAAAACTAGATTCCAAACCAATTTCTAAACCTCTATTAAACTTTTTCAAATGCTCCAAAATAGTTAAATGAATTTCACCTAGCATTTGTTCAAAGGTGGCAGGCTCTGCAGGGATAAACCATCTTCCAGCAAGGATGTCTAGACCTTACAAGAATTTGGCAACAGCACAGACTCTTCGACCAACTCTTCCTTCAAAATTCAAAGGATAAAAACAGAACCGGTAAGGTTTCACGCACATGTATTACCCTAGACCAACTACTCCTGATATTGCTCTTAAAGAAAAACCCTCTTTTTGTTGTTCAAACTAAATAAGTTTCCAATTCAATCTATGAATGGAACATTGATGAGTTTTTTGAATACCAAATTTTGAACCTATTCAGCAAATGGACTATGGTGGCCAACGTTTATGAACCCTAGTCAAACTTCTGATCCCAACGATTGTAGAAATCCTTGTTGCAGGATTTTCCGGGGGCAACTCAAAGGATAGTGGGTAATATAATTCTCATATGAAAATCATCAGGAAATCTTTCACAGCATCAGAAAGAGATGCAAATCACCAACCAATTCTTGACGACCAACACGCCCTATCCCTTATGCATAAACAACTTCTTATTTTCACCATTACTATACATTTTAATGGTGATCCTTCACACTTTAAAGATAAAAGCATTGAATTACTTTCAATTTAAAATGCAAATACTTGTATAATTTTTGCTGGAACAAATATACTTTCTTGACTCATGTCATGCAGCGAAAAGATGCCAACCAACCATTTTGGAAAGAAAAATTTCTTGCTGGTCTTCCTAAACTTTTGGTGACAAAGTAAGACACAAACTTTATGATCAATACAATAAACACATCCCATATGATATTCTTTCTTATGGCAAACTGAACAAGTCTCATCCAAAAGGAAGGACTACAAGTTTACAGTGACCTTCGCTTACAAAAGCAAATCAAGAAAGAAAAGCAGCAAAACCAAGAGAAAAACTTGGATCCTTCTGTGCTCAATTTTGATGACAACCTTTACCAAAAAGAGAAAGCCAGAAAAAAATCTAGACCTAAACCAAACAAACCCAGTTCTATAACCCATTTTACCCAAAACCTAGAAAGTAAGCTAACTAAATCACAAAGAGTTTTTTACTAAACTCTTAAAATCTCCCATCCAGAACCAAATCAACCAACCTACAGATCAAAAACAAAAAATCATTTGCTACAGATGTGGTAAACTTGGACATACAACTCGATTTTGCAAACTTAATACAAAAATCCAAGATTTACAACTTGCTGATCAAGTCCAAGCCCAACTCCAAACTCTGCTTCAAGACAGTAGCTCAGAAGAATCCAAAATCTCTTCTGAAAATGACATGGATCTCCAACCAGACGACAACACCAGTCTAACGACCTTGACTGAAGAAAAGGAAATCTCAGTATTAACACATGACCAAGAACAAATCTTTGACATTCTTGACAGTCTAGGTAATGATCATGCCAAAACTCTTTTCTTTAGAAAAAACTCTTGAAAGCTCCATCTCCCTCTAAACACAATGAATTGCTCTAGCAAATCCAAACACCTTATGATTTACAAAATATACTTGAACATTTTGAGCAACCACAAACCAAACCCATAACCATTAATGACCTTAAATTAGAAATTAACCACCTCAAAATGGAAATTGCTCAAATCAAACAACTGCAGACCATCAACCAAAGAAACACTAGCATCCCTACTAGATCTAGTACATAGTCATTCTCCCAGCACTTTTGAAACTAGACCTGCTAAACTTGAAGTACCTTCTGAACCAAACAATGAATTTCTATTTCTTTTAACAGAAATCACAACCCAAAAATGGCTGATCAATGTCCAACTAACAATTGCTAACCAATTTTCTTTAAAGACTATTGCTTTAGTTGACACAGGGGCTAACCTTAACTGCATTCAAGAAGGTCTCATTCCGACAAAATATTTCAAAAAAACCACTGAAGGATTAAAAATCCACCAGCAACCACCGACTGATCGTTGATTACAAACTTCCTGAGGTATAGGTTTGCCAGCAAGGTATTTCCTTAAAACCTCTTTCATTCTTATTGGAAACCTTAAACAAAAAATTATCCTTGGAGCCCCATTTTTAAATCTTATTAAACCATTTAGCATGACCCATCAAGGTATTCATGCCCAAATCCTCAATCAACCTATCACTCTTGAATTTGTTCAGAAACCACACATTCAAAACATCAACCTTCTCAAAAAACCTTATCAATCCAAAAAACCTGATGAACTAAACCTTTTACTTCAAACAAAAGAATCCCATCTGAATTACTTGAAAAAGGAAGTTTCTTTCCAGCAACTCCAAAACCAACTGCAAACTCCTGCAATACAATCCCAGATTCAAACACTCCACTTCCAAATTGAACAAACAATTTGTTCTGACATCCCCAATGCCTTTTGGCATAGACAGAATCATGTTGTAACTTTACCCTATGCCAAAGATTTCAGTGAAAGACAAATTCCCACCAAAGCACAACCTATACAAATGAATTCTGAGCTAGTTAAACATTATAAATAGGAAATAGATGGTTTGCTGGAAAAAGGAATTATCATACCCAGCCAGTCACCATGGAGTTGTGTAGCTTTCTATGTTAACAAGAATACTGAACAAGAATGAGGTGTTTTGTTCCCCATCTGGTAATCAAATACAAACCTCTTAACAACACTCTTGAATGGATTAGGTATCCCATTCCAAATCAAAAAGATTTATTACAAAGACTTATGCATGCTAACATTTTTTCCAAATTTGACATGAAATCTAGATTTTGGCAAATTCAAATTCATGAAAAAGACTGTTACAAAACTGATTTTACTGTTCCTTTTGGCCAGTATGAATGGAATGTCATGCCTTTTTTGGCTCATAAATACACCCTCTAAATTTCAACACATCATGAATGACATTTACATATCATGTATGCATTTCATCATTGTATACATAGATGATGTACTTGTATTCTCTGAAAGCATAGATAAACACATCAAACACATGCATCATTTCATATATTTGACAAGGAAAGCAGGATTAGCTATTTCAAAATCTAAGATAGATCTTTTTCAAACCAAAATCCGATTTCTTGACCATTACATTAGTCAAGGAATTATCACCCCATTCTCTAGAGCCCTTACCTTTGCAGAAAAATTCCCTGATCAAATCACTGACAAAACTCAACTCCAATGATTCCTTGGAAGTCTTAATTACGCTTCAGATTTTTATCCAAACTTACATCTTATTATCAAACACCTTCATGATAGACTTTCCAAGAAAAACTCCTCCAAACCATGGACTGAGGATCTGACACAAATTGTCTAAACCATTAAAACCCAAGTCAATACTCTCCCATGTCTATATCTTGCTGATCCAACTTTATCTAAGATTGTAGAAACAAGTGCTTCCAACCTTGGGCATGGGGGAATTCTCAAACAGGTAAAAGGACAATGAGAGCAACTGGTGAGATTTACTTCTAAACATTGGAATGAATGTCAAAGGAAGTACTCCACTATTAAATAAGAAATTTTGGCTACTGTTTTATGTATTTCCAAATCTTAAAATGATTTGTTAAATCAAAAGTTTCTTTTACGAATTGATTACCAAGCTGCAAAATTCGTTTTACAAAAAGATGTTCAAAATCTTACTTTAAAATAGATTTTTGCCAAGTGGCAAGCAATTTTAAGCATATATGATTTTGATATCGAATTTATTAAAGGTTCTTCTAGCAATCTTCTTGATTTTCCTACAAGGGAATTCTTATAGGGAGATAGTAATGCCTAAAAAAAAGAAATCCATGAAAATCCAAAAATGGGCTGACATATGCAGTCACCCAGACTCTAATGACAATTCCCAACCAATAGCCCAACCAAGACAACAAGCCTCAACTGATTCATCTGAATCATCCAATTCTTCCCAACCAAGTTTTGACAAACTTAGTCCAATAGCGAAAAAACCCTAAAAGCCTTACTTGACAAACTTAATGAAGACAAATCTACAGCCAAATCCAAATGTAGGCCAACTCCACCTTCTTTGCCTGAAGACACAAAAAAGGAGAAGGCTCCCCTTAAAGGCAAACAGGTGATAACACTATCACCTTTCAAACCAAAGAAGAGTTCCTCTTCATAAAAAGAGGTGGTCATGGTTTCACCATCCCCTCTCCAAATTGATTTACCAAAACCTGAGGTGGCAATTTCTCAAGTCCCTCCAAAAGCTTTTCAAACATCCTACTTTAAAAAATCCACTTTTCAAACTCTTGAACTCGTTAAATCTAGGTATTATCATGACGATCCTCGAAGATGTGCCCAAAACCTTTTCAAAACCTGGTTCTATAAACCATGGGATCTACGCAAGATCCATCAATTTTATGAAACTATATTAGTTGACACAAATTCTACCAAATTTGGATACCATGCCCAAAATAATGAATTTGGGTATTCCACACTACAAATTATCCACATCCTTCATCCATCTAAATGGCCAAACCATCCATCCATCCACTCAAATTTCCTTCAAATCCTCAGTTTATCAAAACTCCAACTTTGCCCAATATTTTAATTATTGGGATTACAAACAAACATGGTTTAATGCTCTTTACTTTCACAATTCTCAATTCAAACATTCCTGGTTATTTTTCTGGGAAACACAAACAATCATCAAATTCCCACTTTGGTTCGTCCATTGGTGGTCCTGGTTTGGACTAATTATCCAAATATTCCCCGAGCCAATTCAAGAAGGGTTCCAAATATTTGCTAACCACTATGACCTCTCACAAAAAGAGAATGCATATCCAATGCTTCTCCTCTTTTGTTATTATTTCAGGCTTCCATGGTGCTATATGTGGGACTATCAGTTTTGACCTGATGCTATGATAGCCACACCAGTACTTGGACGAGCCTACAAGGTTAAATTTTGGCAACAGTTTTCTGAAGCCTACCAACAAAAGGCCTATCCAAAAGGTGTCTTGGATTGGTTCAAATAATATCCAACTCAGACAAACAAAAATGAAGGTTCAACTTCCCAGTTCCTAGCCCATAAAGCCTAGACACAAGCCTAATTTGCAGGATATAAATCCTAAGAAGAGTATATCTCTTCGCTCAAAGCAACTCTAGCAAAAGTAGAACAACAGTTGAAAGATGGCTCAGCCTCCACTTCCTATGATCCGTTAGCTAATCATGATCCATTTGATCAAATCTACAAACTTTGGGATGAATCCAGCTCATTGAAACAACAGAAGTCTGACAGTAAAGAGAAAAAGAAGAAAAAGTAAAGTAAATTGTCAGGGAATATATTATTTCACCCAAAGTAAACTTACTTTACCCAAAGGAAGATGCACTCCAGCACCTGTCTACCAACTTTTCCACCAAAAGCAAATTTGTTAGGATATACATCAACTCAAAAGCTTCTGTCTACCAACTTCTCCACCGAAAGCAAATTTATCCAGATGTACACATCACCAAACTTCTGTAGAATCCTCATCTACTATAAAGGAGGACCAAATTCATGCTTTAGACTAGGCTTCTAATTTTTCTTTTTTTTTCTTTGAAATCTTCTTTCAAAGAAGAACCCCTTGTATCATCTTCAAATAAATAAATTGCAAGTTCTTTTCAATATCTGTTAAAACTTTTTCAAACATTTATTTCAAATGATTTTGATCTAATATATCAGCTGAAAACCAATAATCATTCCCAGTAAGGAAATATATTCCTTGGAACGACCTTTGGGGTAAACAATGCGAAGTACTAGAAAAAGATTTATTAAATTTTCAAACAGATTTCACAAATTGTTTTCGATCCCATTAAAAGTGGGGACTATACGTGGCACTGATGATAGAGGTGAAATGGTTCTTTGCCAAACTGATATGTGCAGATCTAACCTTCAAACTCCCAAATCTATCAAATGGCACGAAGTTGATCTTCCTGATACCTGGAGAATTGACAACGCGGAATTCCCAAACCTTCTGTTACTTCTGATCTCAACAGAATAACCCAACACAATGATGGAAGTGTCAATGTATCTTTTGCACAACATTCTACAGGTTCCAGATCTACATCCTTTAAGGATGATGATCTCTAATCTCGTGTAGTTAGTTACCTGCAAAGGAGTAATTCGGCTAGACATCCTCCTAGTCATACTATGACCAACAGTTGTGCTTCTAACCTTTCTAGTATTGACTTACGAAGACAGGTTCCAAGACCAACTTATAATGACACATCTCCAAGATCGCTGAACTCTCTTAAAGCATCTGCATCTCAGGTACACTTTCCTGATGGGCTCGAGGTAAACCCTAAACTTAATGTCTTGGAAAAAGATTTTCAAGATATTTTTGAAATCAAAAAGGACATTTTGAGAAAAGAATTTTATGTTGATTGGAATAAAGAAAAACAACAATGGTTTTTAAATGAATTTCAAAACAGTAATAGACTAGCCATCCAACAGGATTATTATGACTGAATGACTAGAGAAAAGAAAATGGTTTTGTTTTTTGACTAGTATTGTTTTCAAAACGAATATAACTACCCTTGGACTTCCTTTACAGAAGAAGATAAACTGCAGGTTTACACTACAATGTGGTATCAGAGCTAATGATTTTTTGTGAGGGGGAGATAGGTGAGAGGAAATTTGTTTATCTTCAACCAAAGTATATCGAGTGTAAGCCCTTGTGAGATAAGTGTGAGTAGATCAACCACTTTAGGTTGTTCCAAGCAGCAAGTCGAGGGTAAAGGCAGTAAAACTGTTGGTAAGCCCAAAGCCAAATTCTACGAACCTCATGCCAGCTTCATCTGTAGGTAACATTTTGATTGGTGGTAAATATGTTTACTTTTACCCTACGACCTCAAACACCTAGTCATGACTCTGAGGCTTCTTCCTTAAGAACCCTAAACCATGATGAGATCCCTATTGAAAATTTTGATAAATCTATTGACAATTGGCAAATTCCCAAACTAGTAGAAAAATAGATCTACAAAACCTCCAAATTCAACATCCGCAGAAAAACTGACTACACCATCAAAACTGTAGAAAGTGATGGTCGTCTTTCTAGATCTATTGAAACTGTTAGATTGCTTTCTCATGATTCCATCAAACATCATCAAAAGCATTACAATTACTTGCATCTTAGCATGGTTCAAATTGGCATCAAACCACTTTCCAAAGAAGGACTTGACACATCTATTCTTGCTACATTAAGAGATTGTCAATTATTAAATTTTGATGATTCTCTTCTTGGCATTATAGAATCCAGTCTTTGTTCTAGGCCTGTCTATTTTAACTACTATCTAGACTTCACTATTTCTTTACATAACAAAAACATTTTGGATGTCTTAACTTTGCAAATCAAAATCCATAACAATTGTTTTATAGAAGGATCTATACCTCTTCATTTAATGTATAGAATCCAATATAAAGCCATGAAATCTTCCTTTCACTCAAGGATGGCACTAACGACAGAGGTGAAATGGTTCTTTGGCAAACTAATATGCGCAAATCTAACCTTCAAACTCCCAAATATATCAAATGGCACGAAGTTGATCTTCCTAATACCTAGAGAATTGACAATGCTACCATTCTGATGCAGCCTGATGTAGGCTACTCGGACGTTAGGATCGGGAGATTGACTTGCACACGCGGAATAGGATGAACAGTAATTACAGTCCTATGCAAGCTCGGGAAAATGGATGTAACTTCGTCGATACAGATCGGAATGACCTGATTCGAAAGCCAAATGAACAAAGACTTCTGAATTAACAATTTCTCTGTTTTGAGTTTTCTCAAATAAGCACTGTAGGCAGGACGAAATCGGGGTGGAAATGGATAGATGTAAATGGACAGAACAGAGGAAAAGATAGAACTTTGTTGGTTGCTCTTCCAGGCCTCCAACGAAGTGGATAGGGCACTGATTCTTCTAGATCAATGACTGCAACTCTTCAAGGATGCAGATTTGAAAACCTCCGACTCTTCAAGGACGGAGTGAAAACTCTTCAAGGTTTTCAGGGGTATGAACTCTTTAAGGTTCAAGATAATTGCTTAATGCAAAATTTTCACTAATCAAATTCGTCTCTTGAATACATAAAGTAGATGGTCTTTTGTAGCCAAAGAAAAACAAATGAAAGGACTCGAGCAAATGAAGAGGCTAAAGAGCATTAAAGATCCTAGAAGGCATAAAACGTTAAAGAACTTAGAAACTAGAAACTAGGTAAATTAAATGCTCAACGTCTTCTTGATCATCCCAAGGTATCTTTTAGGCTTCCAATGTATAGGGAAAGACAAGGACTTTATTGTGGCATGGGCTTGTGAATGAGACTCTTGGTCTTTGGATTGTGTCCCTTCGATATCTCCTCGACTGGTCGAGCGACTTATCAAGCTCGGATGCGGGCTGATCTCCTTGGTCGAGTAAGCTCGTCTTTGATGCAGGTGGCATTATCAATCTGGCCTGCATCACATTCCCAAACCTCCTATTACTTCTGATCTCAACAGAATAACCTAGCATAATGACAGAAGTGTCAGTGTATCTTTTGCATGACATTCTACAAGTTCCAAATCTGCATCCTTTAAGGATGATAATCTCTAATCTCGTGTAGCCAGTTAACTGCAAAGGAGTAATTCGGCTAGACATCCTCCTAGTCTTACTATGACCAACAGTTGTGCTTCTAACCTTTCTAGTATTGACTTATGAAGATAGGTTCCGGGACTAACTTATAATGACACATCTCCAAGATCGTCAGACTCTCTTGAAGCATCTGCATCTCAAGTACACTTTCCTGATGAGCAGGAGGTAAACCCTAAACTCAATGTCTTGGAAAAAGATTTACAAAATACTTTCAAAATCAAAAAGGACATTTTGAGAAAAAAATTTTATGCTGGTTGGAATAAAGAAAAACGAGAATGGTTTTTAAATGAATTTCAAAACAATAATAGACTAGTCATCCAACAGGATTATTATGACTGAATGACTAGAATGGTTTTGTTTTTTGACTGGTTTGATGAATATTGTTTTCAAAATGAATATAAATACCCTTGGACTTCCTTTACAAAAGAAGATAAACTGCAGGTTTATACTGCAATGTGGTATCAGAGCCAGTGATTTTTTGTGAGGGGGAGACAGGTGAGACAAAAACTGTTTATCTTCAACCAAAGTATACCAAGCATAAGCCCTTGTGAGATAAGTGTGAGTAGATCAACCACTTTAGGTTGTTCCAAGCAGCAAGTCCTAGGTAGAGGTAGTGAGACCGTTGGTAAGCCCAAAGCCAAATTCTACGAATGTCACACCAGTTTCATCTATAGGTAAAATTTTGATTGGTGGTAAATATGTCTACTTTTACCCTACAACCTCAAACACCTAGTCATGACTCTAAGGCTTCTTCCTCAGAAACCCTAAACCATGATGAGATCCTCATTGAAAATTTTGATAAATCAATTGACAATTGGCAAATTCCTAAACTAGTAGAAAATAGATTTACAAAACCTCCAAATTCAACATCCTCTAAAAAATTGACTTCACCATCAAAACTATGGAAAGAGATTCTCGTCTTTCTAGATTTATTGAAACTGTTAGACTACTTTCTCAAAATTCCATCAAACATCATCAAAAGCATTACAATTACTTGCATCTTGGCATGGTTCAAATTGGCATCAAACCACTTTCCAAAGAAGGATTTGACACATCTATTCTTGTTGCATTAAGAGATTGTCAATTATTAAATTTTGATGATTCTCTTCTTGGCATTACAGAATCCAGTCTTTGTTCTGGACCTGTCTATTTTAAATGCTATATAAACTTCACAGTTTCTTTACATGACAAAAACATTTTGGATGTCTTAAATTTGCAAATCAAAATCCATAATAATTGTTTTGCAGAAGGATCTATACCTCTTAGTTTGATGTATAGAATCCAATATAAAGCCATGAAATCTTCCTTTCACTCAAGGACTATACGTGGCACTGACGATAGAGGTGAAATGATTCTTTGGCAAACTGATATGCGCAGATCTAACCTTCAAACTCCCAAATATATCAAATGGCACGAAGTTGATCTTCTTGATACCTAAAAAATTGATAATGCTACCATTCCCAAACCTTTTGTTACTTCTGATCTTAATAGAATAACCCAACATAATGATGGAAGTGTCAGTCTATCTTCTACACGACATTCTACAAGTTCCAGATCTACATCCTTTAAGGATGATGATCTCCAATCTTGTGTAGCTAGTTACCTACAAAGGAGTAATTTGGCTAGACATCCTCCTAGTCATACTATGACCAATAGTTGTGCTTCTAACCTTTCTAGTATTGACTTACGAAGACAGGTTCCAAGACCAACTTATAATGACACATCTCCAAGATCGTCAGACTCTCTTGACGCATCTGCATCTCAAGTACACTTTCCTGATGAGCCCGAGGTAAATTCTGAACTTAATGCCTTGGAAAAAGTGTTTCAAGATACTTTTGAAATCAAAAAGGACATTTTGAGAAAAGAATTTTATGTTGATTGGAATAAAGAAACGAGAATGGTTTTTAAATGAATTTCAAAATAGTAATAAACTAGCCATCCAACAAGATTATTATGACTAAATGACTAGAGAAAAGAAAATGGTTTTATTTTTTGACTGGTTTGATGAATATTGTTTTCAAAACAAATATAACTACCCTTGGACTTCCTTTACAGAAGAAGATAAACTACAAGTTTACACTGCAATGCATCAATGGGAGTTGGTGAATGGTTCTAAAATAGAATCAATTCATCCCCCATCATGTGAAATTCAATTTAAACACAAAGGATCCACCATTTCTGCTTCTCCTTTTAAAATTAGAATAGAACATGAGGATTCTCCTCCAAAAGATTTTCAAAAAATTATTGAACAAAATAATTATACAAATAAAATCTTACAAACCATTGGAAATCAAGTTTCAAATATTGAAACTATTACAAATTCATCTGCAACTATAAAAGAAGAAACAAAACCAGATTCCAAACCAGTTTTTGAACCTTTATTTAAACCTTTTCAAATCTCCAATAATAGTTCAAATGAATTTCACCAAGCATTGGTTCAAAGGTGGCAAGCTCTGCAAGATAAACCATCTTCCAACAAGGATGTCCAAACCTTACAAAAATCTAGCAATGGCACAGACTCTTCAACCAACTCTTCCTTCAAAATTCAAAGGGTAAAAACAAAACCAATAAGGGTTTCCATGCGTATGTATTACCCTAGACCAACTGCTCCTAATATTGCTCTTGAAGAAAAACCCTCTTTTGTTCAAACTAAATATAGTTCCAATTCAATCTATGAATGGAACATTGATGGGTTTTTTGAATGCCAATTTCTGAACCTACTTCAGCAAATGACTATGGTGGCCAACGTTTATTGAACCCATAGTCAAACTTCTGACCCAACGATTACAGAAATCCTTGTTGCAGGATTTTTCAGGCAACTCAAAGGATGGTGGGATAATATACTCTCACATGAAAATCATTAGGAAATCTTCAATAGCATCAAAAGAGATGCAAATCACCAACCAATTCTTGACAACCAACACTGCCCTATCCCTGATACAGTAACAACTCTTATTTTCACTATTACTAAACATTTTTATTGGTGATCCTTCACACCTTAAAGATAAAAGTACTGAATTACTTTCAAATTTAAAATGCAAATACTTGCATAATTTTCACTGGTACAAAGATACTTTCTTGACTCATGTCATGCAGTGAAAAGATGCCAACCAACCATTTTGGAAAGAAAAATTTTTTGCTAGTCTTCCTAAACTTTTGGGTGACAAAGTAAGATGCAAACTTTATGATCAATACAATAAACATATCTCATATGGTATTCTTTCTTTTGGCAAACTAACAAGTCTCATCCAGAAGGAAGGACTACAGGTTTGCAATGATCTTCGCCTACAAAAGCAAATCAAGAAAGAAAAGCAGCAAACCTGGAGAGAACTTGGATCTTTCTATGCCCAGTTTGATGACAACCTTTGCCAAAAATAAAAAGCTAGAAAAAAGTCTAGACCTAAGCCAAACAAATCCAGTTCTACTATTCCATTTTATCAAAAACCTAGAAATAAACTAACTAAGTCCTAAAAGTGAAAGGAAGATTTCATGGCTTTATATTAGATTCTATACATCAAACTAAGAGGTATAGATCCTTCTGCAAAACAATTTGTTATGGATTTTGATTTGCAAAGTTAAGACATCCAAAATGTTTTTGTCACGTAAAGAAACAGTGAAGTCTAGATAGCAATTAAAATAGACAAGTCCAGAACAAAGATTCAATTTTATAATGCCAAGAAGAGAATCATCAAAATTTAATAATCGACAATCTCTTAATGCAGCAAGAATAGATGTGTCAAGTTCTTCTTTAGAAAGTGGTTTGATGCCAATTTGTACCATGCCAAGATGCAAGTAATTGTAATGCTTTTGATGATGTTTGATGGAATCATAAGAAAGTAGTCTAACAGTTTCAATAGATTTAAAAAGACGACAATCTCTTTCCATAGTTTTGATGGTATAGTCAGTTTTTCTAAGGATGTTAAATTTGGAGGTTTTATAGATCTGTTTTTCTACTAGTTTAGGAATTTGCCAATTGTCAATAGATTTATCAAAATTTTCAATGAGGATCTCATCACAGTTTAGGGTTCTTGAGGAAGAAGCCTCAAAGTCATAACTAAGTGTTTGAGGTCATAGGGTAAAAGTAGACATAGTTACCACTAATCAAAATGTTACCTACAGATGAAGTTGGCATAAGATTCGTAAAATCTGGCTTTGGGTTTACCAACAGTCTTACTACCCTTACCCGAGACTTGCTGCTTGGAACACTCTAAAGTGGTTGATCTACTCACACTTATCTCACAAGGGCTTACGCTTGGTACACTTTAGTTGAAGATAAACAGTTTTCCTCTCACATGTCTCCCCCTCACAAAAAATCACAGGCTCTGATACCACGTTTATATATATATAGTATTTTATAATTTTTGATATACATCTCATTATTTTTAAAATTTTAATAAGGTTTTTCTTATATTAACAGTGATATAAATACTATAATATATTTTAAAGTAATTCTTATTTCAAATTAAATCATATGGTTACAAAAAAATTTTAATTTTAATTTCAAAATAAAACAAACATATTTTTAAATTAATTATTTTATTTTTAATTTCATTTAATTTTTAATTTTATTCAGATTCTAATTTTAAACCATGAATCAAGTAACGTCAAAAAGTTAAATTATGAAATATATATAAATCGTGACAATAAGAATCATGCTAATTATTATAAAATATTTAAGACCTAACTTTGCTATTTTGTTACAGCCCTAGACTACCACCATTTGGATGACCAATCATATGTCCTCGTTGTCGGTGTTGCAGATCCACACTGCCTGCCCACTGTTGCAAGTGTTTTTGTTCGAGGACAGTTCCACTTCCACCGACAGCCCCGTCTCCATAAATTGCTTCTAAAACTAGATTAAATGACCTCCAAATTACAATAGAATAACTTTACTAGTACACTAATGCTTACACTCCTTATAGCATATTCTTTACCATTACTAGCCAAAAAAAAATTGGTAAGAATATAGGGAGGACTTTTATATTGTAACCATTCTTGTGGCACTTGTTATTAGTATAAATCTATGTAATCGTTGTAATTAGAGAGTGTCATTCTATTGTATTAAGCACACAAGGCAAATATATTGCTAATATTACTTAAAAAGTATCTATGGATATTGAAGAACCTTGGAAATGTCTACAATATTTCTAGGTCCAAGTTTAAATCAATCTCATTTTAAAATATTTTATAAAAAACATTTTACACAAAAAAAAATGTTTGTCATGATCAACCACATTAGTTTAAAAATTAAGAGATTTTTTTATCATGATTGTTAATCTATTTTTATACTCAAGTGTATATATCTGATTATGAAAATGACTTGTTTCTATTATATTAATAGAGTGAAATAAATCTTTTTAATAAAAAAATTAATTCATTAAATAATAAGTAAATATATTTTTTGAAATTTTTTTGTTTTAATTTAATTAAATTGAAAGTCAAAAATTTAATTTTAAATGAAAAATAAAATTCAAAATATATTAAATTTCACAATTAAATTTTATATTTAATAACCTTTAAACTATATATAATAGTCAATGAATTTATAAGATGCCCTACATGCTCATTTTTTTCTAGGGATAAGGGGTTTGGTAATTTGTAGGGCAATGAATGAAGTTAAGTAGACCTCTTTATGGGCTTGGAGTCCACTCACCCAACACAGCTTATTTTTATTGCTCAAGTCACACGGACAAGTCAAAATGATTTTTATCTACACGTAAATACATGAATTTGGTCTCATAAAACTTTGTACCATAGAGGTGCAAATACCCAAATCTCACATTATCATGAGGTTTGGGTGCCAATCACCTTAAATTACAAATATAAATTTTTTTAATATTTGCATCATTTTGCTAAAATGATGAGGTCTTTCTAATTTGTTTAAATATAAATAAAATTATCACTTAAGTTTTCTTTTTTTTTTTCTCAAATTGCATTTTTTTATTATTTTTCTAGTATAAATTAAACAAATATTTACAATATCAAAACCCTAAAAGTTAAGGTTAGAATTAAGAAATTTTTTATTATTTTTATTATTTCAATATAAAAGTGAAATCTCACTTACTTATTTCAATAAAAATAAAATTACCTTTTACCTTTCTTTTATTTCAAATTATAATTTTTATATTATTTTTATCATTTCAATATAATGATGATATCTTATTTACTTACTTCAATATAAACAAAATTATCCTTAATTTTGATTTTATCTCAAATTATAATTTTTTATTATATTTATCAATTTGATCTAAAAATATAATCTTATTTATTAACTCTAATATAAACAAAATTATCCCATACTTTTCTTTTATTTCAAATTATAATTTTTTTATTATTTTTTTCATTTAATATAGAATCTTACCTACTTACTCTAATATAAATAAAATTATTTTTTACTTTTCTTTTACCTTAAATTGTAATTTTTTAATTATTATTTTAGTATAAATTAAAACTTTTCTATAAATTTAGATTGTAAACAAAATAACAATGGTTTATAATTTTTTTGGGCCATTTTGGTCATAGTTCACTGATTAGTGAATAATTTTGATAAATAAAATAATTAAAGTGATATTTAAATATTAAAAAAAAAAAGAGGATAATACGTTAAATATTTTGAATTGAAATATATATTTTTTTTAATAATTTTTTAAGTTACATGTAAAATTAATTAGGTCAACTTCCAAACAAATAAAATTTAAAAAATTAAAATGCTCAGAGGCAAATAGGTCCAATGAAATTGAAAGAGTTTTTAATCAAATTACACCAGACTAGTAGTTTTTGATTGATTCAATAATTTACACTTTTTTTTTTTTTACTATAGATCAACATGTTATAAGTTTAACGTTGGATGTCGTGACACCATAAAAAAAATAATAAACTAAAATAATACACATGAAATAGCTATGTCCCAAGTAATATACATAAAATAATGTAAGTTGATGTTCTGACACTCTCTCCTCTCTTTCTCACACTATATAAACCGGTAGTTCACAATTCTTAGAGGGATAAATATTTAATCAAATCACTCCTCCCTAAATCGGGACTAGATTAATTTTGGTTTGATTTTGGTTCTAGCTTGGTTCGATTCCAGTTTAATTTTGGTTTGAATCATAACCATGGTCATGTCTATATACAGCAAGATTATATATGCATGTTCCAAAATCACTTTAATTAAATGGGTTGTTAGGCAAGATTAACGTATTAAATTAATAATCTTGGTTTAGCTACATCTCCACTTGATCAATAGGTTAGCCTTTTGGGGAGATTTTTTCCGGTGCTCTTCGAGGACGTCGATGGAATCTAGTTCCCACATACTTATAACTGCACACCCCTTAGCCATTGACACATGACTCATGTGATTGATTGAGTGTTTTCTTGGCATCTTTGTTAATTGCTTTAAAGAAATTCAATCATATAAAACTTACTTTGACAAAAATTCATAAAAATCTAACATCGAACAATGTTTGATCTTAGTCGACTAATTGTAGGTTAGATGGCTGCTAAATAATCTATTGTCCTAATAAAGTTGTCTAACTATAAGAACATCATTTATTTTTATTTCATTTGTTGTATAGTATAAGCATATGACTATAGAATCCAATTCCTAATTAAAATCTTCAAAGACAGGAATCAAATATCCTTTTTTTTTTTTGTTTTTTTTGACTGAATAGAACTAGATGTTCCACTAATTCTCCATTTTTTGGTCTCGCTAACTAGTCTGGTCCAATTCTTACGATAATAAATCATGGATGTGAACTAAAGTTTATTTCATAGTTGCACTTTTTTAAAAATTACTTGAAGGAATATTTTTATGTATATTCATGTAAACCTAATTTATCATATTAAAAGGCATAATTACCATATTAAAAGTTATAATTACCACAATATGCTCCAATACGTCGGATTAAGGTCCCAAATGTATACATATTTGTTTGACACAAGTTGTGAAAGTTTCATTAAAAAGACAAAAATGTAACCGCAAAGCAACAACATAGAATCATAAGAGAGAGAAAAAAACAAAAACAAAAGAAGACTCCCAGAAATTAAGGGGAGCCACAAATTTTTCAAAAAGCATAAATGACCAAATCGTTACATCAAAGCAATCAAAAGAAAGAAAAAGAAGAAGAGCAAAGCAAAGAAATTGCAAAGGACCAAGCCAAAAAAGGAGCCTGATAGAAAGGTCCAAATCGGCAGTTTGCCTAGAGTGTTGGTATATTGAAAATAAAACTTGGAATTGGTATAAATTGGTTTAAAGTTGAATTAAACCAAGTTTAACCTAATTTAATTACGAACCTTGAATTTGGCATAACTACAGTTGTCCAGTTGCGTGTAACCTTAACCAGTGCATCTTGGACAATGTGTCTGATTTGGCATCAAGCACCCTTGTTGCTTCATCAAGAAGGAGAACTGGGTACCATGCTCACCAACCATTGTGTCAAGCCCCTAAAACATAGATGCAATCGTCCTACTTAGAGATGCAAAGCTTAGCAAAAGAATAAAAAAGAATTCGTTAGAGAATTGTGAAATAATATGCATGTAAAACAAAACAGAACATTCAATGAAGTTGCAGAACACTTGCCGAAGAGCAGACAACTAAGCATTTGGCCTTCTGGAAAAAGCATTACATGCCATTTGTTCGTAAAGAGACAGTAGATTTACCTGAGGAAGAGTGTCTATAAATTTGGCAGCAGTGGCAAGTTCAGGCTCTTCTAATCTCCTGGTAAGTCGCATTCTCTTTCCCATATGCTGGTTGCAAATAGAATAGGTTCCTGGCTAACTAGCCCAATCTTCTCCCTAATCCAATTGAGTCTTTAGGTCAAGACCATCTCTGACTACTTGACCAGAGTCAGGATCATAAAATCTTTCAATGATGCTTGTAACAATTTCATGGCAAACTTTATACTTGAAGGGTAGCATACAACTTGTACACTATTACTTACCCTTTCATTTGGACAATCTGAGGGACTTGCCATGAGATTGGCTTGTGGGATCTACTGCTTAATAGAAAAAACACAAGGAATTTGCAATGCAAGTTGCAGGATGGTACAATCCATTAAACCCAAAACGCTTGATTCCAATCATAAAAAGAGCAAAAACACAAAAGGCAATCGATCAAGTTTTTCCATGAACTCACCTTGCCGACTTCATGAACAGTGTGTGTTCCCGCTATGGAACCAAACGAATTAATAAATTGGGCCAAGGATGATTGTCATGATAGGCTGAGTCACACCATTGCAGACGACACACAGAGACCCACTAACCATCAAAACCACGTTAAGTTGGTCAGCGAAAGTCAAGAGCTTGTAAAATGACACTTTCTGCACATCTCCTTTTCCAGCCTTTTCGCCATTAACGTCCACCATGACTTGAGCAATATCTTATAAGCCTTCGTTCTTTGGCTTCTTAGCTTCGACCTTAAATAAAAGAAACATACAATAACTAACATCTTTGCAGTAGACTGTTTTATATGTTAACAATGTTAATAATATATATATATATTTATATATATGTATATATGTATGTGTGTATGTATATTGTTAATAATATCGTATTTGCTACAAGAATTATTAAGGTTAATAAATGAAATGATAATAACATATAACTGTAAGTGGAAAATTGGCTAAGAAAACAATATTGCTTTACGTATAACAATGTGTATATAATAAGCATTATACTTAGATTTGGCCTGCATTGAGTGTGCAAATAATAAGCAAGGATTGGAAGGTGTGATCCTATCCTTAGTCAAAATAAATCCTCATTTGTGCATGACTAGAATAAGAGAAAAATGAGAAGTCTTTATGTCACTGCAAGTTCATAAATTTAAAATGCGAAAAGAACTTATAAAAATAAAAATAAAATTACAAAAATGTAATAATTTTTTCAAGTCTCCAAAATAAAAAGTTTAATGCACTATAACACTCTTTTTTAATGTTTAGAACAAGGGAAAGAGAGATTGAGAAATGTCTAATGCCATTTACAAAAATTTTAATTTTACTCTTCATATGTAAATCAACTAATACAAGATTGGTACATCACAAATTATAATGTATAGTTAAAAATAGTCACATTAACTACAAGTTATATTTATAAATTTAAATAAAACGTTTGAACAATTGGATACTACTTCTTGCTTCAATTGTATTGTGTTTCTACAAAGTATTATGTTTTGATTAATCAAACTTTTGGCGCATCAATTTTGGAGTTGGAGGATTTGGAGAAATTATTAGATAGATTAACTAATTATTTTTTTAATTTTCTCATCTCAAATTTTATGAAATTTTATTTTATTGATCAAAAACTCTTTTACGTATTTTTTAATTCAAAATTTGTTCTCTCCTACATGTGCAAAGGCAAATACCCAAAGAAGTCTCCTACGAGGTAGGGAGCTCAATCATCTTGGGAAACAAATAAACTTGTTGATGGAATTGTATTAAAACATTTTAACATATAAAATATTTTTCTTCTATTATTTGTATAATTCTCATTACTACCATTTATACAAGTAAACAGTCATAGTTTTCTGAGGTGATCATGGGCACCTCCATGCATTAACCAATTTGATGACATTTCCTTCATGGGCTCTGAGGACTATGGTGTTTCCATATGGGAAACAAAATGAGCAACAAGAATGCCAATCAAAAATTGTCCTAACCTACTAACCATATATGCACTTGTATATTTTTGTTGTCATAGATGTAAAGTTTTAAAACATTAAGTTTATTGATAAGAATTAATGTAGAGATTATTGACATGTGACTCATATTTAAATGAAGTGCTAGCGCTAGAAATTGATGATAAAGAACAAAATTCACACTAGACTTGGAGGCAAACTTGTATGTTAGTTTTTCATTTGCCAAAAATATATTTTAATTTTCAAACTTCATGTATGTTGTGTTAATTGGATGCAAGGTTTTCACAAAAAAGTATTATGTAGTAATATCATGATTATTAATTAATTGTACATTTGTAATAATAAAATGCATAATTACAACTAAAAATGAGAACTAAATAAGTAAAATTTGCTTTTACGAATAAAACCTTTTAATATATAAATACAACAAATCCAATTAGAAAAAGGGTTAATATTTTAAAAAAATATCACCTTATTTGTGTAAATTAATAAATATATTATGATTTTGGAAAATTAATAATTAAAACACCTTAAGATTTTTTGATACTAAATCTACCACAATGTAGATAAAAATTGTTAAGAATAAAAAAGTAGCATATTAATAGATTGAATTTAATGATATATACTTAAAGACAAATAATGTAATAAGATCTACATTAAATGGAAAGTTGGATTGGGCCATTCGGACCTTTTAAACCCAATTCACCTAAGATTATTTGACTAAAACTATAAACAAGTAATTTTAAAAAATAATAATAAAAAAAACTAATTTTAGTTTAACTAAAAAAAAGATAAATCCTAAAATATAAACTTAATTTCTTTTATTCCCAAATTAAGCACCATCACAGTTACTGCCACTATCACCATCACCATTAGCTTGTTCCCTTTTAATCCCTAATCCATTAACCAACTTAAATCCTTCACCAAGCCCTAAACCTAGCTTACTAAAATGTTCATATTGTTGTCATTAACATAGAGGAAAGTTGGTGGAATGATTTTGAGTGGGATGAAGGTACTAAGTCAACCTTCCTGCCTGGCTCGGTGCCTGCTACCAAGAAGTAATATCAAAGAGGTTTTGCGTTGTTTTTCTTTTTGCAGAAGTAATTATGTTTAATCATTTTTTAATTGTTTTAAAGTTTCTAGCTTGCAAATCTTAGGACTATTTTAGTTGATAACCTCGCTTGAGGCCAATTATGTTTGTCATGATGTAACACATAAAATAAATATGGATCTATTGGATTGAAAGGGTCATAAAAGAGAAAAACTATTAATATTGCAAGCTTCCTTACATGAACATGAACTGTGATTACAACATAAGAGGTGCACTATCATAACCCTTGGATCTCTATTATTAATTGTACTCATACATTGAATTACTATAATATATAATTATTAATTAAAATAATATGATATAATTATAAGCTCACATATGATAAGAAAAATAAGTAAAATCTCCTCATTACTTTATATAAGAAATTCTAAGTTAATTCAAAACTAACTAATTTTGGTATTAACAATTCATAATGTAATTTGGTGAACAAGTAACTATTGAATGTCTTATAAAAAAAAATAAATACAAAGAAATGAGTAAAAATTATCATGCAAGAGGAAGGCAAACATATTAAATGGTAACAATTATTATAGATAAAGATTTGAATTTTTGTTAAGACATTTAACAAGATAAAATGTACATTTAATTTTATATGACCATATAAGTGGTTGGTGACTTATTGTGTAACAATTCAATGTATTATGTTATGTAACCATCATAATATTTAGATTTGTGAGATATTATGTTTACTTATCAATGTCTCCAAAAAAAAAAAAAAATTATAGACAACAATACAAGAGGAAAGCAAACATGTAAAAAGCAATGATAACACAAATTCTTGGTCCTCAACTAATTCTATTACTACTAAAATCCTACATTCTAAACCCTAAACTTCTCTCAATTCTCTTTCTCCAAAGCTAGAAACTTTCAAGCTCCAATGGCTTCCTTGGACCAAGAAATCTCCACAAGAATCATCCATTAGGTCCAGAAGTCCCCCTGATTCCCCTCCCCCAAAACAAAATAGAAAAATTCAAATTTTCCATTGTTTTTCTAATTGATTAATACCTAACAAACTTTCCCATTGATTTTTTCACGTGAAATTCTATTTCAATGACAGCAACTTACCCAGAGATGATTCCCTCAAGAAGACAATCTCTTAAAGCAAAGATGGCAATATCCTTCGCTATCTCAATCAATTCTTATGTGCATACAATGGGGTATGATATAGGTGCTTTTATGGCCATTGTATTGATGTTAACACAAATGGGTTTTCTAGATTATGGCTATTGAATTTGACTTTTGAATGTTTTAGTGGTTACCTTGGCTCTCATTTGTTCATTCTCTAGAATAAGAGGTTATCTAGGGTTAGGGAAAATTTGATGCGATGATATCCTAGTTCATATGCTAAAATTAGTAATAGAGATTCTACGAAAATCTAGTTTTCTCAAAGTTTCTGATGATGGTACAACATTTGAATTTTTTATATATGTTAATTCACACTTAAATATAGTTCTATTTTGTGTATTTAGATATTATTCAAAGATTATTTTGGTTAAATTTGTTGCTTTATTAGTTAGACTTTTGTAAAGTAAATATGTTTTTTGGTTATTTTTTCCTTTTCTTTTCCCCTCTTTTCCTTTCCTTTTCCCCTCTTTTCCTTTCCTTTTTGGTTGTGAAGGGAAGGAGGTGGCTAGGGTTAAGGAGCTTTTAGAGCTTAAAGATGTTCTAGAGCAAGTGGATGCAAGGGTAGTTGCAGCCATACCTTTTAAGTATGACATCGAGATTCAAAATGTTGAGTCCTTCTTTGCTAAGTTTGGCAAGGTGCATTGTCTTCAAGCTCCTGTGTGATCCATATGCTTTTATGCTATTTGTTTGTGAATGTCAGCATACTGTTTTTAAAGATGAATGGTCATAATGATGATATAAAAGTGTGAGGTTACCTTATCATGTGATGAACAAAAATTTTGTTTGTAGCACTGCATTGTCCAAGTTTGCTACATTCAAAGAAGCTAAAAAGATCTTGAAGAAAAATTTGGTTTGTGTTGGTGTGAGTTTAGAGTTGAAACCCAAGTAAATCTTGACCTTCAATTCTATCATTTTTGTTGTTCATATTGGTTTTGGCCTCTCTTGATTGCTTATGGTAGATATCTGACAAATGTTTTTCTTTCCTCAATGCTACTTTTATTCTCTCCTACATATATACTTGAATGCGTGAGCAAGATGTAGAAAGCTTTTGAATAGGTTTAACAGGTAATAAGAGAAACCATTTTTTTTTGTCAAACATGTAATAGTGATATATAGATGAGAAGATCATGGATTAAAGTTACATGTTACATATTTTAAAATTTTTCCCACATAATGTAAAAGGAATATGAATATAGTGATATTTATGTATTTGTAAATCATTATCTTGTCACTGCCACATTTGTATACATCATTCAAAATTGGTCTCTACTATTAACTACCCAAAAAATGAAGGAAAATAGAAAGTTAAGAAGATTAATCTGTTGCAAGCATTTAGAATAACAGTTGCATTAATATTTTCTCCTTATTTGGCTATCTTAGGAAAGAATTTGACTTTAAGAGAGAAAAGGTCCATTTGCCTCTTGTGTTGATGTTTTCTCTTCTGCTTTAGGTATGCTTTCAAAGAACATTTGTAGGTGTAGACTTCTTTAGTGTATTTCAAGTGGTAAACCTTCAAACAAATGATCCACGTGTTTGCAACATCATAAAATTTTCAGAGGCAATAGGTGAGCTAAAAGTAGAGGTATGAAGTTTATATCTTTGGTTTTGGAAAGCCTAAAATGGTATACATATTTTATCTTCTAATGGGTGAAAAATAATTGAAAGGACACAATATTGCGTGTAGGTGCCTGGGGTTAGGCATGGGGTGCAAAAGCAATATAAACATTACAAATATGAAAGCACAAATTCTTACTGCAAGGTGTATGGCCAATTAAGCAACATGCTCATGACATATTGGAAAACATCACTGATTGCAAAATAAAAGATTATAAGTGGCTCTATATCGAACTAGTAGTTTAGTAGAACTTTGTAACTTCAAGCACTTCATATTTTCATTATTTCTTGAAGAACTTATACCTTATCACTTCCCTTCCTTTCATAAGGATTTCCAATGCATTGGAGATCATATTTCAAAGTGTTGTCTCATTTTGCAAGATTACATTCTTTGTCATCTTACACCATTCATCCTTGATTTTCCACAGGCAGCAGCACCAATTGGTAGTGGAAAATGAATCATTTTCTAGTTTGATAAAGGAACTTTTACATTCAATTTTTTACCATTTAAGGTTCCATATCTAGTGTCATTCAAGCTTCTTGGAGATGAAGCAAAGGGTTGGTTAGACACCACGTACTTGTCCCCATCTAGAAACCTTTGTATCTTAAGAGGAAGCAAGGTAAACATGCACTTCATTTACATTGGATTTAGCTCTCATGGTCATGCATTGTCTAGTTGGGAAAGGTATGATATAATGTGCA
Source organism: Rhizophora apiculata (assembly GCA_037832385.1). Lineage (NCBI taxonomy): Eukaryota > Viridiplantae > Streptophyta > Magnoliopsida > Malpighiales > Rhizophoraceae > Rhizophora > Rhizophora apiculata. The sequence goes on along the minus strand of CM075439.1, from coordinate 361,709 downwards.
TAGAAAGGTAGGACAATTTTTTTCCTAAAAAGATTAACTAAAATCCTCCCACTTGCTTCATTAGCTAAAGAGGCCTAAGCAATATCTTTCTTCAATACAAGGCACCACATTTTTTTTTTTTTTGCAAAAGAAAACTATACTCAAGTAGAAACTACTTTTAGCCATTGCCACAGGAAACAGATTTGAGGTAAATAAACAATCAAGTTTAC
>CM075439.1:314000-361000 GCA_037832385.1 Rhizophora apiculata | reverse complement strand
ACCAACACACACCACACATTGGACAAGGCAACCATATTTGAACTTTGATCACGAGAAGGGCGCTGGACAGAGCAGATCAGCCATGCATTGCTTAGTTTTTTGGCCATATCTCATAAATGGGAAGGAGTTTAGCTGCCAAATTTGAGTCCTTAGAAAGCTAACTCGAGGAGCTACAATCTCATCAAGGAAACAGAAGAAGATAAGGCCATCTGAATGGAGTTAAGCGTGGGTGAAATTCAGCAAGCCTCTATGGAGCTGGAAACTAGTCTAATATCAATGTTTTGGGCCATGATACTCCACCATGCCGAAATTTAAGGCTAGAAATCATGTCTAAACACTTGGGATTAAATGTCCAAGTTGAGGAAATAATCCCATTCTAGAAGGTAGGAAGATGAAGAGGCAAAGCATCGAACGGCCAAGAGAGCAATTGAAGTGTGTGGAAGATGAAGAAGGCAAGCATGAACGGCCAAGGGAGCATTAAGTACAAGGAAGATAAAAAGGAGTGAATGAATATAGATAAAAAGTGGGAGAGGACAGAAGGAAATGACTCATTCTTCTCATTTTTGCATTTTTTTTCCTTTGTTCCATGATTGTGTAAATCATTTCAATTCTAGGGTTCTTGAACATCATGTACCTAGAGATCAATGTTCTAGTCATTGGAATGAATACTTCTGATTTCTATTCTATCCTTATTCTCATTCGGGTATTAACAGCGATTCCTTAGGTGATAACACCAATTGGTTTTAGGTGAGTTGAGGAGTGGTCTTTGAGAGCTATCCGATCAGAGACTTGAGTCATCGCTTTAGGATGAGATTGAGGGGCAAATTTGCTACTTAGGTTAGTAAACTTCGGTGCTTAGGCTAGTTAGATTGCATGATGATTGCACAATAGCAGGTTTTTCATGAGTCATAGTTAATCAAATCTAGGTGATCATCTAGAGATTTTAGGCGAGTCGGCAGAGTTTTGTCTAGTGCGGAGATCTCGGCTAGGACTAGGGCTACCACTAGACATATAATTCCTATATGCTTAAGGTAATCAAGGGATAGGTCATTAAAGGTTCAAGAATTATTAGAGTTAGTCTGAACAATATTATATACTCAAAAAAATACATTGGCTTCATTGGGAGACGACTAGGGTCTTGCCACTAAACTACAAGGCTTCAGGCATCATAAAAATTTAATTTGATCACACAACAGTTGAATTTGTCAAAAGCCTTATAAAGAATGTAAAATTATACATGGCGCAAGGTTTGTCACTTTTGTGGATCTTTTATGATGAAGAAGTGAACCGAAAATGTTTCTTATTACAATGCTTATTTCATAAGTTCAAGTTCAAGTGATGCATGGTATCCCAAATTGAGTACATATGACATTAAGTAATAGTAGTAATCTACTTGAATAAGAATCTCAACTTCAATGGAATTAGGTAAAGTGATTTCTATTAGTAAACTAGTAACTTGTTGCTCAAATTCACTACAAGAAGCTAGGGTCTTAATTGAGGACATCAATATCAATTTTAATGTAAATTGTGAAACAAAATCAAATTTCTTAACCCTAAGAATTCCAGCAATGTGAATTTGAGCTAGAACTACACCAAAATTCCAACTTATACTAGAGAATAAGTGATTGAAACTAATAAAACTTAATCAATTAATTTTCTTTAATTGAACCCAATTCTCAAATCTGCTCGACTGAATTTTGTTGAATTAAACTATTAGAATGCAGATTTGAATAAGCAACACTCTAATTAATCAACCATAGGTACTAAAGCTTATTACTTTGTAGGGCTTAACATAACACTTGAGACATTGTCTAAAGCAAATCAAAAATTCAAATAGGGAATAATCTCACTAAAATTAGATAAGACTAATGATGTTTAAGTTACCAATCCAAATTAATGCAAAATCCATGCCCTTGATGTGAGCTAAGAGATTTATTCTAAATCGTTTAAAGAGCAAGGGATGGAAGTAAGTTCATTCAAAGCTTAGTGCAAACAATGAATTAAAACTAAAACTCTGGTCTATTTGGGCTGTTTTTAATTTGAGACTTTATGTACCTATTAAATTAATCCTAAAATCTAGTCTAGTTTTACTCATGAAATTGGAGAAACATAAATAAAACTAAACTTATGAATTGAATAAACAAACAAAATCCTAAAATTAGTTGAAATAATAATCCAATAAATGTCATCAACACATGAAGGATAGCTTACCAAGTACCTAAGAGTTGGTCTAACTACTCATGCTTAAAGCTAAACTAACATAACAATTGTGGTGACATAGGTCAATAAAGAGTTCGAATTTGGGCAAAAGTCCCCTTTGAAAGCACTGCACGACGGGAGTCCACTTCTACAATGTAGTTGATTTCTCCAAGAAGCAGAATCTTTTCACCTCATTCCTCCAATTTGGATTGTCACAATCTGTGTTTGCCGATTGACTCATTTTCTCCTTCAAAGCTTTTAGGAACAGCAGCCCTTTGGCGCATATTTTTACTTCCTAAAAGTTTCATGGCAATGGCCGCTTCATAACCTCTTTGAAACTTCAAAAGTACCTCCTCTTGACCTATGCAAATGAGATGTATATATATATATATATTATATGTAAGAGAGGAAGCCTCAAAGAAAATAAAATCATCCCAAATTGATGTGAACCTTGTTAGATATAGCTAAGAAACCCATAATCCAATCATGTAAGAAACCCAAGAAAAGTGATGTGGCCCACATTCAAGACCAAGAACCATGTATAAAACCTAAAGAGAGTGATGCAGCCCACATTCAAGATCAAGAACCAACCTATGTCTCTCATCTTTGACTTTATCATTTCCCATGTACCACACCTTTCCCATGCATAATCTTGGAATAGTGACAGCCACAAGCATCGGAAATATTGTGCTTTTATTAGCTTCTAATTTCTAGATTTGACTTAAGTCTTTCAATCACCTTTTGCTTTGTCAATAAGGCCAACAAGTTTCTATAAAAAAAGAGATGAATGAATGAATGAATGAATAAAATTTGTCTAAGTGCAATCTCCTTGAAAACCTGGAAGAGTTTTCACTCCTTCCTTGAAGAGTTGGAACGTTTCTAAGGTCTACATCCTTGAAGTGTTGGAGCCATCAATCTAGAAGAATTGCTGCATTTTCATCTTCCTTGGAGGCCGAGAAGAGCAACCATTGAAGTTCTACTCATTTACAATTTCTTACTTTTCACCCCAATTTTTGTGTGCAAGTCACTCTCTTGATCTTACTATTTGAGTAGTCAAACTTGGACTACATTAGAAAGCCAAAGTAGATTTATAAGATTTAAATGACCCCAACCTTAAGCTTTATGAAGCCAAACCAATGGTATGGAAGAAGGATCTAGATGCCACACTTTACAAAATAATGAACATAGGAATGATAAATTGATTTAAACATCACAAAATGAGTTAGTTCTTAATAAATTCCTTAGTTCTTGAAAGAATTGAAAGGGAAAATTCTCACTTTTTATTTTACCTAATGTTTTGCCTCTTTTAATAATGAAATCAAGCCTATTATAGGCTGAAAACAATCTACTCCTCTTGTTTGGGAGTTTTCCTTACAATCACTTAACACAAACCCATTCAGCATACTTATGCTATTAATAAAGTCTTGGCCTACACTAAGGTTTGCTTTGCCTTGCTACAAATTCTTCGAGCCAAACATCTTCAATCAACATACTAAGTGCCTCTTTCATTTGTTTAGCTTAAACATGTCATTGGTCCTTCTTGAATGCTTATTAAGTCAATGGAAGTCATCCATGCATTGACTCCTCCAAGGATATCATCATTCCCCCATTCTTGAAAAGGATTCATCCTTAAATCATCATCTGCATGAAAAGAAGAAAAATCAGAAACATTAAATGTAACACTCACATTATAGTCACTAGGAAGGTCCAACTTATAGGCATTGTCATTAATTTGTGTCACCACTTGAAATGGACCATTTCCTCTAGGTTGCAGCTTTGAATGGCATCGAGCTAAGAACTTTTCCTTGCACATATGCACCTAAAGCCAATCACCAAGTTCCAAAACCACTTTCTTTTGCCCTTTGTTGGCATAAGATACATATTGCTCAATCCATTTTTCAATTAATACCTTCTCATGTAACTTCTTCACCATTTTGACCTTGCATTCACCATCTAGGCTACATTAAGAGGTAAAGGCATCAAATTCAAAGGAGTTAAAGGATCAAAACCATACACAATTTCAAATGAAGAGTAACTAGTAACAAAATGAATACTCTTATTATATGCAAACTCTACATATGGCAAACAATCTTCCTATGTTTTAAAATTTATTTAAATAATAACATGCAACAAAGTAGAAAGAGTTCAATTAATTACATCAATTTGCCCATCCATTTATGTGTGGAAATTAATTGATAATAATAATTTAGTACCTAACTTACCCCATAAAGCCTTCTAAGAGTAGTTTAAGAACTTTGTATCCTAGTTTAAAGTAATGTTCTAAGGCATGCCATGCAAGCATATTACCTCTCTAAAGAAAAATCTACACCTTGTTTGCATCATCAGTTTTATGGCATGGGATGAAGTGTACCATCTTTGAAAACTTGTTAACAACAACAAATACAAAAACTCAACCCCTTTTTAGCTATGGCAATTCTACCACAAAGTCCATAGAGAAATCAATCTAGGATTGGCTAGGTATAGGTAAAGGGGTGTACAAGCCATGGGGTAATACTTTAGATTTAATCTATTCTTAAACCCACAATGAATTATTTCCAAATCATATTGTCTTAATTTTGCTAACAAAATATGCTTAGCATGCATGGGTACAACATCACACAAAACCTCATCAGTATATCTACTAATAGTAAACAATACTAACACTTGCTTATTTACCTTAACCTCTCCACGTTCATTTAACCATTGAAGCTTATATGTTCTAAGGTGCTTCATGGTTAGGAAATTTGTATAGCTACATTTGTATAGCTACCCTCATTAATGATCATGCTACATACCTTATAATGATGTAACACTGTGTATGGAAGATATTATCTCTTTGCACTTCATCATCTTCCTTGGCTTATGCACTCAATGTTCATCTTAACCACCAATATGTCTCCCTTAATTGGGTACTCCTCTCTCCAATGGTGACATGGAGTCATCATCAAACTCACGTTGTCTTAATATCACCATTACCCCACAACACTGTAGTACGCTTTTTTTGGCACTCAAATGCAATAAATCCCCTTTCCCAACACTCTATTATTTGATGGACCTCAATGAATTTAGACTATGTAAAAGTAGAATCCTATTGTTAAATAATTAAGGGATAATCTCATGTTTTAGGTAATGAACAAATCTTTCATAGTATAAATGGCTAATTAAGGGCAAAACATGTTTACCCAAAAACAAAATAATGTGCATATGTCCCCATAGAATCTTGGGTCATAGTAGATGTTTAAGTTTCATGAATCCTTTGTGTGATTGACTTGTTGGAACAAAAGGATATGCCTTATTAGCCATAATTCAAGGGAACATCTCATGTTTTAGGCAACAAACTAATCTATTACCCTAAGAAAGCTAATCAAGGTGAATGACTTATTTTTTTTTAGGAATTTGATGGATTTAGACAACCCAAGGTGTATTGACAAGTATGTCACAACAATATTACTATTCATAGTAGACATAGATGTCCATTACATGCTCATTTTCTATAAACATTTTCTAACAACGAATTAAGAAGCCTTACTACCCAAGAATCAAGTTATGGCTTTAGGATTCAAGAAATAAAATGATTCTTCCAAGTAAAGAAAGATAATCAAAAGTAATAACTCTTTATTCAATAGACTCCAATCAATTTAAACCACCTAAGCCAAAATAACATGCATCTTATAATGGAACTAGTGATTAGTGGAATATCACAATTCCTTTATGTTAATGGCTCCTTATAATGGAAGGAGAAGCTTTTCTTTCTTTCTTGAAATGAAGTGGTGCTCATCTTCCAAGCAACGTACTATTCTATCTTGGTAGGAATAAATCCAAATGAATGACTCCTTCATTTGATAGAATTCAGTGGATTAAAACTAACCAGGATGTATTGATGTGAATGTTGCAAAGGAAATTATGTCCAATGTACACATAGATGTTAATTACACAACCATTTTGTGTGACTGATTTCTTGCAATGAAATGAGAAGCCTTATTGCCAGGGAATCAAGTGATAGTATGAAGTTTCATATAATGAATCCATCTTTGATGGAAAAGAAAGCTACTTAAGATTAATAGCTTTTTTATTTAATGGACTTTAATCAATTCAAACTAGTAAAAGAGTAGTCCTATTGTCAAATAAATAATAAACATCCCATGTTTCAAGTAATAAAAATTCTCTCGTAACAAAAAAAGCTAATTGAGTGTAATAACTTCTTAATTGAATGGACTTTTGATGGATTCAACCTGCCCAATACATAATAATGCACATCTCCATAAGAAATTAATGATTAGTGAAGACATTTAATTAAATTTTGTCATTCCTTTCTTCGAATGACCCTTAAAATGAAAAGAGAAGCCTTATTAGCTAGAATTGAAGTGTTGGTCTCATCTTTTAGGCAATGAATCATTCCATCTATGAAAGAAAAGTTAATCATGATGAATGACCCCTTTGTTTGATGGAATTTAATGGATTCACATTACCTAAGAATTTTTTAAGCATATGTTGTGGACAAATTAATGTTTGTTGTAGACATGGATGTTAATTGCATGATCATTTTGTGTGAATGATTACATGTAATGAATGAAGAAACATCATTATCAAGCAATGAGGTGATGGTCTTAAGTATTAAGTAATGAGTGATTCTTACCAACTTGAGAAAGATAATCAACAATAGTAGCTCCTTTATTCAATGAACTTTAATGGAGTTAGAATTCCTAGAGGAGAAGTTCTCTTGTCAAGTCATAAGGAGATGATCTCAAGTTTTGCACAAGCAACAATTCTCTTAGATAGCTTAGAGTAAAGAAGGCTAATCAAGAGTAATAGATTCTCATTGAAAATAATAGAGACATTGTAATTTCTTGGTAATTCCAACCTATAGGCATGTCTCCAATCTTTCCATTTCATTAAATGGATCATAAGCTTAGGGCATCAAATTTGACATTTTATTACATGGAAATCTTTATTTCCTTAATTGAAGTCATGTCAAGTCACCAAGAGCAAACTAGTATTCCTTTTGATGCTTGCTATGTATGTGCATTTAAACTTCGTTATTGCTTTCAATTTGATTTAGAATTTGCTCATAGAGCTTTTTTACAATCTTGGCTCTTTCATCTCCATCAAAACACTCTATCTCATTTAGGAAGTGGAGTGAGATCAATAGGAGTGATGGGATTGAAATAATGTACTACACCAAATGGAGTAAAGCAAGTAATACAATTTATGTTCCTATTGTAGGCAATAAATAACTCCATCATAGTAAAGAACACCAATTAGGAGTAATAGTTTCTTTATTGTATGGATGATGAATGAGAATTTATTATGTTTTTTCCTTTTTACATTTAGTTTTTTAATGAATTTAAGACTTATATAAGATGATTATGTTCTGTTTTTGGATTTATGTATGTTTTAAAAAGGTCTTGAGAATATATGATTTTAGTAGGAAAAATTAAAACATTTTATTGTTTTAATTCTTGTTGCTTGTTTCAAGTTTTATACTTACTTAAAGGTCTAGATTGGAAAAGTGGTATTTACTGAAGTTGACATAGACATCTCAAATTTTCTAGATTAAAGTCAAAAATCCAAATGCAATTTCATTTTGAGCTTGAGACATTGCTTCAAAGATATGGTAGAAAACTAAAGTCTAGTCCTAATTGAAGTAGGATTCTTATTCAAGTGTTGTGTAGGTGATTTAAAAACCTAAATTGATGTGGACAATCAAGCCTATAATTCTTCTGAAAAGACCCAAACCCAAATTATTTTTTAATGGTTTAAAAATAGTGGAGAAGTCACTATAGAATCTATCATGGACTGGATTGAGTTAGTCTCAATTTTTAGCCCATAACTTGGGCTTTGGACCTTTGTTTATAGCAAGACTCGATGCATTGGAAAGATGTAGAGGAAGACTACAACTTTCATGAATAAGTTAGAACCTAATTTTGACTGTATCTTGTACGAAATCAACTTGAAAGAGAATAAAGGAATTTGGGAAGATTACGGAAACCTTAATTCTTTAGGGTTTGCTAGTGGCTGCTATTGATAGTTTTTTTTTTTTTTCTTAAGGATATGAATAATCATCTTTTGGAAGTAAAACAAGAGAGATAGAGAGAACTAAATCATCACTCTAGAGGATCCTCAACAATTTTAGGGGATTTCAAAACTTTTGATATATTAAAGGTATAAACTATTTTGATATGTTCTACTATTTTTTTTTTTGTTAAATTATTTGAGTTACTCTAATTTAATGGTTGAATGATTGTTTATTCAATTAATTTGGTTAGACCTACTAAATTGAATAAAAGAATATCAATTGCTAGAATTAGGAATAGAGATTCATTTTTATCCTCTTCATAGTCACCAAGTAGCTTATAACAATAAGGGATTATGGACAAGTTTTCATCTTAATTTTATAAACAACTCAACATAGGTTAAATGATCCAAGCTTGTGTGATTGTCACTTGTATTAACCTATTTACATTGTTCATAAGATTCTTGTAAATTACTATAGTGAACTTTTTCTAGGGGTTTAATGATTAGAATCTAAGGGAAGATTTTGTTTTGCTTAATGAATATCTAAGGGAAATTTGGGTAATAGAATTTGTTGATATATAGGATTGATGGTTCCATTAAAATTGAAATAATGTTGTGGGTAATTGAAAATATTAAATATCATAATTGTGTGTGAACCTAAAATTGGACTTTTAATATTTGATCTTTTTATAATTTAGTTTTTTGATCAATTTATTTACTTTTTTAGCTAAAAATTAGAATTCAACTTTTTTCCCTTCACCCAATTATGTTAAGGTGTTTAATTTTTAGTTAATCAATAGTGAATTGATAACACTCCCTCTAGGTTTAACCCTTGCTTATACTATTTACTATTAAATAATTGAGAGTAAGGTATTGAATTTTTGGTGCCTTAATGACAACTACCAAAATTTGGCATCATTTCTAAAGTCTTTTCCATAAATTTTTGCATTATATATATATATAATTCTGATAAGTTGATTATAGCATAATCTCCCCTTTTGTTTATAAAGGTTTGTGTTTCTCAAGCATTTTTGGTGTTTTAGTGTTTTCAATTACATTGGTACTATTAATGTAGAAAATCAATTAGAGGTGTAGAAATGATGCCAAAGTCCTAAATGATGTGTCTATAAGAACTAGTTAAACTATGAAACTATGCATATTACTAATAGACATATGTGTAGGCTAATCATTGATTGCAACCTCAATATCCCTAGCACTCATGACATAGTTAAGAAACATTATATGATTAGTGCAAAAGGAACATTTCTGGAGGTTAGTGTACAATTTTTCGACATGTAAAACACTTAGAACAAATTGTAAATGATCAAGATGCTTATCTATGTTTTTGTTATCAGCCAAAATGTCATCAAAATAAATAATCATAAATTTATTGATGAATGCACACAAAACAAAATTCATCAATGTCATAAAAATGCCATAAGAGTAACCTTGATAAGTTTTAAAGTTCTCTGGAGAACCAAACAAAAAGGTCTCTTAAAATTACTAAAAATTAATCAACATTCCCACAAAAAGGGGTATATGCCTATATATAGAGTTTAAAACAAAATAGTTAATCCAAAACAGAATAAAAAATAACAAACTTACCTAACAAACCACTTAATAAAGGATTGGGCTTAAATTGAGACATTATTCAATCCATTACAATTATAAAATAACTAAATAACATGCATTCCTCCCCCAAAGAATGAAGCTATGCAGCCAAGTCTAGAATTCAACCCAAACACCTCAAATAAGTTGCCATTGAACTTGTATGAGGTTTATCAAGTCTTGGTGTTCCTTTAAGCATTGATCCTTTTGTTATACATTGTTTTCAATCCAAATTACTTCAGTAAGCCCATCTAAAGCTTCTTGCATCCTATTAGCTTTAGCTTATGTTATTAGACCTCTATATATGTGCAATGAATCAATACACATGGTAACTTAATTCCTATCAAGAGGCCTTATTTTCTAGAAATGAAGCATTAATCTAGTGTTTCGGGTAATTAAGCATTCTATCTTGGTAAGAAAAGCTAATTAAGATGAATGTCTCCTTTGTTTAATGCAATTCAAGGGATTTAGACTAGCCAAAATGTATTGACATACATGTCACCAAAAAAAAAAATTAATTTTCTTTATACAACAATATAATTTCATCATTATTTGTTGTGAAAGCACCTTGGCAACAAAAGGAGAAGCCTTTTTACCAAGAAATCAGATAGTTATCTCAAGTTTCAAGCAATGAACGTTTCTTTGTGGTAAAGAAAGATTACCAACAATAATAGCTCCCTTTTTTGAAAAACTTAAATGGATTTAGACAACCTATATCAAATGTCCTATTGTCAAGGAATTAAGAGACAATTTCATGTTTCAAGTAAGAAATGATTCTCCCCTACTAAAGAAAACTAATTAAGAGTAATAATTTCTTTATTGGATGGACTTCATGGGATTCTAACTACCAAGACATAATAACATAAATGTCACAATGAAATGAGTAATTAGTGTAGATATTTAAGCAAATTTCACAATTTCTTTACTTGAATTAGTTATTAGAATGAAAGGATAAGACTTATTATGCACCTAAAGTGCTAATGTCTTCTTTCAAGTATCAAACCATCCTATCTAGGTAAGAAAGTAAATCAAGATCAACTCCTTTGTTCTATGGAATAAGTCAATTCTAGCAAGCCATGGTTTACATTTCATAATTTACCTCATAAGTCTAATTCATGTCTCTTCATAAAACACATTATATATGAGTATTAAAAACTAACTTTATCAAAAATATTATATATGTTTCACAAATTTTTATGTATAAACACATAGGAGACAAAGCACATTATCAATCTAATTGAACCTCAGCCTAGCTAGTTGGACCAATGAATCAATGAAGCAGACACTAGATTGGGCTGGGTTAGTATAAAAATCATTTGATACTTTGAACCAGAAAAAACCAATTGATCCAACCAATTTTTTAAAACTCAAATGATCAAGAAAATTGGATAAACTAGATCAAGTCCTTTTTGGTTAAATGATATCATTTTTAATTATGGTGGCTAGAATTCTCCTATCTCCCAAACACGATCCAAAGCAAAAGACTCGGCATTCTTGTAACCTCCTAATCTAACATTCCATCAACTTTGATATGGCTTCAATTTTTGTTGCCCACTCTTTTAGAGTCCACCTCTAACTCTGATCGTCTTCAATCATGTTTAAGGTAAACACTAATTTTCCTAGGTTGTGTTTTACTTCATGATCACACTCTTGTTCATGGCCATGATTAAGATATATTAGCTTGGATTTCTTTTGTCTGATCTATGTAGCTTCCTTCCTATCCTTGAAGTGCTTATTATTGAAAGTAATAAAACTATGATCTCATGTTTAATGTAGGTTCTTATTTACTAGTAAACATGATTAGAAAAATGTGAATTGCCAAAACTTTGACAATAATGCAACCATTATCATTCCAAATACAAAGGACAATATTTGTTAATCATGGGCATCTTTAATTCTTGAGTAAACAAAGCAAGAGTTCTTTTAAAATGAAAAAAAAAAAAATGAAAAGTGAAAGCATAGTTGATGGGGAATTTATTATTACATGTCTCAAATGTAATGAATTGATATGAAGAAACTTCACAACATTGCTTATGGGATATCTAATGCAATATCATCCCTTTACCTCTTGTCACAAAAGTATGAAACTTTTGAACTTGTTAGCTTATTAGACCTTATTTATTTTCCTAGTGCTTGCTTTCCTTTTGTTTTGTAATATTCCAAAAAAGTAAGCCTTTAGTGCTATGGTAAAATTAGTCAATAAAAACTTTTTTTTTTTTTCCCTTGGCCCATTCAAAACTTTAATAACTTACGAGTTGTACAATTGGAGGTAGTCTTGCATAATCTTCCCATTTCTTTAAAATCTATGACCCTAAGCAAAGCTTAGTTATTTGTTTCAAGTTAAATGCATATTTTGTCTACTTCATTTATCTATCTAATATTCTTTTATGATTTTTTTTACTTTTTTGTACTTTTCTAGTATCTTTCCAAAAATGTTTGCCTTTCTATTCTTTTTTCAAATAATATTTCACAAAAATGAAAACTATTTATTTACAACCCATTCTTTTTGCCAATGTGTCTCGATAAAATTTTCAAAGCTCATATGAGAATTAAAGTTAGAAAAAATAGTGTATTGCCATAATGTCAAACTAGTCCATGAAAAAGTACTATATATGTGGAAAATTGAATCTATTTTTTTACTTCTGATACAAAAACTTATAAGGAGGTAATGTGAGTATTTGCCTAATATTATATAGGTCTTTTTTTTCTATAAGACTAAAAGGTTGAATATCTATTTTACTTTCCTTTATCTCTATTGCTTTTCTTTCAAGTTGTTCAAAAAAACACTTTTCCTTAAAGTAGGTTGTCACTTGGTTTTGTCTTTATTTACATCTTGGAATTTTTTGGTTTTCTTCCTTAATATTTTTGTTCTCCCAAAATTTTGAGTATGATACTATCAATTCCCTATCTTTATTAGTTTGGACATAGGATAATTTTTCTCCTTTGATCACTTTGCAAACTTTGGATCCAAAAGATCAAACAATGTCATCAGAGCCAATTAAGAAGCTAGATATCTTGTTGACTCAGGTTATTTAAACACAATGATTAATATCTTTTCATTATTCTAACATACCTACAATTTGGCTTCTTATGTTTCACATCTTTCCTTTGGTCCACTAATTGAGGGCATATGGACTACATACATGAGTTTGTGTTGTTGTAGGTGTGCCTATGGATATCATGCCAAGGCCCAATGATCTAGCTAACTCTTTTTGGCCCTCAGAAGCAATTTATAGTAGTTTTATAGAAACATAGAACATAATGGTAAATTCAAATAGAAATGAAAAAACTCAATTAACTTTTTTTAGGATCTTAACAAGGAAATGTAAGATACTTGATTAACATGATAATTATCAACCATGTTTTTCTTTTTTTTTTTTGAATAATTCAATACATTTTTATTGCTTACAAATGGAACCAACACAATTAATTAGAAATACTTGATAATTCTTTTTTGCTCTTCCATTTTTCTTAGTGGTTGGCTAAGGCCTCTAGCTAGTCTTATGAAATTTATTATTGTTTATGTTTATATTCTCATTGTTTGATGTCTTCAATAGGAAATGATAACACCTTGGCTATTACTAAAGCTTTCACTCCATCAAATGTTGGTTCTACTAAAAGTGCATATCCTACAAGAACTATAGGAAAAACTCAATTAGCTTTTTCTAGAATTTTAATAGGGAAATATAGGATACTTGATTAACATGATAATTATCAACCTTGTTTTTCTTTTTTTTTTTTTTTTGGAACAATTCACTACATTTTGATTGCCTAGCTTGGCATCAATGTAATTAATTTGAAATGCTTGATAATTTTTTCTTTCTATTCCACTATTCTTAGGCTTTTTGCTAGTCTTATGAATTGTTTGCATTCTTGTTGTCCAATGTTTTGAATAGATGATCAGACCTTGCCTACTACTAAAGCTTTAACTCCATTGAATGTTGGTTCTTTTGAAAGTGCATCTCTTACAAGAACTATGAGAAGAATATTTAATAGAAAATTGATTTAGCATGAGGCCATTGTAAGAAAGATTATGAAAGAGCAAGCAGTAGAAGGAAATAATTGTTGTGTTTGTACTGCACAAAGATCTTTTCAAGGCAAGGTATTAATCAAGTTAAGTACTATTCATAGTTTATAGCTAGGTCCTTTTACTAGTCTTATGAAGCTTATTATTATTAATATTTTTATTCTTGTTGCCAAATGTCTTCAATTAGAGATGATAACACCTTACCCTCTGTTAAAGCTTTGACTCCATTAAATGTTGGTCTTTCTAAAACTGTTTCTTAGAAGACCTATAAGAAGCAATATTAGATAGAAAACTAATTTAGCATAGGGACATTGTAAGGAGGTTGATAAAAGAGTAACTAGTGGAAGGAAAAAATTGATGTGTTTATACTACACAAGGATCTTTTTTGGGGGAAGGTATTAATCTAGTTAAGTAAGGTATTAATCAAGTTAAGTAACATTTAACAAGAATGAAAGGGTGAGTAGATTATTGTTGAAAGGTGTGGCCTAATGTTTCACATCAAATAAAGCAAATTTGTGAGGATTATTCTTCAAAGAAAAGGAAAGCATAAGAAACATTGGATGAGTTAAATCTTTTTAACCAAAGATATAGGGCCTATGATAAGTAACAATATAAAAATCTTGATGTTGATAATCAATAAGTTCAATGATATTCAATTCCATCTTCTCATTCAACCTATAAAGGAAAGGGAAAGCTAATACAAGCTAAGGGAAAAATGAGTTAATAAGTTAGGAGAAATTCGGTCCTTTTTTATGTCAAGGATAGGGCTTAGTGCTTAAGCAAATTTGAAGAGTATATTGTAAAACAAAGATGTGATATTGTTGTATCTAGATGGATGATGGATGCTTCCATACCTTTTAATGTTGTAAATTTAATTTACTAACAACCAGTTAGTAATGCCATACCTAGTATGGGACTAGGTAATGAGGCACCATCTTTTCAAGATTATTATGGTTGTTTGTTGAACAAGAATGTTGAAGAGATAAAAATAAAATTGTGAAAAGCTATTGTGTCATATAGAGTAAGACTAACTATACATTAATGATTGAGGGGCAGGTAGATCAAAACCATAGAACTTTGATAAATTTCTTTGTTTATTATCCCAAAGGAACTATTTTTTTGAAGTTAATTGATGCTTCAAAATCAACAAAGATAGTTCAAACATTGTACAAATTGTTAAAAGAAGTTATGTTGTTTGTTTGTGTTGGAAATGTTGTCCATAAGGTGACTAAAAATATGTCTCATTATATAGTTGCTAGCAAATTATTATAGTGCAAATTCAAGACATTATTTTTGTCTCCATGTGCAACCCATTGTATTAATTTGATTGTTCTTGATATAAGCAACATGACTGAGGTTAGTGGCCTTGTTTACCATAGTTTTATAATCGTTATTATCCTTTGCACATGATGAGAAAGTTTACTAATAGAAGAGAAATACTTCATCCTACACCAACTCAATTTGTTGCCTTACAAAGTGTGTTTGCTCAAAAAGATGCATTGAGGGCTATGGTAACATCTAAAGATTAGACCACATGTGCATATGCTACTAAAGTCAAAGTAAAAAGGTTTGTTGACTCTAGATTTTAAAGAGAATGTGCATTCATTATGCTTATTACTGAGTCTTTGATTCATGTTTTACAAGTTGTTAATAGTGATGATAGGCTTGTGATGAGATATCGATATGAAGTTATTCATGTAGCTAGAGTAGAAATTGTGAGGAGATTTTGAAAGAAGAAGACAAGACTTTAAGCTTTTTTGAACATAATTAATACTCAATGAGACCATTAGCTACATAAGATTCTTTATGCTACTGGTTTTGGTTAAATTCTAGATGTCAATATGATATTGCATTAATTAAGAAACATCCTCTAGTTGTTTTCTTTTTGGATGTACTAAAGAGGTATTTTTATGGAAATGAATCATTGACATATAAGCTAATAAGTGAAATGAAGATTTCACCAATGCAAAAGGAGACTTTGAACATAATTTTGTTAAAATTGATCATAACATCATGCCTTCTGGTAATTTTATTAATTCATTACCATCTTTTACAATTTTTTTCTATTAAATAAGTTATTTATATTGATAATTGCAACTACAAATGAATGGTGGTCTACTTATAGAAGTAGTGCACCCAATTTGAAAAAGTTAGCCATTCAAGTTCTAAGTCAAACTTATAGTGTTTTGAATTGTAAGTGCAATTGGAGACATTTTGTTAAGAGGTGACAACATGTAGCATCCAAAACAATTCTATAATGGTACTAATTAAAATATTATTTATTCTTTACTAGGGTATTATAATTTTTTAGCTTCCTTTATAATTTCTTCATTATTATTAATGATTATTACATTTTAATGTAAAGTTGATTTAAATATATAAGACATAAAGACTGACATTAATAATATAGACCTTGCCAATCAAGCTATAGGAAATGGATTTGGAAGTGATGATGCCAATGTTTTTAATCAGGATAGTAAAATTCAATAGCTTTTTCTGAGAGTTTGAAATTTAAAATTTGAAATTTATAATATTAGATAAATTGATTTCTTAAATTGTATTAGACTATTTGAAAATGTAAGATTATTTGAACTTCATAATGTAAGACTTTTTGGATCACCTTTTGTTGGTAATTTAGTTTTCTTATTCCTTGTAGTGGTATAAGAAAAATTAAAGAATCTATAACACTTTAGAAGTATGTGATCGTCTTTTTTTTTGTTTCTTTTTAGTGTTCATAAATTTTATTTTCATATGATGTTATGTTTAATAAGAAAAAATGACTATAGACATTAATTCGATTGGACCAACTATTGACTCACTAAATAAACCAATGGTCCAATAACCTAGTCAACTGGTCAGGTTAATGTTTGGACCAAATTGAATAACTATGGTTGTAAGAATATAGTAGATTAAACTTAATAGATCGAGATATTTTGTACCAAAACAAGGGTACTTTTCTCTTATGTTTGATAAATGGCTAACAAAAGTGAACACTGCTAATTTTGTTTGCTAAAATTTGGAGATGTGCTTGCCATAAAAGCACAAAAACATTTATGAGCCATTACCATACTTATGAAAGAAAAATTGATGCATGTTAATCCAATCCCAAGAGAAAAAATAAAGAATAGTTTGGAATCCACAATTAATTTCAAGAAAAGATGCAAAATGCCTGAACGTAATATTCATTAGGAAAAATGCAAAATCCAATAATTGAGTTATCCCATATAATGCAAAAAAATTACATTAATGACCAAGAAGAAAAAAAAGGGAAAAATATAATGATCTTCAATTCTACAATGATCTTTAATTCTATTCATCAATCAACTACAGAAAAATTACAATTGTGCACATAAACACTCCTAATTTAAAATCTTATATAATTTATGTAATTTAAGAAACATAATATTTAAGTTAAAAAAATATTAAATTTGAATAATAAACATAATATATAAATAACTGCTTAAATGAATTATAATATTTTTTTAATTTAAAATTTTTTTATATAATTTTCATAATTTAAATAACAAGTTACGCAAAATTTAAGAATAAATAAAATAAAGGTCATATTTGAATAAAAAAATGTTAATTAACTTAAAATCCACCACAAGTTTATGGTACATTCAAATAGTAAAGTGAAGATGAGTACAAGTATCAACCTTATGAGAAGAAAATTTAATTACCAAATTATCTAAATTTCTACATCATCTAAATAAACCAAATGAAGAAAGTGCTTTTTGCATACTCATAATTCAAGTCACCATTTGACATGAAAGACAAAATTTTGTGATAAACCCTCCGAATTACTAAGCAACTCAAAATAATGGAGTATATAGGAATTTCAACTTATTCAATCACTTTTATTCATAACCTCCCTATTTATTTGAACCATATTTAGGCTTAGCAGAAAGGAGAAATTCACAAGAGTAATAAACTTAAATTTTATGCATAGTTACACAACTCACACAACTTTCATAGGGAACATGCATCTCAATGATCTTGAAAATCCAAGTATGCTTAATCTCACTTTATAAGATATTGCTTGTCCTAAACCAAAAATGCCATGTTTGAACATGACAAGTAACTTCAATGTAAATCAAGACACTAAATAATACGTTTATTCCTCTTTCATAAAAAGATGTTTAAAGGTTAGTCAAGAATGCAAAATATTGAAAAAAATTATAAATATTATGCCAAGCATATAAACAAATATAGAATCACATAAAAATCAAAAATTACCCCTAAACTTGAATCACACATTGTTTGTAAAGTGAAAGAGAAAATAAACAAAGATAAAAGAAAGTTGCACAATTTATGTTCAAAGATTAATAGTTAAAGGTAGAAGCTTGTGATACTTGAATCCAAACAACTTAAGTAAAAGAATAGAGATATGATCACATTTATTGAAAAGCTTAAAAGAAAAGAACAAAAACTAACAAAGAGAAAGAAAAAGAAAAGGGGCTTAGATTGCCTCCCAAGTGCTTGTTAATAGTCATTAGCTTCATTATCACAAAATCACTCATAGCTGGCATCTTGCAAGGAATATGTGACTCCTTTAAGCACCACCTCACTAACATGATAGGGCTTCAAATGTTGCTCATTCACCTTGAATGTACCTATGGCATCACTATGCACCTAATAGCTCTATATGGATACACCTTTGTCATCATGAATGGACTAGACCACCTAGGCCAAAGCTTGCTCAAGAATAACTTAAGATGTGAATTAAAGAGTAGCATTTGTTGGCCAACCTCAAACCTTTTTTTGAATATGTTTATCTTGCCACTTCTTGGTCTTTTCCTTGTAAAGCTAAGCACTCTTATAAGCATTCAACTTAAACTCTTCCAACTCACTTAGTTGTAACAACCTCTTTTCACCCATATTCAATTCTTTTATTGCCCAATAGGCCTTATGCTCCACCTCTACTAGTGGGGGACAAGAATCCTCAAAGATATGCTCAAGAGTGTCTAAAAAGCTATCCTATATGCTCAAAGTGCATCATCCAACTTATTTGACCAATCCTTCCTTAACTTGACAACAATTTTCTCCAAGGTTAACTTCAACTCTTGATTTATTAGCTCCACATGCCCATTTGTTTGAGGATAATAGGCGAGTGTTACCTTGTGAGTTACCTCATACTTTTTCAACAAGGCATTAAACAAATAATTGCAAAAGTGGGACCATTCATCACTAAGAATGTCTCTTAGGACATAATCTCAAAAAGATTTTTTTTTTTTTGCACAAATCTCATAATCACCTAAGAGTCATTAGTTAAAGTTACAATAACTTCAACCCATTTAAAAATGTAGCCCACCACCACCAAAATATACTAATTGTTAAAGGATGAATGGAATGGATCCATGAAATATATGCTCCACACATTAAACAATTTAATGTCCAAGATATTAGTTAATGGCATCTCATTCTTCTTAGACATGTTTCCAACCCTTTGGCATCTATCACACATACTCACAAGTTGTCTAGTATCTTGATACATCGTTGGCCTTTGCAACTATCTTGGAAGTACCAAAATGTTTATCACATTCCTCGGAATGGCAATAATGAAGAATATCACTAATCTCCTCTTGGGGCACACATCTCCTAATCATTCCATCAATACAAAATTTATACAAAAGTGGTTCCTCCTAGAAAAAGTACTTTCCATTGCCCAATAACTTTTTCTTTTGTTGACAACTGAAATCATGTGGAACTATGTCACCCACCAAGTAGCTTAGTAAATCTACATACCACGGAATAAGTGATATAACTAACAACTGCTTATTTTGAAAGCTCTCATTAATGGGTATCTTTATTACTCGTGGATGTCTCCCAATCTGGATAAGTCATTTGTAACCACATTTTTTAAGCCCTTTTTATCTCAAATTTCAAGATCAAACTCTTAGAGTAGCAACACCCACTAAATTAGTCATGGCTTTATGTCTTTCTCTATTAATAGGTACTTAATTGCTACATGGTTAGTGTAAATGATCACCTTGGAACCTACAAAATATGATCAAAACTTGTCAAAAGCAAGTACCATAATAAGCAATTCTTTCACATTAGTAGCATAATTCAATTGTGCATATATAACATGTAACTTCCATTCGCTTCTTTAACCAAGAACAACATTCAAAGCAATGTCACTAGCATCATACATTAGCTTAAAATGCAAACTCCAATCTGGTGTTGCTAGAATTGGCAGTGAAAGTAACTCCATTTTCAACCAATCAAAAGTGTTAAACAATCATCATCAAAATCAAAAGCAACATCCTTTTTTAACAGATTGCAAAGAGGTTTGATAATTTTATAAAAATCCTTAATAAAATGCCAATAAAGCCCTATGTGAACTAAGAAACTTCTAACTCCTTCAACATTGGTGGGTGGTGGTAACTTTTCAATTGTTTCTATCTTTGCTTGATCCAACTTTATACCTATAGTTAAGATCTTATGACCCAACACAATGCCTTCCTACACCATAAAATAACATTTCTCCCAATTTGAGGCCACATTGGTCTCCTTAAAATGCTACAAAACCCTAGAAAGGATAGCCAAAAAACTATCAAAAAAAGATTCAAACACAAAAAAAATATAAAAAGGACCATCATTCAACATTAGAATGTAGCTGGTGCATTATAAAACCAAAGTACATCCTATGAAATGCCAAAATACCATAATGACAAGTGAATGTTGTAAAAGAATCAAGAGCCTGGGACTTCAGCTAGATCTATCCTTAAGAGAAAATGGAAAAATTCTGAAACAAATGTCATGATTACTAACTCCATTAATCTTAATAGTATCACAAACTTCCAAGAAGTTAGCAAGATGTGCATTTGGGTCCTATGGCTCTCCACTAAACTGATTATTAAACCATTTGAATAAGGCCTAATTTGATCTCAAAAGTATTGGCATTCACTATTGGCCTTGCAATAATAGATTGGGCACCATTGACACTTGGCATGACATAATCACACAATGCTCTTGGATTCTAATTTTGATTGATCAATTTTTCTTTCATTATTGCTTGATCTTGCTCCCATTGCCACTCTTTCTTTAATGTATGCAAAGTTCATTCTATCTCAAGATCAAATAAGATAATTCGCCCATATGTATGTGACATACATTAAACAACCCTGTGATGTCAGGAACAAATATTTCAATAATATTAAACAAAGAATCACTTAAAGTAGTAAATATGAATCAAAATTCAGCAAAAATGGCTCTAAAAAGAAACCCTAAAAAAGAACACAAAAATGACTAGAAAACCCTAGTCAATTATGCTTTTTCACCATAGCCATTAACCCTGATTAAAATGTCATTTCCTTCAGAATGGATATAAGCATGACCCCTAATTCAACAATTAATTTTTATTTCTACTAGTGCCTATCTCAATTTTAACTGAAAACACCTTTCAGAAGAACACTTTACAAACTTAAAACTAAAAGATCAAAATATCAACTAAACCTAGTCCAATCCTTATTAGGAATAAAAACACATGAAAATAGAAAATCTACAACACCCTAAACAAAAATAAATGAATATAAAGAGGAAGAGTTACAAAAATTGAATAACAAAACTAATTAAGAATAAATCTAAAATCACACACTAAAATTAGCAAAACAAAAAAACTCATTAAATGAAATTAAAATAGAATAAAAGTATAAATAACAATACAAAAACAAATATACAATCAAAATTAATAAAGAAAATTCATTATTTTGATATTGAAATCTCTTCTCCCTAACAATGGTGCCACAAAATTTATTGTGCAAACATCCACCATAAGTGTATGGGACATTCAAGTAGTAACGTGGATGTGAGTCCAAGTAGTGATCCCATCAAGAAGAAACTCAAGTACCAAATTATGCAAATTTATTATGTTATCTAAATAAAATGAATGAAGAAAATGTTATCTAGCTATGAAATTAAAAGCCAATATTAAAATATAACACAAGTTCATTAAGTTTTATGAAATTTTTAACAATGATCACAAAGGTGTGTATTATTTATAACTACACAACCTAGGTTTAATGTTTTTATGAATTAGTATTACACTCCCACTTTCACTCCATCATTTAATACCTTAAACTTGCAAATAATGAACAATTATTAACACAAATAAAAATTTAAAGTATCAAATTGAATTAACAAAGAACAAGCAAAAGAATCAAAATATTAGTTTATTAATAAAATTTAGTAACTACATTCTCACCATAGAATGAAAGATCTATTCACTTATATTCATTATAACACATGAATAAACAATTAAATGTTCATAAAACATCTTAAAATAATTCAATAACTAATGATAAAGAAGGGAAGAAAGTAAGAATACCAGCAGTCTTTGAGTCTTGCACTTTCATCCCTTGTTTTTGTTGCTTTTTGATCCTTTATCTCCCTAAACTTATTTGAAGCCCAATTTGTCACTTAAATAAGATAAATGTAATTAAACCCCACAATATTAAGATTAATTAGCCAATGAATTAGGAAAAAAACTCAAATTGTGATATAAAATGTGTGAAATAATTTCACATATCAAGCATTTAGTCTCATTGTTTGGCAATCAAATTGCTCAATACTTATATGGAAACTAAACAAGATCAATGACTCATTTGCTTGATGGAATTCAATAGGTTTAGAGTACCAAAGGTGTACAAACATGCTTGTTCCAATGAATATAATGTTTCACCATCATTTTGTTCAAATGAGTCCATGCAATGAAAAGAGAAATCTTGTTATCAAAAAAATAAAGATATAGTCTCAGTATTTGGGAATTAAACCATTTAATATAAGGAATGCTAATGAAGATGAATGACTCACTTCCTTGATGGACTTTAATGGATATAGTGCACCAAAGGTGTATAAAAGTGCTTGTTCCAATGAATAGAATGCTTTGTGTAGACATAAAAGTTAGTTTCCTATCATTTTGTGTAAATGAGTCCCTATAATGAAGGAAGGAGCCTTGTTAGTTAGAAATGAAAAGATGGTCTCCTTATTTAGGAATTGAAACACTTACTATGTATAGGAAAAGGTAATCTAGACCAATCACACCTTTTTTGATGGAATTTAATGGATTTAGAAAATCAAAGATGTAGAAATGAGCTTGTTGCAATGAATATAATGTTTGATGTTGATACAAAAGTTAATTACAAGATCAGTTTGCATGAATGAGTCCTTGCAATGAAATTAAATGTCTTGTTATCAAAAAATGAAGAGACGGTCTCATTGTTCAGGAATTAAACTATCTAATACTTATAATAAAAGCTAATAAGGATTAATGTCTCATTTACTTGATGGAATTAAATAGATTTAGAATACCAAAGATGTACAAACATGCTTGTTCCATTGAATATACTCCTTTATGTAGACATAAATGTTAAGTTCACTGTCATTTTGTGTAAATGAGTCTTTTCAACAATGGGAGGAGCCTTGTTATATAGAAATGAAGAGATGTTATCATTATTTAAGGCTTGAAACACCTAATACATTTAGGTAAAGGTAATATAGACCAATCACCCCTTCTTTTAAGAAATTTAATGGATTTAGAGTGCCAAAACCATGCAAACAAGCTTGTTGCAAAGAATTTAATGTTTCTTGTTGACATAAAAGTTAATTATGTGGTCATTTTGTGTGAATAAGTACTTACAACAAAAAAAAGAAGCTTTGTTATCAAAAAATGGAGAGGGAGTCTCATTGTTTAAGAATTAAACCATTCAATATTTGTGAAGAAAGCTAATCAAGATCAATGACTCATGTACTTGATGGAATTCAATAGGTTCTGATACGAACTTTGATTATATGTAAACGGAACCCAACACCAATGTTGGTATAGGATCGTTCTAACAAAGGTTAAGGGATTTGGAGTTCTAACCCAATGATTATAAACAACCAAGAATTAGAACTATAAGATTCAGACGCCACTCTTAACAATAATAACATTGAAGAAGATAAGTCTATTGAACCAACACACTCAAATATGAAAGTTCAGAATTAGTTCTCAAAGAACCAAAGAAAATAGCTCATACTCTCTTGAAAATGGGTCCCCCCCTCCAACCACCCTTTCTGCCCTTTTTATATGCTAACCCCCAAAAACCCTAGCTAATAAGATGGGCTTATTAAGGAAATTCGTCCAACCCACTAGATAATAATAAAAACCCATGAAAATAACCCATTAAGATGCTAAAATTCGTTCAACCCACTACATAACAATATAACCCATGAAAATAATCCATTTAAATGCCCAAACATGGGCTCCCAAATCCAACTTCCTTCCTAAGGCCATGGTTCTCAAATTCCTCCACATATGACACATTTGCAAGCCTTGGTGAAGCCTCCATCATCCTTAACTCATACCTAGCAACTTCTTGATAGTAAATGTCGCATAACAAGTTGTTGAGAGCTTCCTTTATTTTCTTTGACCTTGCCCTTGTCATTAGTCCTCCAAGGTTTTGCAAAGCATCAACTCCCTTGTTGATTTGAGCTGGTATAATATGGCTTCCATTAAGTTTAGAGTACCAAAGGTGTGCAAAAGTGTCTATTCCAATGATTAAAATGTTTTGTGTAAACAAAATTGTTAATTATCTATTCCTATTTTTCCTTCCAATGAAATGTGAAGTCTTGTCATGAAAAATTAAAAAGATAGTCTCATTGTTTAGGAATTAAACAATTCAATACCTATAAGGAGAGAAAATAAAGACCAATGACTCATTTTACTTGATGTAATTCAATGGGTACAAAGTATCAAAGTTGCACAAACGTGCTTGTTCTAAAGAATATAATGTTTTGTGTAGACATAAATGTGCTTATACATATTAACTATTTCAATTCCTAAATAATAAGCTTGTTTCTTCATTTCAAACTACCATGGCTTCTTCATTGATGGAAGCACTCATTTACACAAAATATGTATAAGAAATGATGATCTAGACCAATCACACCAGTTTTTGATTAAATTCTCCAAAGATGTACAAACGAGCTTAGTTCAATGAATAAAATGTTTTGTGTTGACACAAATGTTAATTTCATCATCATTTTGTGTAACTTTGTCCTTTCAATGATGAGAGAAGCCTTGTTATGAAAAATTAAGGAGGCAATCTCATTGTTCAAGAATTAAATCATTCAATACTTGAAAGGAAAGCTAATAAAGATCAATAAACTTGATGGAATTCAATGGGTACAGAATACCAAAGGTGTGCAAATGTGCTTGTTCCAATAATTATAAGGTTTTGAGTAGGCACAAACATGCTTAGACATATTGAGTATTTCAAATCCTAAATATGAGACTATCTCTTCATTGTTAACTAACAAAGCTCCTTCTTCCACTCATTTACACAAAATATGTATAAGAAATTTTCATCAAGACCAATCACACCATTTTTTGATGGAATTCAATGGATTTAGTATACCATGGATGTACAAATGAGATTACTGCAATGAATAAAATGTTTGTTATGGACACAAAAGTTAATGTCAAGATCATTTTGTGTAAATGAGTCCTCGTAATGAAGAAAGTAGCCCTGTTAGCTAGAAATGAAGTGATTGTCTCATTCTATAATTGAAACCCTAAATACATATTTGAAAAGGTAATATAAATGAATCACATTTTTTTTGTTGAAAGTTAATGAATTTAGAGTATGAAAGATTTACAAATGAGCTTGTTGTAATGGATATAATGTTTTGAGTGGACAAAATTGTTAATTTTGTCATCATTTTTTGTAAATTTGTCCTTTCAATGATAAGAGAAGTCATGTTATGAAAAATTGAAAATGTAGTGTCATTGCTTAGGAATTAATCCATTCAATACTTGTTAGAAAAGCTAATAAAGATCAATGACTCATTTTACATGATGGAATTCAATGGGTACAAAGTGCCAAAGGTGTTTAAATAGGCATGACTATAAAGTTTTTCGTAGACATAAACATGCTTATATGTATTAAGTGTTTCAATTCCTAAATAATGAGACTAACTCTTCATTTCTAACTAACAAAGCTCATTATTCTATTGCAAGCACTCATTTACAAAAAAAAAAATATATGTATAAGAAATAGTACTCTAGACCAATCACAGTATTTTTTTATGGAATTCAATCGATTTATTGTATCAAAGATGTACAATCAACCTTGTTGTAATGAATATAAGGTTTGTTGTTGACACAAAAGTTAATTATGAGATCATTTTGTCTAAACGAGTCCTTGCAACAAAAGAAGGAGTGTTGTAGACACTAAAAGATGTACAAGCAAGCTTGTTGCAATGAATTCAATGTTTTATGTAGACACTAATGGTAATTTCACTATCATTCTATGCAAATTTGTCCTTCCAATGAAAGGAGAGGTCTTCTGATAAAAATTGAAGTGGTAGTCTCATTGTTCAGGTAGTAAACCATTTAATACTTATAATGAATTCTAATAAAGGTTGAACTGAAAGTAGAAAAAAAAGGGTTTCATTTAAACCTCTTTCATTGGAAGAAATAAATTACAAAATGGTAGATAAAAGTTTTGTTAAAGTAGAACTAGAAAGTGAAATCTTTAAAAGACTTAAAGGTATGAAATTGAAAGAAAAAGAAGTCATAGTGCAAGAAAAAGGGGAACAGATTAAATTTGAAAGTCAAATAAAAGATTTTATAGATCAATTACAAAATATGTTCTTATTAGAATAGCAACCTCTAAAGGATAAACCTTCTGCTTCTTATGCAAAGGAACCTATTAATATGAATAAAAGGACTTTTAATAAGACTCATACAAAATTATATTATCCAAGACACATTTAATTGATGAAATTCAATAGGTTTAGAGTACCAAATGTGTCTAAACACATTTGTTTTGATGAATATAGTGTTTTGTGAAGACAAAATGGTTAATTTCACCATCATTTTGTGTAAATAAGTCCTTACAATGAAGAAAGAGCCTTATTAGCTAAAAATGAAGATGCCTCAATATTCAAGAATTGAAACATTAAATAGCTATAAGAAAAGCTAATGAAGATCTATCTAACCTTTGAAGGATTTTAATGGGTTTAGAGTATCAAAGTTGTATATACATGTTTTTTGTAATGAAAAGGGAAGCCTCGTTGTCAAAAAATGAAGAGGTAGTCTCATTGATGGTGGACAAACCATTCAATACCTATAATGAAAGTAAATCAAGATCAATGACTCATTTACATGATGGAATTCAATGGATTGACAATACCAATGATATATAAACAAACTTGTGTCAATGAATATAAATTTTGATGTTGATACATAAGTTAATTAAAGGATCATATTGTGTGAATGAGTCCTTGCAATTAAAAGAAAAGTCTTATTGTAAAAAAAATGACTAGATAGTCTCATTATTCGAGAATTGAAACACTTAATATACATAAGAAAATATAATTTAAACCAATCACACTTTTTTTTGATGGAATTCAATGGATTTTGAGTGTGAGAGATGTACAAATAAGTTTGTTGCAATGAATATAATATTTACTATTGACACAAAAGATACTTATGAGATTATTTTGCATGAGTCATTGCAATGAGAAGAAATGTCTTGTTATAAAAAAAAAAAAAAACAAGATAGTCTCATTATTCAAGAATTGAAATACTCAATACTTATAAGATAAGGTAATCTAGACCAATCATACTTTTTTTTGATGAAATTCAATGGATTGTTGCAATGAATATAACGATTGCTATTGATACAAAAGTTAAATACAAGATCATTTTGAATGAATGAATCTTGCAATGAAAAGAGAAGTCTTGCTATCAATAAATGAAGAAACAGTCCAATTGTTTAGGATTGAACCATTTCAATACCTATATAGAAAGCTAATCAAGATTAGTAACTCATTTTAGACAGTCAAAAGATACACTTAATAATTTTTGCATTGTAACTATTTTAATACTAATAGATTAGTACATCAATTTTTGTGTAATTTTGAAATGTCACTACATGTAGGGCTTATTACAAGTGGTACATGAGGTGATACCAAATATTGTCCATAAAATGTGTGTTTGTCATATTTTTATGAATTGGCAAAAGAAGTGGAAAGGGTTTGATTTGAGATATCAATGCTGGAGGTGTGCCAAGGAAACTTACTTGCAAGATTTTAAGGTGCAGATGAAGAAATTAGATAGCCTTGGTCCAAGTTATGTCAAAAGCTTGCTTAATGACCCCTCATAAACTTGATCCAAAGCATACATATTACACTAAGAAATTGTAGTGACACTATTGACAACATTTGTGAAACTTTCAATGGTTGACTTTTGGAAGCTAGGGAGAGACAATTATCACCATCGAGCAAATAAGGATCGTGGTGATACGTTAGTTTCATCAACAAAGAAAAGTGGAACAAAATGACTTCATTAATATGACCCACTAATTATGGATTTATTGAAGAGAGTAAAAGCTAACACTAACGTGTTCACTTATGTGGAATGGTGACGATTGTTATAAGTTAGTTGAAGGAGAAGACAAGCAAATAGTCTTTCACTGGACTCAAAAGTGTACTTGTAAGGAATGGAATCTAAACAAGAATCTCATGTCAGCATACAATATGTGCAATTTATAATACCAAATTACTTTTGGAGTCACTGATATCACCAATTTACTTGAAAGATATATCTTTGATTATGTAATAAGAGTCACTGCAACCAGTGAAGGGTGGCCAGTGTTTTGGCCAAAGACTGACAACGAAAGGCTTTTGCCACCTGAAGTGTGTGTCATGCTCGGTAGGCCCAAAAAAGATAGGAGAAAAGACAAAGATGGGCCTAAAAAGGTTACCAAAAACAACATTCAAACATATAAGTGGTCGAAAAAATGATAGCAATGGAAGTGCAAAAAATGAAAGCAAAAAGAGCACAATAAGATGACTTGTAAGCAGTAAGATGGTGGTCCTGCACAGGTAACATATCTTCAAATTGTGAAAGTAATTACTTGGTGATGATGTGTTTGGAAAAATATAATAGTCATCTTAGAGATGCAGACTGGCAATTTAGTCCAAGAAGGCAATGCAAGTGAAGCTGTCCAAACTGAGGAAACCAAAAGTTTTACTTCAAAAAAAATAATAATAATAACAAAAAGAAGGTTCTGCCAGTAAAATTGTCAACTTGGGAACTAAAAAAAGACTTAATAACAAGTTGACAAGACATTAACAAAATGCTACAGGAGACCAAGACACTGCAGGTACATCATTAAGTGCAATGCATGCTGGAAAGGAGACCAACAAATAGAAACTAGCAAAGAGAAAAAAAGAAAGTAGGGTAAAGCTGACAACAGAGATGCCTTACATTAGGATCTAGAAAAGAGGTTTTTTGGTCCAGTTATATACAATAGTGCTGAAATTGGAAAACTCATGTACGATGTCTATTATAACAACTTTTCTACTTCATAATTCTTTTGGTGTAAAGATCTTGGTGAGTGCCTAAGATATTCAAACACTGTAGGTGTAGTCACATGAAAGTTTGACTATTGTTAACAAAAGGAAGATAGGAAATGTAGATCTTGTTCAGAATGAACTAACCTTTAAACCAAATTTGAATGGAAGCGCAACCAAGGTATCACAAGCAAACTACTCTAAAAGGTTTGCTGCTTGTGTTCACATATTTTCACTTACACGATTTACCTAAAATGCAACTGAATTGGACATCCCTATTGATTTTACAGAAGGCACAAATGAAGTGGAGAAATTTGTTAAGTCAAACCACAAATGAAGGCAATAGTTCAGCCTCTGTAAATTTGACTGCATAACAGTCACAGCAATTTGCTAAACCCTCTGAATTTTCATCACAAGGTTTAACCAATGAGCATCTTAATCAATCAAGTGCACCTCAATCAAGACATGGAGGGCTAAATGAGCATGCTTAGGGTTTGGCAACATATAGGAATTTCTTTTAGTGACATAGTCAATTGAATTACATTATATGTAATTATTTTTTTTATATGCAAACAGTAATCTATGTCCAACTTGATGTTGTAAGACATTTTAGTGTCTTTTCTTTTTGGTATTAATGTTAGACATACGAGATTTTGACCATAATTGGAATGTGAGTTCTTGTCAATGCACGATCATTTGAATCACTGAATGAAAGTCAAAAATAGCAACCAATCAAACGACAAACTTTTCACTGTATCGGAACTAAATACAGTGGTAGGAGGAGGAGCTACCTTTGTTGCCATTTACATGCTCTTAAATAGGCACCAAATGGCACAAAACAAATTGAAAATTACAAACACTTTGTGGATCACTAATGCCTTTTGCAGGGTCATAACTTCATAATTTCGCTTTTGAATCAGCCGTTGACATCCATCTTCGGAGCCATCAACTCCTTAACCAATTCTTTATTGACATTATCATGTATAATTGAACCACAATGAGTCCTTGAAATATAGCTTTCAATTCCTCTTCGAAATTAATCAATTTGCCTCCTTTAAGATGTCATCACTTCTTTTGAATGATTGGAGAAATCATTATCTTCCCACACAAATGTCTACCGTGGGCACACCTATATCCAAGAAAAATATATATTACTGTAATAACCATATCCTAATTCCAAAAAAATAAATTGTAAATTAAATTTCAAATGACAAGTACCTCATAACTGGGGAAGGACCAAAACCTTATTCTTGGGTTTTTATCAGTTCATGAAGTGCACAATCTACCAAATTCTCAATCCATGACCTTTGATTTGATAAAATTGGGCATATGTAGTATTTAGTGAACTGTCACATGACAAGAATTAAAAAAAAAAAAACTAAGAAAAAAGAATATAAAAAAGAGACGAGAGAAAACGTGATATCTTAAGTTTATAAAAAAAAAAAAAAATGTGAGTAAAATTTATGAAAGAGGCAAATGTTGAAGGCAAAATTCCTTTTTTTTTTTTTCCTCTTTACCTAAAACTAAGCTATCTTATGCTATCACATCTCATCCCATATACTAAATGCAACCAAATTCATGTATAAGCCTATACTATCTCTATCTATACATTAAATATATTTTAAAATTATACATGCATTAAACCTAAGTTTTGAAATATTAATTGTATATGATTTTATTTATTATGAGTTTTACAAAATTAATATTACTTGAATTAAACGTTCATAAATAAATTCTTCATTTTAGTTAGTCACCTTTACTAAAATTAGGTCTTTCTCAAAAAATAGAAATGACCAATTAAAGAACATGTCCTGGTATTGAAAATTTCAGTCATTAGTAAAACATCCGAAAAAAAACAAAACAAGAAAATTCAACAAATGATCCTATTTGCTGGTTAGAGAAAAGTTGTACAATTAGCTACCCAAAGACAATCTTTTTACGGGATTGTAGAGCCTTAGTTATCCATTTATTGTATGAAAAATATTAAATGGACATAAATTATTGTTGCATTGTCCTTTTGCCATTCCTTTTTTATGTAATTAACCATTCTAATTATATATTTTAGGGATCAAAAATCTGTCTCCATACTTTTCCTGTACATATAATAATTGTTTTAGGGTTTTTTTTTTTTTTTTTCTTGTCAGCGATGTTAGGATAAAGATTAGGGGTATACAATTCTGGCAGTCGAGCCTGCAGGAACCCATACATTCGGTACAAATATTTTAGGAAAAATAATTGAAAAATGTACAAAAGACAAATTCTAAGAATTTGCCAGCGGTATTTACTGAAGTACCACCTCGAAATTTTTAAGTATTGTAGACAACGTTACAGCATTATAAATTATTTATGTAATTATCTGATTTTTTAATAATAAATTATAGATGTATACAGTACAGCTATCTCCAGGCTACCACATTGATGGTCTTTTATACTATATATGGAGATTTTTATACTGCATTAGTATTATTTTGTATAACGTTTAATTTTTCCATGATTAACACACTTTTATTTCATTTGTTACAAGGAAGGGTAAAAGATTAATAAAAGAGAACCTAGTCACTAAAACCTGAACACTAAATTTAAAAGTTTTAACAAGAATGTTTCAATTATTTGTATTGGAAGCACAAGACTAACAAATTAATTTTTGGTATTGTAAAATCGTGTAATGGTTTATTATTTGTCATATTTGTTGGAGCGTTTTAATATATTAAAAATAAATAGCAAATAATTAATTATAATATATTTTCACCTATCATAAATGACAAAATAAAAAGATTGATTTTTTTAAAAAAATTAGTAGGTCAACCTCTAACCAAATTTAAGTGATAAAATAAAAATTAATAAAAATTAAAAATTAGATTTGTGATACAAATTAATATATAAAAAAAAATAGCATTTTCATATATTAGAATATATAATAAAATAAAAAATTAGTTTTTAAATAATAACCGACCAATTTGCATATTAACTGAAATTTGAGCAATTAGAAAACAACTCAAATATGATTTGATTGAAAAATAATTCAATCCAAAATAATTTAATCCAACAACCTATTTTAACATCCCTAGTTATTATATTTACTTTTTTACCATTTTCTTGTTCACAATGTAATTATATATTTATGTATCATATCAATTTTTTTTTTCTTCTTATTTTCTTCAAAAAATGAACACAATGGTTGTTATTAGCTAACCAACAAATAAAAAAAAAAAAGTTGTTCTATTTTAGTTTCAAAATCTTTTTTTTTTTTAACAAATCAAAAATATTACAAGAACAGTACTATTTTTTTATTACTTTTATTACTTTTCTTTGTTATCCTTTTTTCGTTGGCTTTTAAAGTTTTTTTTTTTGTTTCTTTTATGCCTTAGTATATTTTTTTCCCAATGACAAATATTTGTCTACTATAAATCATATCATTACATCTATTATATGCTTTTTTTCCCCCTCACTTTTTCATTACAATATAGTTATATAGTTTGAATATTGATTTATTGCTACTATAACATTGTCAAATTATTGAAATAAGAAAAAAATAACAAGAATTTTTTATTTGAATTGGCTAAGAAAGTGAAATTTTTTTGAAAAATTAAATTCATTGATTTTTATAATTTTTTTGATTCATTTATTAACTCAATTTAATAATAGATAAGTTAGAAAAATTTATATATAAATAATAATTTCTATATTAAGTAATCAATGACATGAATTTTTGTTGTTTTTAGTTATGGTGGGACGTAATTATAATACTAATTAGTGAATAGATAAAGGAATATTTATTAATTAATGGATACCACTTAAGTAAGAGTGTATCATAGGTGGTCATAGATTAAATGTTTCCTTATTGGGCCTAAAGTTAACTTTATTGACTCAGAATTCATTAGGCCTTGGCTCTCTGGTATTTGTGTGATTATTTAGTTATTATTTTACATTAAATTTTTTTATATTTATTTTTAATTTTAATAAATTTAAAATTTAATATTATATTTCAAATTTAAATTTTTATTTATTAAAAATAAATTACAATAAAATTTTAATTCAAAATCAATTAAAAAAATACTAAATCACTAATAAAATTTTATATGAACTATTTAATAAAAATTTTAGTTCTTACAATTTTTGTGATTTAGATGCAACAATAGTGATGCTTCCCCAATTAGCAAAATTTTCTTTGTGAGATATAAATATTACATGAAAGGGTTTTTGTTCATCCACACGTTCTTAGCGTCTATTTTTATTTTATTGGGTAGTAACTTTGGTGCCTAATAAACATTATATTCATTTATACAAAAGTGAAAAAAAAATTAGTCTATTAAATGTAGAGATATCAAATTAGTTACATTAACTACCATTAGTTATTTTGGGTTATAATTATTTTGAATAAATTATTTTAAGTTATGATATATTTTATGTTAAATTTGAATTATTTAAATATGAATTGAACTATGGGTTGACTTATTAATATTTGAGAAAATAAATTTTATTATTAATTTTTTATTTTATAATATATTTGAATAGGTAAAAATATATTATTATTTATTTTAAAATTTTTATATTAATTTTTATAAAAAATAAACAAATATATTATACAAATCATATTTATGTTAAATATTATGAATATATATATATATATATATATATATAATTTTTAAATATTATGAATATATAAAAAATAAATATTTATGTTAAAAAATATTATTTTAATATAAAATAATAAAATATATATTTAATTAAAAAGTATATAAATCAAATATAATATTGATAGACACTATATTTATTTAGTAAAAAGACAAGATAATATAAAAATCTAACATTATAAGTAAAAGTCGCATTCTATGTACTAAATGCAACTTAAGAGTTTATTGAATCATTATTTTTTTTCTTTTTTGTCTTTTGACTTTTGTTTTAAATTTTTCTAATTTCCTTCCGCCTTTACTTTTTTAAATTTTTTCCATTGCAATTGCCATCATATTAGTCATTATTATAGGTGTTAAATTTGACGTGATTTAACGACTCATTTCAAATTGGATTGAAAAAACTTAATTTAAAAACAACTTAATTTAAAAATATTTCAAATTCAAAATGACTTAAAATTTTAGAATTTTTGACTCATTTATAATTTATATAACTTGAATTTTTATTTTTAAGAAGATAAAAATGAAATAAAAAATTATAATATTTAAAATATAAATTTTATGTTTTGAAAAATATAATTTATACTATTTTTATTTATTATTTCATTTATATAAATACAAGTATATACACATTATATCTACAAATTATTTTAAATTTATATATTATAAAAAATATACATTACATTTAGCACATTATCATTTTTTATTTATTATGTATTTTTAATATTTTATACTTTTACATAATTCATAAATACATATTTATTATATACACATATTATAAATAATATAAATAAATATAATATGTATAATATATTCATAAATTTTTATATAAATTAATATATTAAAATAAATAATAAATAATAATAAAATTTTTCCTGTGATAAATGACATGATAAAAATATTAATTTTTATAAAATTAGTGGCTTGGCATGTGACCAAGTTGGAGTGATAAAATGAAAATTTATACTTTTAATATTTATTAATATATAAAAATTAAAAATTAATTTTTCAATAATAATTTTCGAACTCACAAAATGAATTCAATTTGAATAATTAGAAGGTAACCCCAACACATTTTGATTAGGAAATAACTTGACTTGAAATGATGTAATTTAAATTTGACTCAATGACTCATTTTAATACTTTTAGTTATTATATTTATTAATTTTATCCTATTCTTTTACATAATGTTTATGTACCATGTCAATTTGTTTTCTTCCTTCTTATTTTTTTCAAAAAAAGCACACAGTGATTTTCTTTTTGTAATTAGCTAACCAAAAAAGGTTGTTGATTTTTAGTTTCAAGATCTTTTCCTTTTTTTTTACCAAATCAAAAAAATTGTGATGAAATATAATTATTTTCTTGTTGCTTTTATTACCATTTTTCCTTGGCTTTTAAGTTTTTGTTTTTTTTTCGTTTCTTTCATGCCTTAGTATATATTTTTTCTAATGATAAATATTTGTCTACTACAAATCATATTATTGCATCTATTATCTTTTTTAAAAAAAAAAAACTTTCTCATTACAATTTAGTTACATAGTTTGAATATTGACTTATTGCTATTATAGCTTTGTCAAACTATTAAACCAAAAAAAAAAAAAAAAAAGCAGTAAGAACTTTTTTAATTGATCTAGTTTTAAAAGTGAAAATTCCTTGAAAAAATATATGGGTTGATTTTTATAACTCTTTTTCTTTTCTTATTTGTTAACTTGCTTAAATATTAGACAAGTTAGCAAAATTCATTTTTTATATCAATATTAAATATGGATATATTTCAAACACTCATACGTCATCATTTTTTTTTTTAGTTTTGATGGGACTTAATTGTAAATTTAATTTGTCAATAAATGAAGGAAGATTCATTAATTAATGGGCACCAGTATAAGAGGAAATGGAATATTTATGGCCATAGATTAGACGTTTCCTTACTAGGTCTAGAGTTACCTTCATTGACTTGGATTCTATTTACTTCTAGGTTCTATAACATTTACAAGACCATTGATTTATAATTGTTATATATATATATATATATATATTATTGTATTTATAAATTAAAATAAAAAAATACTTGTTAAAAGCCTTAATTGAGAGCATCAAACTCCATCAAATTCATGGCAAGATCTTGTCCAAGGAAAATTGGGATAATATTGATTTCTTGGCCACAATAAAGTTAGTAACCATCATCGAAGTGACCTTTATGCCTTGCTTTCTTCTTACTCAGCTTTTGTTTCTTTAGTTTAAATGTGTAAGAGATTGTTTTTGGCAAATTGAAATATTAGGTCTTTTATTTTCTTTAGTAGAAAAAAAAAAAAAGCTTGCATATGGATATGGTAGAGAATAATCACATTGACATTTGCTTGTATTCTAATTAATTCTATTTTAAGGTTAGTTTATGTCAACCAAGAAAATAGTGCAGCCATAAGAGATAAAAGGCCTAAGCCAGAGTACATGGACTGCTAGAGGTAATAGTTAGTGATAGGGATCTTATCTTCATGAGTTTATTTTGGTAAGAACTCTTAAAGTTATAAAGAGTTTAACTTCATACTTCCATAACCTATCACCTACAAATTGATGGGTAGACAAAAATGGTCAATATGTGTTTGGAAACTTATCTCTACTATGCCACTAACAATCACCCTCATCATCGAAGTCAATGGCTTAGTCTTATCAAATAATGGTACAATACTAACCACCATTCTACCATTTAAATGTCCCTGTTTGAAGTATTTTATATTTATGTTCCACCTTTACACTTTCCCTATGTTCCAAGTGATGCTAAAATGGCTACTATGAACCAACATCTGAGAGTTAGAGAAGCCGTTATTTAGTTCCTTCATTATTATCTACAATGTGCTTAACAAAGGATGAAAAGTCAAGTTGATTTGCATAGGTCAAAAAGGGAATTCTTTATGAGTGACTTAGTCTTTCATAAGCTACAACCTTATAGGTTAGTAAGGTATTTTGGACCTTATCTAGTGATAGCCAAGGTTAGCAAGGTAATCTTTGAGTTGAAGTTGCCTTTGAAGTCCAAAATTCACCATGTGTTTGATGTTTTTTAACTCAATGAGTCTCTAGAACCATTTATTATTGCTTTTCCAATCATTCCTCTAAAATTACCTCATGTTTCAGCAACTGTTCTTCCAATGACAATTTGGGACAAAAGATTAGAAAAGTATGGTTACGTGGTAGACATTCAAATATCTATTAAATGGTCCAACAATTTAAAATATTTAAAATTTAAATAACTTCAAATTGAGTAAATTTGAAACATAATGAATTTAAAATTTAAATGATTTGGTAAACTTAAAATATAACGAACTTTTAATTTGAAATATTATTATGGAATAATATCTAATCTATTTCCATTTTTTATTGATAGCTTGCTTACAAAGTTGAATGAAATTCCATCTTCTACTCAAAAGGAGAAATTGCTAAGATATAGTAATAAAATTTCAATTACTTCATATGGGATTCATATTATGTATTTACATTAGTGATTAGTACAAGGCATGACCTATATTACAAATTTTTTTTTTATTTCAATTTTATTTTTTTCCTTTTGGTACAAAGGGGATGAAGCCAAGTATTGAACTACACACAGCACACAAGTGCCCATGCTATCTATTTCCATTTCTCTCTCAAAATCCAAAAATACAAAGGATAGCACAAAATTGAGGAAATAAAATCAAATTAGTCTGCAAAGCAAGAAGAAAAATGATTAACAAGCTTACTTAATAGTACTAGAATTGTATTTAAGGCTAGAAATCTCATATTCGAGGCCTATTTGGAGCCAATTAACTAAAAAAAAAAATAACAATATATGCACAACACAAATTTTAAGGAGTGAACTTGCAAAGATAAAAAAAGGGGATGATCATTATGAATTTCTTACTTCCATAGACCTAACTACATCACCATATTAAATGAATATACAGTTCATTCAAGACTATACACCCAAATAATATGAACTTCCATTTCCAAGTGTAGTTTTAGAAACAAGCTTTGAAGACTCAGACAATCTTTGTAAGTGTATGGATATGTCTAACCTCATCGATATGACTGCATAGTCCCAAAACTTCCCTTCAACATCCCACCAACGTCAGTGCACCCCATTCTCATCATTTTCTTCATCCCCTTCAACTTTTCCGTAAACAAAACTCCTAGCTATCAGCAAATAGACACACAAGTTCAGAGTGCCTAATGCTGCCATCAACCAATAAAAGTAATCCAGATGAGCACGATTAAGATTGTCGCGGAGCCAACGACTTTCACATGTTGAGCTAATTGCCTGGACTATAGATATTATAGCACTGTTGAGAAAGCTGCCAACTCCAATTGCACTCAAATAGCATGCACCTCCCAAGCTTCTCTGCACTTTTGGCATTTCGTCATAGAACAATTGTAGTAATCCTACAAGGGTGAAAACTGTTGATATTAATTTAAATTAATAGTTAATTTAAATTAAAAATTTATTATAATAAAAATTTAAATTAAATTTAATTTAATATTTAATTATTTAAATAAATTTAAATATTTATTTTTTATAAAAATATATAATTTATATTATTTATATATTTTAAAATTATTAATATAAATATTTTTTAATTATTATTAAAATATTTTAATTATATATTTATTTTATTATATTAATAAAATTATAATATTTTCTCTACCAATAACAATATTATCATATCAATATCATCATAACTATATTACTTATATTATTAGAATTACACTTCTAATCATAGCCACCTTTCTAACGGTGGCATTACAGCCCGATCCCAAACATTCCGCATCAAAGCTCAGTCCCAAACGCTGCGCGTGTGTTTAAACTACAGAGAGTGATTCCGGTAATTGACCTCCACGGACCTATTCCCAGACGAAACGCGCCCTGTTGAAATCCTTCTAAATATCCTCCCACTGCGCGTGATTGATCCACGTGCTGGTATTACTTCTGACGCACCGAATCTGATCCTCCGCTGCTGCCGCTGCTGCTGTTGTTGCCACCGTTGCTACTGCCACCGCTACAGTTGTTGCCACCATTGCTGCTGCCGCCGCTGCTGCTGTTGCCACTGCTGTTGTTGACCCTCGAACTCCTTCCACCTGCAGAGCCGGTAAAATGGCAAGCTCGGTTGCATCGGTGATTATTTGGGAGGCCAAATCTCTGCCTCTCCACCTCTTGTCGTTCGGGAGCTTCCCGGAGATGACTCGGCGGTGATCTAAATGAGAAAAGAACAGAGAATTGCAAATAACAAAAGCTCAGGATTCAGATTGAAAATAATAAAAGTTTGAGAGTCAGATTGAAAATAATAAAAGTTTGAGGGGCCAAATCAGCAAAAATTATGAATTTCAACATGAACGGCACAATCTCTATTTCAGTTCCCATTTTAGATGGAAAAAATTATAATAGATGAAGTGTGCAAATAAAAGTTTTATTTAATTAGAATGAACTGTTGAGTATTATGAAATATGACATTATAAAACTCACAGTAGATACTACAAAAGCACAAAATGCCACTTATCGAGAGCTATAAAAGAAAGATAAAAAGGCACTCTATTTCATCTATCAGGGGGTGAATAATGAAATTTTTGAGAAAATTGCAGAAACAATTTCTTCAAAGAAGGCATGGGATATCTTGACGATGTCATTCCAAGGTATAGATAGAGTTAAAAAAGTGAAATTACAAACCTTATGACGTCAGTTTGAGCTTTTGCAAATGGAAACTTCAGAACCAGTTTCAGTTTATATAAGTAGAGTACTTGCCCTAACAAATCAAATAAGAATCTATGGAGAGCAATTGAATGATCAGGTGAAAGTTAAAAAAATCTTGCAGACACTCACATTACAGTATGAGCACATCGTGGTTACTATAGAAAAAGTACATGATTTGTCCCAGATGTCTGTCGATGTACTAACAGGCACATTGCAAGTTCATGAACAATGCATGAATGAGAAGCGCACTGAGAAGCCAGTAGAGCAAGCACTTCAAAATCAGGCTCCTACCAAAAGCAATCAAAGTGATCAATCAAAGCAGAGGCAAAGTTCTTCTCATGGAAGAAGATGAGGACCTAGTAATAATCACTATAATAATAGAGGTCAAGGAGGTCACTATAATAACTATAGAGATAGTGACAATCAATACAATGACCAAAGGAGATCAAACTAGATATATAGAGGTCAAGGTCGAGGCTAAGGAAGAGGTTTGGTAAAGGAAGACATGACAAGTCTCATGTTAAGTATTACTTTTGTCACAAGTATGGTTATTATGCTATTGAGTTCAGGTCTCAAGGGTATAATCAGACAGCTCATTGTGTACAAAAGGGAGATTCAAATGGTGGATATGAAGCACTTATGATGGTTACTGTAGCTGTTGAAAAACCAAATTACAATACTTGGTTCCTTGACACCAGGTATACCAATCATATGTGTGGGAAAAAAGAGCTCTTTGTTGATCTTAATGAGTCAATTCGCTCCACAGTCAAGTTTGCTGATGATAGTAGTGTTCTAGTGATGGGAAAAGGGTAAATTTTTATCAAGTTGAAGAATGGAGATCATAATTACATCTCAGATATATTTTATGTACCAGACATAAAAGCAACCTTCTCAATTTAGGCCAATTACTTGAAAAAGGATATAACATGCAGTTATGTGATAACTGTCTCTCAATTTTTGATGGGAGGGGTACACTCATTCTTAAAGCTCCTTTAATAAAGAATCAGATGTTTCAAGTTGATATTGCCACTGATGTTTATACTTGTTTAAGTGCTGTTGTCAAAGATAAGTCTTAATTATGGCATTTTCATTTTGGCCATCTAAATTTTCACAGTTTAAAGTTGCTTGAACAAGGAAACATGGTGACAAACTTGAACAGAATACATCATCTTAATCAAATTTATGAAGCATGTATTCTTGTCAAACAGAGCAGACAACCCTTTGTATTAAAGACTTGGCGTGCAAGACAACCATTCCAACTTATTCACTCTGATGTTTGTGGCCCGATGAGTGTGTCATCACATGGTAAAAATAGGTATTTTCTTACCTTCATTGATGATTTTACAAGGAAGACATGGGTTTATTGCATGCAAAGAAAGTCTGATGTATTTGATTATTTTAAGAAGTTTAAGGCCTATGTTGAAAGACAAAGTGGATACCATGTTAAAATTCTGAGAACTAATGGAGGTGGTGAGTATATTTTTAATGAATTCAAAGAGTATTGTGAAACACAGGGAATAAAGCATGAAGTTACAATTCCTTATAACCCACAGCATAATGGAGTTGTTAAAAGAAAGAACAAATCAATTATGAATATAGTGAGAAGCTTGTTAAAGGCCAAGGGAGTTCTCAATCCATTTGGGTAGAAGCTATTTTATGTGCTGTATACTTGTTGAATAGATCTCCAACAACAAGTATTCAGAATGTCACTCCTAAAGAAACTTGGAGAGGTTTTAAGCCTAGTGTAAGGCATCTCAAGGTGTTTGGTTCTATTACTTATACTTACATTCCAATAGAGATAAGGACAAAGTTAGATGATCGAGGAGTGAAGACAATTTTTCTTGACTACAAAAAAAGAGGATATAAGTTATTCAATCTTATGACAAAAAAGGTAATTGTGAGTAGAGATGTAACTTTTGCTGAAGATGAAGTTTGGAACTTTGATGTTGAGGAGCAACATAACTCTTAGAGACGTCCAATTGCTATTTTGGGAGAAGAAAAAACTTAAACTACAATCCTCACTGTAAATGGGGAAGTCTCACTAGTTGATGCACAGAATCCTATGCCATAAGTTTTACAAGAAAATGGAAGACCAAGGAGAAATCGTCAATAATCAGTTAGATTGCAAGATTATAAGGTAATCCCTGATCATGTTATCAATGATGATGGGAATTTGGTGCACTTTGCCATGTTTGCATATTATGAACTAGTGACATTTGATGAGGCAATTCAAGATACAAAGTGGGTCAATGCCATGAATGAAGAAATAAAGGCAATTGAAAAGAGTGATACATGGGAACTTATAGCTATTCCACGAAGTCAAAAGGCTATTGATGTGAAATGGGTTTTCAAGACTAAAAGAAATCAAATGGAGAAGTAGAGAGATATAAAGTAAGATTGATTGCAAAAAGATTTGAACAATGACCTGACAATGATTATCATAAGAATTACTGGAAAACTCATCAGATTAATGTGAAGTCAGCTGAAGCAGATGTTGGAATTGAAAGCATCACCTAATCAGGATTAAGAGGGGATGTTGATGTTAATTCAGATTAGAAGTTAACTTAAATTAGAAGTTTATTATAATAGAAATTCAAATTGATTTCAATTTAGAGTTTAACTATTTAGGTAGATTTAGATATTCGTCTCTATATAAAAAACATATAATCTATATTATTTGTATATCTCAAAATTATTAGTGTGAGTATTTTTCAGTTATTATTAAAATGTTTTAATTATATGTTTGTTTTATAATATTAATAAAATCATAATATTCCCCTATCAATATTGTTAGAGCTATATTACTAACAGTGGTATCAGAGTTATATTTCTAATCAGAGCCATCTTTCTAACAAAAACATCTGCCACCGGACCTATGACATACTGTGGTAATAACCACCAAACGCTTATTGTGGTATTATTGCTTTAGTCATGTCCAGCAAGCCATACTCCTTTGCAGCACTCACTCTTTTGGTCTCTACAAGTGCAGCTACTACCATTTGGAGCACAGATAGACATAATCCAATGCCTATCCTTTGCAGGATGGTTATATGAGAAGGATGCCCAGTTAATTTTCTTACCATGGGGACGAAAACTTTGTCATAAATCAGGATAGCGATGATGATTAGAATGGCTACAAGGCATTGAAGTCCTGACGGAGGAAAGTGAAGGGGACCAATTGACCTGATCATTGTACCCCCTTGTTTAATGAAAAAGGTTGAGAACATGCAATTTACATTAGTGAATATTAAAGAACATAACCATATGGGAATAAGGCGGATGAAAAGTTTCATTTCTTCTACTTGGCTCAGTGAGCACAGACGGCAAGGATTTCTGGTGTTCCTAGAAGCGTCAACTGCATCGATGATCATTACCTTGTCCAGGAACCTGCATGTTTTTTAGGTTAGGGTGAAAATTCAGCTATATCCGATGAAATATTAGAAGCTATGACATGCACATTGCCATTTGTTGCACGAAAGTTATAATATGTGGCAAATTGATTTAGATAATAAAATTACTTGTTACATTTATCACACTCGGATTAGCTACCATCCCTACAATTCCATATGTGACCCAAAGCTAAAACACCAGACTGCTAAAAATTTGTGTACTCAGAATCCAAACATAAGATTGGTGAAATAGTCCATTCCTCTTATATCCCAGGGAAGAGAATCCACCTCAGGCACCCAAAGACCGATTCTGTATGTTCTTATGTCATTTGCCAGTTGAGATTGATGCTGTGGTAACACTACCCTTTTAACACCCATTTACCTCCATCCCACCACCATGGAGCTCTAGTATTACACCCAAAAACAAAACACTGAACATGGATTCTGATTTGAAATTACCTGAATTGCTTAGTAGAAGCAAAAGACCCTCTATCCCTGGCAGGAGCTCCGCCAATCTCTTGATACCATATATCCCATCCATCAAGGTTATGATCTCTGGTGTTAATGTCCCACTTCCGGAAAGCCGCAACAAGCACATGTGCCACCATGGTGAAAGGACTTCCCATCGCCCCCTGGATCTTGTACCTCTTGTTTCCCATCACAAATAGTATTAGTGCAAAAGCCATTGTTGCCGCCAATACTCCAAATCCTGCTGCCCATCCAACATTATCCTACACAAGTAATAACTGGAATCAGGAAAATGAACCTTTCAACACTATATACATCTGGACTTTTGAATTGGATTGGAATCACAAACAATCAACATTCTAATCACGATCATTCATGGAAGTACGATGTACTCTGTTGATATATTAGCTCATAATCATGTGAGCCTAAAATTTGATATTAATTTCTTGCAAGATCTCTAATTTTGGTGTGCATGTTGGCTTTTTATCAAAGCCAGGAGGCAGAGT
Source organism: Rhizophora apiculata (assembly GCA_037832385.1). Classification (NCBI taxonomy): domain Eukaryota; kingdom Viridiplantae; phylum Streptophyta; class Magnoliopsida; order Malpighiales; family Rhizophoraceae; genus Rhizophora; species Rhizophora apiculata. The sequence goes on along the minus strand of CM075439.1, from coordinate 317,099 downwards.
CTAATGCACAAAAGCTGACACATGGCTAACATAAAGGAAAAAGATGCAAAATGTTGAAATATAAATGTTTGATTGGTGTTGTCTACTTATCTCTCACATTGAATCAGGATCCTTCCAAATGTCAAACTATGACTACATGAGGAGTCTTGGATACTTCAAAGCCATTGTTTAATGCTTCACTTTTGATCTGTGGGAAGTTTGCTTCTGTTTGTTGGTGGAGTGACACAGCCATGTGTGTTTGTGCTGAGGTTGATTGGAAGGAAGGAAGGACTGACATATGGTAATCGTAGTATCTGCCCATCTATATGACAAACAGAGCGAGAGAAAAGTAGGAGATTAATGAAGTGATGATTCAACTAGATGTCCACTTAGCCATCTTTCCTGAATGTAATGTTACAGTTGTTGGAGGCACTCAAATTATCTGAGAGAGATCAAAACCGGTCACAATGATGTGGTCCAAATGTCTATTTGAACATTAGGATACATGTCTTTCATTCCAATCAACTGATTATCCATATATTTTTTAAAAGTGGTCGCTAGAATAAAGGTGCAAGGAATGTAAGCTGGTGCTTTACTGTCTAGTTAGTGGTCAAGTGAAGACAACCACATTTTCTTACCACAAATGGATACAGTTGGACAACAGTGCTACCTAATAATTCAAATGGCCTTAAAATATTGAGAGACCTTACTCTAACCAACATAAAAACAAGCAACTTAAGGTCATAAGTTCCTGCAAAGTGGCTCTGATGAAAGCATATAACTCAAGACCCTGCAGAGGACATTGATTGGGCAAACATACATAAGCTGGAAGCCTAAATCAAGGAGACAGTTACATTGCTACAGACACCTCTTTCTCTTCCAGGAGCCAATACTTGTAGCAAAAATCTAAATACATTTACCCCAGAAAATCCAAGAGACAGAATTGAACAGACCCTCAGAAAAAGCATTCCCATACAGACAAAAAAGAAACATATGATGTGCTCTAAGTGGGAAAATTAAAACATAGGTCATCATGGCAAACACTAATCCAAATTCAGAGAAACCTAATTCAAATTTGAACTGGCATATTCAGTCCTGAAAAAATGGAGTCCCAAGGATAAAAAGAAGACAAAAAAACAATCTCTCCTTTGAAAACCTACAATTACTATTACTCCAAACATATTGATATTTTTAATATTCCTTTCAAATCCAATGAATGCATACAAGGGTATAGTCAAGTGTCTTAAATTGGAATAGAAACGTTATCATTCTAGTCTTATGGCTTTCTCCAATCATGTTTTCGGCTTCAAGAACCGAATCATCGTGAAGCAAATATTCTTGTCACCGGACAACAAATCAAATGGTTAGGTATCTAATTCACAGTGCACCAAATTAAAAATTCAAACCCTTAAATTCCATGAATGTTAAACACCCTCAAGTGCGTTCACTTGCATGTTCTGCTTGCTTAATCCCATGCATTGTTAGTTGCAGAAAACCTAAAAGCAGTCAATAATCTTACTAAAAAGGATGAATACGTTTGTTACCTGCAAGGTAATGACCACCATTGTTGAGAAACACATGCCTCCCATGATTGCCACATACCACCAGTTGAAGAATGAGTTCTTGGCTTCCACCTCTTCGGGCTTCCTTTCATCAAATTGGTCTGCCGCAGATGGTTGCACGCATGGCCTAAACCCTCCTCCACCAATGGATAACACATACAGTCCTATAAAGAAAACTACTTCACGTTGATTCAAAGGTACTACTGACACTGATAATGTCAGCAATACCATTCCCTGCCACAAAAATTCATACCAAAATCAGCAATATCACTCCCATGGGACAAATGATACAACATAAATTTGTCCTCTTCTTAATGTTTAAATTTAAAAATCAACAAAATCTCAGTCAATGACATACAATAATATGGGATTCATGAGTTAATAAACTATCGATTCATCACAAATTGCTGTATTAACACCCATGCAAATATGTTTTGTGAGAGGAGTAAGCCATTATTCCCCATCAAATTAATGTTGCTCTTGATGAGTGCAGAAAGACGCAATTTTTTTTTTCCTTTTCTCCAAAACAAGACTAATTTTCTAAAAGGAAAACAATGATCCGATGAAAATTGTGCACTTGCCAAGAAACATATGGTACAAGAAACAATGATTGTCTTGAAGCGGCCGAAGAAGGCGTCAGCAAGGAAGGCTCCGCATCAAGGCAAGATGGCAGAGACGCCAACCCAAGTATTCACATCCCTGGCAGCTGTAGCAGTCGCCTTCCCAAGAACAGTTGTTAAGCATATCATAAGGTTACCCAACAAGCCACAAACGGCAAATCTCTCTGCAAACTCCACAACTGCATCCGTATAACATCAACCAAAACCCAAACAAAAAAGAAAATGCAAATTTAATTTCTAAGATCGAGACATGTATTGATATATACATACACACAGATAACAAAACACATAAACAATAGAGATGAAGATAAAAGGAAAAAGAAAAAAAAAAAAAAAGAAAAAAACAGAAAACAACAAAAAAGAGAACTTTTTGGCTTACAGATGATGAAGATGGCAGAGCTCCAGCCACTCCTTCTGGGTTTTCCATGCTCATGTTCACTCATGATTAATCTCATCTGTCAGCACGGTCTTGACTTCATCCCTTTAAAAAGGTGTGGCTTGCAGCCATTTGAACCAAGGACAACACATAAGGAATATACCCTTGATTTAGGTCAATATTCAATGTCGTTCTGGTTTGTTATCCACCGGAGAGAGTCAAAAGACAGAAGCTAAAGACAGGAGCGGAAAATGTCCAAAAATAGACGCAATCAATCTAGTCTTGTGGATCTCATGCAACTTTGCTTGTATAGGTCTGGGGAAATCTGAAGTCAGCAAAGATCATATTTCAGCTCTTGGAATGCTATTATAAGGAGATGCTCCCATGGTATAATTTCTAGATGACATGTTCTTATTTGTTTAGCTCATTTTTTTCTTATTTATCCTGTCAAGCACTCTCTGTTCCACATCTTTGCAGCCCCGCTATTTCTTTACCCACATGGTTGTGCTTCTTGTGGCTCAGTTTTTATTTCAATATGGTTCCTGTTATGTCCTCACGTATT